>JAWNKW010000024.1:0-548453 GCA_035041775.1 Chymomyza caudatula | reverse complement strand
AAGTGATCCCAAAATACGCTTATTTTTGCTCTAGGACGCTTAGTTTAGGAGTTATGGCCATTTAAAGTTTTGAAAAATCAACCTTCTCTGATTGGCTTCCAATTCACAGCAGTTATTCGTGCTCGACCAAGTGATCCGAAAATACGCTTATTTTTGCTCTAGGACGCTTAGTTTAGGAGTTATGGCCATTTAAAGTTTTGAAAAATCAACATTCTCTGATTGGCTTCCAATTTACAGCAGTTATTCGTGTTCGACCAAGTGATCCCAAAATACGCTTATTTTTGCTCTAGGACGCTTAGTTTAGGAGTTATGGCCATCTAAAGTTTTGAAAAATCAACCTTCTCTGATTGGCTTCCAATTTACAGCAGTTATTCGTGTTCGACCAAGTGATCCCAAAATACGCTTATTTTTGCTCTAGGACGCTTAGTTTAGGAGTTATGGCCATTTAAAGTTTTGAAAAATCAACATTCTCTGATTGGCTTCCAATTTACAGCAGTTATTCGTGTTCGACCAAGTGATCCCAAAATACGCTTATTTTTGCTCTAGGACGCTTAGTTTAGGAGTTATGGCCATTTAAAGTTTTGAAAAATCAACACTTCTCTGATTGGCTTCCAATTCACAGCAGTTATTCGTGCTCGACCAAGTGATCCGAAAATACGCTTATTTTTGCTCTAGGACGCTTAGTTTAGGAGTTATGGCCATCTAAAGTTTTGAAAAATCAACCTTCTCTGATTGGCTTCCAATTTACAGCAGTTTTTCGTGTTCGACCAAGTGATCCCAAAATACGCTTATTTTTGCTCTAGGACGCTTAGTTTAGGAGTTATGGCCATTTAAAGTTTTGAAAAATCAACATTCTCTGATTGGCTTCCAATTTACAGCAGTTATTCGTGTTCGACCAAGTGATCCCAAAATACGCTTATTTTTGCTCTAGGACGCTTAGTTTAGGAGTTATGGCCATTTAAAGTTTTGAAAAATCAACATTCTCTGATTGGCTTCCAATTTACAGCAGTTATTCGTGTTCGACCAAGTGATCCCAAAATACGCTTATTTTTGCTCTAGGACGCTTAGTTTAGGAGTTATGGCCATTTAAAGTTTTGAAAAATCAACCTTCTCTGATTGGCTTCCAATTTACAGCAGTTATTCGTGTTCGACCAAGTGATCCGAAAATACGCTTATTTTTGCTCTAGGACGCTTAGTTTAGGAGTTATGGCCATCTAAAGTTTTGAAAAATCAACCTTCTCTGATTGGCTTCCAATTTACAGCAGTTATTCGTGTTCGACCAAGTGATCCCAAAATACGCTTATTTTTGCTCTAGGACGCTTAGTTTAGGAGTTATGGCCATTTAAAGTTTTGAAAAATCAACCTTCTCTGATTGGCTTCCAATTTACAGCAGTTATTCGTGTTCGACCAAGTGATCCCAAAATACGCTTATTTTTGCTCTAGGACGCTTAGTTTAGGAGTTATGGCCATTTAAAGTTTTGAAAAATCAACATTCTCTGATTGGCTTCCAATTTACAGCAGTTATTCGTGTTCGACCAAGTGATCCCAAAATACGCTTATTTTTGCTCTAGGACGCTTAGTTTAGGAGTTATGGCCATTTAAAGTTTTGAAAAATCAACCTTCTCTGATTGGCTTCCAATTCACAGCAGTTATTCGTGCTCGACCAAGTGATCCCAAAATACGCTTATTTTTGCTCTAGGACGCTTAGTTTAGGAGTTATGGCCATCTAAAGTTTTGAAAAATCAACCTTCTCTGATTGGCTTCCAATTTACAGCAGTTATTCGTGTTCGAGCAAGTGATCCCAAAATACGCTTATTTTTGCTCTAGGACGCTTAGTTTAGGAGTTATGGCCATCTAAAGTTTTGAAAAATCAACCTTCTCTGATTGGCTTCCAATTTACAGCAGTTATTCGTGTTCGACCAAGTGATCCCAAAATACGCTTATTTTTGCTCTAGGACGCTTAGTTTAGGAGTTATGGCCATCTAAAGTTTTGAAAAATCAACCTTCTCTGATTGGCTTCCAATTTACAGCAGTTATTCGTGTTCGACCAAGTGATCCCAAAATACGCTTATTTTTGCTCTAGGACGCTTAGTTTAGGAGTTATGGCCATTTAAAGTTTTGAAAAATCAACCTTCTCTGATTGGCTTCCAATTTACAGCAGTTATTCGTGTTCGACCAAGTGATCCCAAAATACGCTTATTTTTGCTCTAGGACGCTTAGTTTAGGAGTTATGGCCATTTAAAGTTTTGAAAAATCAACCTTCTCTGATTGGCTTCCAATTTACAGCAGTTATTCGTGTTCGACCAAGTGATCCCAAAATACGCTTATTTTTGCTCTAGGACGCTTAGTTTAGGAGTTATGGCCATTTAAAGTTTTGAAAAATCAACATTCTCTGATTGGCTTCCAATTTACAGCAGTTATTCGTGTTCGACCAAGTGATCCCAAAATACGCTTATTTTTGCTCTAGGACGCTTAGTTTAGGAGTTATGGCCATTTAAAGTTTTGAAAAATCAACCTTCTCTGATTGGCTTCCAATTTACAGCAGTTATTCGTGTTCGACCAAGTGATCCCAAAATACGCTTATTTTTGCTCTAGGACGCTTAGTTTAGGAGTTATGGCCATTTAAAGTTTTGAAAAATCAACATTCTCTGATTGGCTTCCAATTTACAGCAGTTTTTCGTGTTCGAGCAAGTGATCCCAAAATACGCTTATTTTTGCTCTAGGACGCTTAGTTTAGGAGTTATGGCCATTTAAAGTTTTGAAAAATCAACCTTCTCTGATTGGCTTCCAATTCACAGCAGTTATTCGTGCTCGACCAAGTGATCCCAAAATACGCTTATTTTTGCTCTAGGACGCTTAGTTTAGGAGTTATGGCCATTTAAAGTTTTGAAAAATCAACCTTCTCTGATTGGCTTCCAATTTACAGCAGTTATTCGTGTTCGACCAAGTGATCCCAAAATACGCTTATTTTTGCTCTAGGACGCTTAGTTTAGGAGTTATGGCCATTTAAAGTTTTGAAAAATCAACATTCTCTGATTGGCTTCCAATTTACAGCAGTTATTCGTGCTCGACCAAGTGATCCCAAAATACGCTTATTTTTGCTCTAGGACGCTTAGTTTAGGAGTTATGGCCATTTAAAGTTTTGAAAAATCAACATTCTCTGATTGGCTTCCAATTTACAGCAGTTATTCGTGTTCGACCAAGTGATCCCAAAATACGCTTATTTTTGCTCTAGGACGCTTAGTTTAGGAGTTATGGCCATCTAAAGTTTTGAAAAATCAACCTTCTCTGATTGGCTTCCAATTTACAGCAGTTATTCGTGCTCGACCAAGTGATCCCAAAATACGCTTATTTTTGCTCTAGGACGCTTAGTTTAGGAGTTATGGCCATTTAAAGTTTTGAAAAATCAACCTTCTCTGATTGGCTTCCAATTTACAGCAGTTATTCGTGTTCGACCAAGTGATCCCAAAATACGCTTATTTTTGCTCTAGGACGCTTAGTTTAGGAGTTATGGCCATTTAAAGTTTTGAAAAATCAACATTCTCTGATTGGCTTCCAATTTACAGCAGTTATTCGTGTTCGACCAAGTGATCCCAAAATACGCTTATTTTTGCTCTAGGACGCTTAGTTTAGGAGTTATGGCCATTTAAAGTTTTGAAAAATCAACCTTCTCTGATTGGCTTCCAATTTACAGCAGTTATTCGTGTTCGACCAAGTGATCCCAAAATACGCTTATTTTTGCTCTAGGACGCTTAGTTTAGGAGTTATGGCCATTTAAAGTTTTGAAAAATCAACCTTCTCTGATTGGCTTCCAATTTACAGCAGTTTTTCGTGTTCGACCAAGTGATCCCAAAATACGCTTATTTTTGCTCTAGGACGCTTAGTTTAGGAGTTATGGCCATTTAAAGTTTTGAAAAATCAACATTCTCTGATTGGCTTCCAATTTACAGCAGTTATTCGTGTTCGACCAAGTGATCCCAAAATACGCTTATTTTTGCTCTAGGACGCTTAGTTTAGGAGTTATGGCCATTTAAAGTTTTGAAAAATCAACATTCTCTGATTGGCTTCCAATTTACAGCAGTTATTCGTGCTCGACCAAGTGATCCCAAAATACGCTTATTTTTGCTCTAGGACGCTTAGTTTAGGAGTTATGGCCATTTAAAGTTTTGAAAAATCAACCTTCTCTGATTGGCTTCCAATTTACAGCAGTTATTCGTGTTCGACCAAGTGATCCCAAAATACGCTTATTTTTGCTCTAGGACGCTTAGTTTAGGAGTTATGGCCATTTAAAGTTTTGAAAAATCAACATTCTCTGATTGGCTTCCAATTTACAGCAGTTATTCGTGCTCGACCAAGTGATCCCAAAATACGCTTATTTTTGCTCTAGGACGCTTAGTTTAGGAGTTATGGCCATTTAAAGTTTTGAAAAATCAACCTTCTCTGATTGGCTTCCAATTTACAGCAGTTATTCGTGTTCGACCAAGTGATCCCAAAATACGCTTATTTTTGCTCTAGGACGCTTAGTTTAGGAGTTATGGCCATTTAAAGTTTTGAAAAATCAACCTTCTCTGATTGGCTTCCAATTTACAGCAGTTATTCGTGTTCGACCAAGTGATCCCAAAATACGCTTATTTTTGCTCTAGGACGCTTAGTTTAGGAGTTATGGCCATTTAAAGTTTTGAAAAATCAACCTTCTCTGATTGGCTTCCAATTTACAGCAGTTTTTCGTGTTCGACCAAGTGATCCCAAAATACGCTTATTTTTGCTCTAGGACGCTTAGTTTAGGAGTTATGGCCATTTAAAGTTTTGAAAAATCAACCTTCTCTGATTGGCTTCCAATTCACAGCAGTTATTCGTGCTCGACCAAGTGATCCGAAAATACGCTTATTTTTGCTCTAGGACGCTTAGTTTAGGAGTTATGGCCATTTAAAGTTTTGAAAAATCAACCTTCTCTGATTGGCTTCCAATTTACAGCAGTTATTCGTGTTCGAGCAAGTGATCCCAAAATACGCTTATTTTTGCTCTAGGACGCTTAGTTTAGGAGTTATGGCCATTTAAAGTTTTGAAAAATCAACCTTCTCTGATTGGCTTCCAATTTACAGCAGTTATTCGTGTTCGACCAAGTGATCCCAAAATACGCTTATTTTTGCTCTAGGACGCTTAGTTTAGGAGTTATGGCCATTTAAAGTTTTGAAAAATCAACATTCTCTGATTGGCTTCCAATTTACAGCAGTTATTCGTGCTCGACCAAGTGATCCCAAAATACGCTTATTTTTGCTCTAGGACGCTTAGTTTAGGAGTTATGGCCATTTAAAGTTTTGAAAAATCAACATTCTCTGATTGGCTTCCAATTTACAGCAGTTATTCGTGTTCGACCAAGTGATCCCAAAATACGCTTATTTTTGCTCTAGGACGCTTAGTTTAGGAGTTATGGCCATTTAAAGTTTTGAAAAATCAACCTTCTCTGATTGGCTTCCAATTTACAGCAGTTATTCGTGTTCGACCAAGTGATCCCAAAATACGCTTATTTTTGCTCTAGGACGCTTAGTTTAGGAGTTATGGCCATCTAAAGTTTTGAAAAATCAACATTCTCTGATTGGCTTCCAATTTACAGCAGTTATTCGTGTTCGACCAAGTGATCCCAAAATACGCTTATTTTTGCTCTAGGACGCTTAGTTTAGGAGTTATGGCCATTTAAAGTTTTGAAAAATCAACATTCTCTGATTGGCTTCCAATTTACAGCAGTTATTCGTGTTCGACCAAGTGATCCCAAAATACGCTTATTTTTGCTCTAGGACGCTTAGTTTAGGAGTTATGGCCATTTAAAGTTTTGAAAAATCAACCTTCTCTGATTGGCTTCCAATTTACAGCAGTTATTCGTGTTCGACCAAGTGATCCCAAAATACGCTTATTTTTGCTCTAGGACGCTTAGTTTAGGAGTTATGGCCATTTAAAGTTTTGAAAAATCAACATTCTCTGATTGGCTTCCAATTTACAGCAGTTATTCGTGTTCGACCAAGTGATCCCAAAATACGCTTATTTTTGCTCTAGGACGCTTAGTTTAGGAGTTATGGCCATTTAAAGTTTTGAAAAATCAACCTTCTCTGATTGGCTTCCAATTTACAGCAGTTATTCGTGTTCGACCAAGTGATCCCAAAATACGCTTATTTTTGCTCTAGGACGCTTAGTTTAGGAGTTATGGCCATCTAAAGTTTTGAAAAATCAACCTTCTCTGATTGGCTTCCAATTTACAGCAGTTATTCGTGTTCGACCAAGTGATCCCAAAATACGCTTATTTTTGCTCTAGGACGCTTAGTTTAGGAGTTATGGCCATTTAAAGTTTTGAAAAATCAACCTTCTCTGATTGGCTTCCAATTCACAGCAGTTATTCGTGCTCGACCAAGTGATCCCAAAATACGCTTATTTTTGCTCTAGGACGCTTAGTTTAGGAGTTATGGCCATTTAAAGTTTTGAAAAATCAACATTCTCTGATTGGCTTCCAATTTACAGCAGTTATTCGTGTTCGACCAAGTGATCCCAAAATACGCTTATTTTTGCTCTAGGACGCTTAGTTTAGGAGTTATGGCCATTTAAAGTTTTGAAAAATCAACCTTCTCTGATTGGCTTCCAATTTACAGCAGTTATTCGTGTTCGACCAAGTGATCCCAAAATACGCTTATTTTTGCTCTAGGACGCTTAGTTTAGGAGTTATGGCCATTTAAAGTTTTGAAAAATCAACCTTCTCTGATTGGCTTCCAATTCACAGCAGTTATTCGTGCTCGACCAAGTGATCCCAAAATACGCTTATTTTTGCTCTAGGACGCTTAGTTTAGGAGTTATGGCCATCTAAAGTTTTGAAAAATCAACCTTCTCTGATTGGCTTCCAATTTACAGCAGTTATTCGTGTTCGACCAAGTGATCCCAAAATACGCTTATTTTTGCTCTAGGACGCTTAGTTTAGGAGTTATGGCCATTTAAAGTTTTGAAAAATCAACCTTCTCTGATTGGCTTCCAATTTACAGCAGTTATTCGTGCTCGACCAAGTGATCCCAAAATACGCTTATTTTTGCTCTAGGACGCTTAGTTTAGGAGTTATGGCCATTTAAAGTTTTGAAAAATCAACATTCTCTGATTGGCTTCCAATTTACAGCAGTTATTCGTGTTCGACCAAGTGATCCCAAAATACGCTTATTTTTGCTCTAGGACGCTTAGTTTAGGAGTTATGGCCATCTAAAGTTTTGAAAAATCAACCTTCTCTGATTGGCTTCCAATTTACAGCAGTTATTCGTGTTCGACCAAGTGATCCCAAAATACGCTTATTTTTGCTCTAGGACGCTTAGTTTAGGAGTTATGGCCATTTAAAGTTTTGAAAAATCAACCTTCTCTGATTGGCTTCCAATTTACAGCAGTTATTCGTGTTCGACCAAGTGATCCCAAAATACGCTTATTTTTGCTCTAGGACGCTTAGTTTAGGAGTTATGGCCATTTAAAGTTTTGAAAAATCAACATTCTCTGATTGGCTTCCAATTTACAGCAGTTATTCGTGTTCGACCAAGTGATCCCAAAATACGCTTATTTTTGCTCTAGGACGCTTAGTTTAGGAGTTATGGCCATTTAAAGTTTTGAAAAATCAACATTCTCTGATTGGCTTCCAATTTACAGCAGTTATTCGTGTTCGACCAAGTGATCCCAAAATACGCTTATTTTTGCTCTAGGACGCTTAGTTTAGGAGTTATGGCCATTTAAAGTTTTGAAAAATCAACATTCTCTGATTGGCTTCCAATTTACAGCAGTTATTCGTGTTCGACCAAGTGATCCCAAAATACGCTTATTTTTGCTCTAGGACGCTTAGTTTAGGAGTTATGGCCATTTAAAGTTTTGAAAAATCAACATTCTCTGATTGGCTTCCAATTTACAGCAGTTATTCGTGCTCGACCAAGTGATCCCAAAATACGCTTATTTTTGCTCTAGGACGCTTAGTTTAGGAGTTATGGCCATTTAAAGTTTTGAAAAATCAACCTTCTCTGATTGGCTTCCAATTCACAGCAGTTATTCGTGCTCGACCAAGTGATCCCAAAATACGCTTATTTTTGCTCTAGGACGCTTAGTTTAGGAGTTATGGCCATCTAAAGTTTTGAAAAATCAACCTTCTCTGATTGGCTTCCAATTTACAGCAGTTATTCGTGTTCGACCAAGTGATCCCAAAATACGCTTATTTTTGCTCTAGGACGCTTAGTTTAGGAGTTATGGCCATTTAAAGTTTTGAAAAATCAACATTCTCTGATTGGCTTCCAATTTACAGCAGTTATTCGTGTTCGACCAAGTGATCCCAAAATACGCTTATTTTTGCTCTAGGACGCTTAGTTTAGGAGTTATGGCCATTTAAAGTTTTGAAAAATCAACATTCTCTGATTGGCTTCCAATTTACAGCAGTTATTCGTGTTCGACCAAGTGATCCCAAAATACGCTTATTTTTGCTCTAGGACGCTTAGTTTAGGAGTTATGGCCATTTAAAGTTTTGAAAAATCAACCTTCTCTGATTGGCTTCCAATTTACAGCAGTTATTCGTGTTCGACCAAGTGATCCCAAAATACGCTTATTTTTGCTCTAGGACGCTTAGTTTAGGAGTTATGGCCATTTAAAGTTTTGAAAAATCAACCTTCTCTGATTGGCTTCCAATTTACAGCAGTTATTCGTGTTCGACCAAGTGATCCCAAAATACGCTTATTTTTGCTCTAGGACGCTTAGTTTAGGAGTTATGGCCATTTAAAGTTTTGAAAAATCAACATTCTCTGATTGGCTTCCAATTTACAGCAGTTATTCGTGTTCGACCAAGTGATCCCAAAATACGCTTATTTTTGCTCTAGGACGCTTAGTTTAGGAGTTATGGCCATTTAAAGTTTTGAAAAATCAACCTTCTCTGATTGGCTTCCAATTCACAGCAGTTATTCGTGCTCGACCAAGTGATCCGAAAATACGCTTATTTTTGCTCTAGGACGCTTAGTTTAGGAGTTATGGCCATCTAAAGTTTTGAAAAATCAACCTTCTCTGATTGGCTTCCAATTTACAGCAGTTATTCGTGTTCGACCAAGTGATCCCAAAATACGCTTATTTTTGCTCTAGGACGCTTAGTTTAGGAGTTATGGCCATTTAAAGTTTTGAAAAATCAACCTTCTCTGATTGGCTTCCAATTTACAGCAGTTATTCGTGTTCGACCAAGTGATCCCAAAATACGCTTATTTTTGCTCTAGGACGCTTAGTTTAGGAGTTATGGCCATTTAAAGTTTTGAAAAATCAACATTCTCTGATTGGCTTCCAATTTACAGCAGTTATTCGTGTTCGACCAAGTGATCCCAAAATACGCTTATTTTTGCTCTAGGACGCTTAGTTTAGGAGTTATGGCCATTTAAAGTTTTGAAAAATCAACCTTCTCTGATTGGCTTCCAATTTACAGCAGTTATTCGTGCTCGACCAAGTGATCCCAAAATACGCTTATTTTTGCTCTAGGACGCTTAGTTTAGGAGTTATGGCCATTTAAAGTTTTGAAAAATCAACATTCTCTGATTGGCTTCCAATTTACAGCAGTTATTCGTGTTCGACCAAGTGATCCCAAAATACGCTTATTTTTGCTCTAGGACGCTTAGTTTAGGAGTTATGGCCATTTAAAGTTTTGAAAAATCAACCTTCTCTGATTGGCTTCCAATTTACAGCAGTTATTCGTGCTCGACCAAGTGATCCCAAAATACGCTTATTTTTGCTCTAGGACGCTTAGTTTAGGAGTTATGGCCATTTAAAGTTTTGAAAAATCAACATTCTCTGATTGGCTTCCAATTTACAGCAGTTATTCGTGTTCGACCAAGTGATCCCAAAATACGCTTATTTTTGCTCTAGGACGCTTAGTTTAGGAGTTATGGCCATTTAAAGTTTTGAAAAATCAACATTCTCTGATTGGCTTCCAATTTACAGCAGTTATTCGTGCTCGACCAAGTGATCCCAAAATACGCTTATTTTTGCTCTAGGACGCTTAGTTTAGGAGTTATGGCCATTTAAAGTTTTGAAAAATCAACATTCTCTGATTGGCTTCCAATTTACAGCAGTTATTCGTGTTCGACCAAGTGATCCCAAAATACGCTTATTTTTGCTCTAGGACGCTTAGTTTAGGAGTTATGGCCATTTAAAGTTTTGAAAAATCAACCTTCTCTGATTGGCTTCCAATTTACAGCAGTTATTCGTGTTCGACCAAGTGATCCCAAAATACGCTTATTTTTGCTCTAGGACGCTTAGTTTAGGAGTTATGGCCATTTAAAGTTTTGAAAAATCAACCTTCTCTGATTGGCTTCCAATTTACAGCAGTTATTCGTGTTCGACCAAGTGATCCCAAAATACGCTTATTTTTGCTCTAGGACGCTTAGTTTAGGAGTTATGGCCATTTAAAGTTTTGAAAAATCAACCTTCTCTGATTGGCTTCCAATTTACAGCAGTTATTCGTGTTCGACCAAGTGATCCGAAAATACGCTTATTTTTGCTCTAGGACGCTTAGTTTAGGAGTTATGGCCATCTAAAGTTTTGAAAAATCAACATTCTCTGATTGGCTTCCAATTTACAGCAGTTATTCGTGCTCGACCAAGTGATCCCAAAATACGCTTATTTTTGCTCTAGGACGCTTAGTTTAGGAGTTATGGCCATCTAAAGTTTTGAAAAATCAACCTTCTCTGATTGGCTTCCAATTTACAGCAGTTATTCGTGTTCGACCAAGTGATCCCAAAATACGCTTATTTTTGCTCTAGGACGCTTAGTTTAGGAGTTATGGCCATTTAAAGTTTTGAAAAATCAACCTTCTCTGATTGGCTTCCAATTTACAGCAGTTATTCGTGTTCGACCAAGTGATCCCAAAATACGCTTATTTTTGCTCTAGGACGCTTAGTTTAGGAGTTATGGCCATTTAAAGTTTTGAAAAATCAACATTCTCTGATTGGCTTCCAATTTACAGCAGTTATTCGTGTTCGACCAAGTGATCCCAAAATACGCTTATTTTTGCTCTAGGACGCTTAGTTTAGGAGTTATGGCCATTTAAAGTTTTGAAAAATCAACATTCTCTGATTGGCTTCCAATTTACAGCAGTTATTCGTGTTCGACCAAGTGATCCCAAAATACGCTTATTTTTGCTCTAGGACGCTTAGTTTAGGAGTTATGGCCATTTAAAGTTTTGAAAAATCAACATTCTCTGATTGGCTTCCAATTTACAGCAGTTATTCGTGTTCGACCAAGTGATCCCAAAATACGCTTATTTTTGCTCTAGGACGCTTAGTTTAGGAGTTATGGCCATTTAAAGTTTTGAAAAATCAACCTTCTCTGATTGGCTTCCAATTTACAGCAGTTATTCGTGCTCGACCAAGTGATCCCAAAATACGCTTATTTTTGCTCTAGGACGCTTAGTTTAGGAGTTATGGCCATTTAAAGTTTTGAAAAATCAACATTCTCTGATTGGCTTCCAATTTACAGCAGTTATTCGTGTTCGACCAAGTGATCCCAAAATACGCTTATTTTTGCTCTAGGACGCTTAGTTTAGGAGTTATGGCCATTTAAAGTTTTGAAAAATCAACCTTCTCTGATTGGCTTCCAATTCACAGCAGTTATTCGTGCTCGACCAAGTGATCCCAAAATACGCTTATTTTTGCTCTAGGACGCTTAGTTTAGGAGTTATGGCCATTTAAAGTTTTGAAAAATCAACCTTCTCTGATTGGCTTCCAATTTACAGCAGTTATTCGTGTTCGACCAAGTGATCCCAAAATACGCTTATTTTTGCTCTAGGACGCTTAGTTTAGGAGTTATGGCCATTTAAAGTTTTGAAAAATCAACCTTCTCTGATTGGCTTCCAATTTACAGCAGTTATTCGTGTTCGACCAAGTGATCCCAAAATACGCTTATTTTTGCTCTAGGACGCTTAGTTTAGGAGTTATGGCCATTTAAAGTTTTGAAAAATCAACATTCTCTGATTGGCTTCCAATTTACAGCAGTTATTCGTGTTCGACCAAGTGATCCCAAAATACGCTTATTTTTGCTCTAGGACGCTTAGTTTAGGAGTTATGGCCATTTAAAGTTTTGAAAAATCAACATTCTCTGATTGGCTTCCAATTTACAGCAGTTATTCGTGTTCGACCAAGTGATCCCAAAATACGCTTATTTTTGCTCTAGGACGCTTAGTTTAGGAGTTATGGCCATTTAAAGTTTTGAAAAATCAACCTTCTCTGATTGGCTTCCAATTTACAGCAGTTATTCGTGCTCGACCAAGTGATCCCAAAATACGCTTATTTTTGCTCTAGGACGCTTAGTTTAGGAGTTATGGCCATTTAAAGTTTTGAAAAATCAACCTTCTCTGATTGGCTTCCAATTTACAGCAGTTATTCGTGTTCGACCAAGTGATCCCAAAATACGCTTATTTTTGCTCTAGGACGCTTAGTTTAGGAGTTATGGCCATTTAAAGTTTTGAAAAATCAACCTTCTCTGATTGGCTTCCAATTTACAGCAGTTATTCGTGTTCGACCAAGTGATCCCAAAATACGCTTATTTTTGCTCTAGGACGCTTAGTTTAGGAGTTATGGCCATCTAAAGTTTTGAAAAATCAACATTCTCTGATTGGCTTCCAATTTACAGCAGTTATTCGTGTTCGACCAAGTGATCCCAAAATACGCTTATTTTTGCTCTAGGACGCTTAGTTTAGGAGTTATGGCCATTTAAAGTTTTGAAAAATCAACATTCTCTGATTGGCTTCCAATTTACAGCAGTTATTCGTGTTCGACCAAGTGATCCCAAAATACGCTTATTTTTGCTCTAGGACGCTTAGTTTAGGAGTTATGGCCATTTAAAGTTTTGAAAAATCAACATTCTCTGATTGGCTTCCAATTTACAGCAGTTATTCGTGTTCGACCAAGTGATCCCAAAATACGCTTATTTTTGCTCTAGGACGCTTAGTTTAGGAGTTATGGCCATTTAAAGTTTTGAAAAATCAACCTTCTCTGATTGGCTTCCAATTTACAGCAGTTATTCGTGTTCGACCAAGTGATCCCAAAATACGCTTATTTTTGCTCTAGGACGCTTAGTTTAGGAGTTATGGCCATTTAAAGTTTTGAAAAATCAACCTTCTCTGATTGGCTTCCAATTTACAGCAGTTATTCGTGTTCGACCAAGTGATCCCAAAATACGCTTATTTTTGCTCTAGGACGCTTAGTTTAGGAGTTATGGCCATTTAAAGTTTTGAAAAATCAACATTCTCTGATTGGCTTCCAATTTACAGCAGTTATTCGTGTTCGACCAAGTGATCCCAAAATACGCTTATTTTTGCTCTAGGACGCTTAGTTTAGGAGTTATGGCCATTTAAAGTTTTGAAAAATCAACATTCTCTGATTGGCTTCCAATTTACAGCAGTTATTCGTGTTCGACCAAGTGATCCCAAAATACGCTTATTTTTGCTCTAGGACGCTTAGTTTAGGAGTTATGGCCATCTAAAGTTTTGAAAAATCAACCTTCTCTGATTGGCTTCCAATTTACAGCAGTTATTCGTGTTCGACCAAGTGATCCCAAAATACGCTTATTTTTGCTCTAGGACGCTTAGTTTAGGAGTTATGGCCATTTAAAGTTTTGAAAAATCACAACATTCTCTGATTGGCTTCCAATTTACAGCAGTTATTCGTGTTCGACCAAGTGATCCCAAAATACGCTTATTTTTGCTCTAGGACGCTTAGTTTAGGAGTTATGGCCATCTAAAGTTTTGAAAAATCAACCTTCTCTGATTGGCTTCCAATTTACAGCAGTTATTCGTGTTCGACCAAGTGATCCCAAAATACGCTTATTTTTGCTCTAGGACGCTTAGTTTAGGAGTTATGGCCATCTAAAGTTTTGAAAAATCAACCTTCTCTGATTGGCTTCCAATTTACAGCAGTTATTCGTGTTCGACCAAGTGATCCCAAAATACGCTTATTTTTGCTCTAGGACGCTTAGTTTAGGAGTTATGGCCATTTAAAGTTTTGAAAAATCAACATTCTCTGATTGGCTTCCAATTTACAGCAGTTATTCGTGTTCGACCAAGTGATCCCAAAATACGCTTATTTTTGCTCTAGGACGCTTAGTTTAGGAGTTATGGCCATCTAAAGTTTTGAAAAATCCAACATTCTCTGATTGGCTTCCAATTTACAGCAGTTATTCGTGCTCGACCAAGTGATCCCAAAATACGCTTATTTTTGCTCTAGGACGCTTAGTTTAGGAGTTATGGCCATCTAAAGTTTTGAAAAATCAACATTCTCTGATTGGCTTCCAATTTACAGCAGTTATTCGTGTTCGACCAAGTGATCCCAAAATACGCTTATTTTTGCTCTAGGACGCTTAGTTTAGGAGTTATGGCCATTTAAAGTTTTGAAAAATCAACCTTCTCTGATTGGCTTCCAATTTACAGCAGTTATTCGTGTTCGACCAAGTGATCCCAAAATACGCTTATTTTTGCTCTAGGACGCTTAGTTTAGGAGTTATGGCCATTTAAAGTTTTGAAAAATCAACATTCTCTGATTGGCTTCCAATTTACAGCAGTTATTCGTGCTCGACCAAGTGATCCCAAAATACGCTTATTTTTGCTCTAGGACGCTTAGTTTAGGAGTTATGGCCATTTAAAGTTTTGAAAAATCAACATTCTCTGATTGGCTTCCAATTTACAGCAGTTATTCGTGTTCGACCAAGTGATCCCAAAATACGCTTATTTTTGCTCTAGGACGCTTAGTTTAGGAGTTATGGCCATTTAAAGTTTTGAAAAATCAACCTTCTCTGATTGGCTTCCAATTTACAGCAGTTATTCGTGTTCGACCAAGTGATCCCAAAATACGCTTATTTTTGCTCTAGGACGCTTAGTTTAGGAGTTATGGCCATTTAAAGTTTTGAAAAATCAACATTCTCTGATTGGCTTCCAATTTACAGCAGTTATTCGTGTTCGACCAAGTGATCCCAAAATACGCTTATTTTTGCTCTAGGACGCTTAGTTTAGGAGTTATGGCCATTTAAAGTTTTGAAAAATCAACCTTCTCTGATTGGCTTCCAATTTACAGCAGTTATTCGTGTTCGACCAAGTGATCCCAAAATACGCTTATTTTTGCTCTAGGACGCTTAGTTTAGGAGTTATGGCCATTTAAAGTTTTGAAAAATCAACATTCTCTGATTGGCTTCCAATTTACAGCAGTTATTCGTGTTCGACCAAGTGATCCCAAAATACGCTTATTTTTGCTCTAGGACGCTTAGTTTAGGAGTTATGGCCATCTAAAGTTTTGAAAAATCAACCTTCTCTGATTGGCTTCCAATTTACAGCAGTTATTCGTGTTCGACCAAGTGATCCCAAAATACGCTTATTTTTGCTCTAGGACGCTTAGTTTAGGAGTTATGGCCATTTAAAGTTTTGAAAAATCAACATTCTCTGATTGGCTTCCAATTTACAGCAGTTATTCGTGTTCGACCAAGTGATCCCAAAATACGCTTATTTTTGCTCTAGGACGCTTAGTTTAGGAGTTATGGCCATTTAAAGTTTTGAAAAATCAACATTCTCTGATTGGCTTCCAATTTACAGCAGTTATTCGTGTTCGACCAAGTGATCCCAAAATACGCTTATTTTTGCTCTAGGACGCTTAGTTTAGGAGTTATGGCCATCTAAAGTTTTGAAAAATCAACCTTCTCTGATTGGCTTCCAATTTACAGCAGTTATTCGTGTTCGACCAAGTGATCCCAAAATACGCTTATTTTTGCTCTAGGACGCTTAGTTTAGGAGTTATGGCCATTTAAAGTTTTGAAAAATCAACATTCTCTGATTGGCTTCCAATTTACAGCAGTTATTCGTGTTCGACCAAGTGATCCCAAAATACGCTTATTTTTGCTCTAGGACGCTTAGTTTAGGAGTTATGGCCATTTAAAGTTTTGAAAAATCAACATTCTCTGATTGGCTTCCAATTTACAGCAGTTATTCGTGTTCGACCAAGTGATCCCAAAATACGCTTATTTTTGCTCTAGGACGCTTAGTTTAGGAGTTATGGCCATTTAAAGTTTTGAAAAATCAACCTTCTCTGATTGGCTTCCAATTTACAGCAGTTATTCGTGTTCGACCAAGTGATCCCAAAATACGCTTATTTTTGCTCTAGGACGCTTAGTTTAGGAGTTATGGCCATCTAAAGTTTTGAAAAATCAACCTTCTCTGATTGGCTTCCAATTTACAGCAGTTATTCGTGTTCGACCAAGTGATCCCAAAATACGCTTATTTTTGCTCTAGGACGCTTAGTTTAGGAGTTATGGCCATTTAAAGTTTTGAAAAATCAACCTTCTCTGATTGGCTTCCAATTTACAGCAGTTATTCGTGTTCGACCAAGTGATCCCAAAATACGCTTATTTTTGCTCTAGGACGCTTAGTTTAGGAGTTATGGCCATCTAAAGTTTTGAAAAATCAACCTTCTCTGATTGGCTTCCAATTTACAGCAGTTATTCGTGTTCGACCAAGTGATCCCAAAATACGCTTATTTTTGCTCTAGGACGCTTAGTTTAGGAGTTATGGCCATTTAAAGTTTTGAAAAATCAACATTCTCTGATTGGCTTCCAATTTACAGCAGTTATTCGTGTTCGACCAAGTGATCCCAAAATACGCTTATTTTTGCTCTAGGACGCTTAGTTTAGGAGTTATGGCCATTTAAAGTTTTGAAAAATCAACATTCTCTGATTGGCTTCCAATTTACAGCAGTTATTCGTGTTCGACCAAGTGATCCCAAAATACGCTTATTTTTGCTCTAGGACGCTTAGTTTAGGAGTTATGGCCATTTAAAGTTTTGAAAAATCAACATTCTCTGATTGGCTTCCAATTTACAGCAGTTATTCGTGCTCGACCAAGTGATCCCAAAATACGCTTATTTTTGCTCTAGGACGCTTAGTTTAGGAGTTATGGCCATTTAAAGTTTTGAAAAATCAACATTCTCTGATTGGCTTCCAATTTACAGCAGTTATTCGTGTTCGACCAAGTGATCCCAAAATACGCTTATTTTTGCTCTAGGACGCTTAGTTTAGGAGTTATGGCCATTTAAAGTTTTGAAAAATCAACATTCTCTGATTGGCTTCCAATTTACAGCAGTTATTCGTGTTCGACCAAGTGATCCCAAAATACGCTTATTTTTGCTCTAGGACGCTTAGTTTAGGAGTTATGGCCATTTAAAGTTTTGAAAAATCAACATTCTCTGATTGGCTTCCAATTTACAGCAGTTATTCGTGTTCGACCAAGTGATCCCAAAATACGCTTATTTTTGCTCTAGGACGCTTAGTTTAGGAGTTATGGCCATCTAAAGTTTTGAAAAATCAACCTTCTCTGATTGGCTTCCAATTTACAGCAGTTATTCGTGTTCGACCAAGTGATCCCAAAATACGCTTATTTTTGCTCTAGGACGCTTAGTTTAGGAGTTATGGCCATTTAAAGTTTTGAAAAATCAACCTTCTCTGATTGGCTTCCAATTTACAGCAGTTATTCGTGTTCGACCAAGTGATCCCAAAATACGCTTATTTTTGCTCTAGGACGCTTAGTTTAGGAGTTATGGCCATTTAAAGTTTTGAAAAATCAACCTTCTCTGATTGGCTTCCAATTTACAGCAGTTATTCGTGTTCGACCAAGTGATCCCAAAATACGCTTATTTTTGCTCTAGGACGCTTAGTTTAGGAGTTATGGCCATTTAAAGTTTTGAAAAATCAACCTTCTCTGATTGGCTTCCAATTTACAGCAGTTATTCGTGTTCGACCAAGTGATCCCAAAATACGCTTATTTTTGCTCTAGGACGCTTAGTTTAGGAGTTATGGCCATTTAAAGTTTTGAAAAATCAACCTTCTCTGATTGGCTTCCAATTTACAGCAGTTATTCGTGTTCGACCAAGTGATCCCAAAATACGCTTATTTTTGCTCTAGGACGCTTAGTTTAGGAGTTATGGCCATTTAAAGTTTTGAAAAATCAACATTCTCTGATTGGCTTCCAATTTACAGCAGTTATTCGTGTTCGACCAAGTGATCCCAAAATACGCTTATTTTTGCTCTAGGACGCTTAGTTTAGGAGTTATGGCCATTTAAAGTTTTGAAAAATCAACCTTCTCTGATTGGCTTCCAATTTACAGCAGTTATTCGTGTTCGACCAAGTGATCCCAAAATACGCTTATTTTTGCTCTAGGACGCTTAGTTTAGGAGTTATGGCCATCTAAAGTTTTGAAAAATCAACCTTCTCTGATTGGCTTCCAATTTACAGCAGTTATTCGTGCTCGACCAAGTGATCCCAAAATACGCTTATTTTTGCTCTAGGACGCTTAGTTTAGGAGTTATGGCCATTTAAAGTTTTGAAAAATCAACCTTCTCTGATTGGCTTCCAATTTACAGCAGTTATTCGTGTTCGACCAAGTGATCCCAAAATACGCTTATTTTTGCTCTAGGACGCTTAGTTTAGGAGTTATGGCCATCTAAAGTTTTGAAAAATCAACATTCTCTGATTGGCTTCCAATTTACAGCAGTTATTCGTGTTCGACCAAGTGATCCCAAAATACGCTTATTTTTGCTCTAGGACGCTTAGTTTAGGAGTTATGGCCATTTAAAGTTTTGAAAAATCAACCTTCTCTGATTGGCTTCCAATTTACAGCAGTTATTCGTGTTCGACCAAGTGATCCCAAAATACGCTTATTTTTGCTCTAGGACGCTTAGTTTAGGAGTTATGGCCATTTAAAGTTTTGAAAAATCAACCTTCTCTGATTGGCTTCCAATTTACAGCAGTTATTCGTGTTCGACCAAGTGATCCCAAAATACGCTTATTTTTGCTCTAGGACGCTTAGTTTAGGAGTTATGGCCATTTAAAGTTTTGAAAAATCAACCTTCTCTGATTGGCTTCCAATTTACAGCAGTTATTCGTGTTCGACCAAGTGATCCCAAAATACGCTTATTTTTGCTCTAGGACGCTTAGTTTAGGAGTTATGGCCATCTAAAGTTTTGAAAAATCAACCTTCTCTGATTGGCTTCCAATTTACAGCAGTTATTCGTGTTCGACCAAGTGATCCCAAAATACGCTTATTTTTGCTCTAGGACGCTTAGTTTAGGAGTTATGGCCATTTAAAGTTTTGAAAAATCAACCTTCTCTGATTGGCTTCCAATTTACAGCAGTTATTCGTGCTCGACCAAGTGATCCCAAAATACGCTTATTTTTGCTCTAGGACGCTTAGTTTAGGAGTTATGGCCATTTAAAGTTTTGAAAAATCAACATTCTCTGATTGGCTTCCAATTTACAGCAGTTATTCGTGTTCGACCAAGTGATCCCAAAATACGCTTATTTTTGCTCTAGGACGCTTAGTTTAGGAGTTATGGCCATTTAAAGTTTTGAAAAATCAACATTCTCTGATTGGCTTCCAATTTACAGCAGTTATTCGTGTTCGACCAAGTGATCCCAAAATACGCTTATTTTTGCTCTAGGACGCTTAGTTTAGGAGTTATGGCCATCTAAAGTTTTGAAAAATCAACCTTCTCTGATTGGCTTCCAATTTACAGCAGTTATTCGTGTTCGACCAAGTGATCCCAAAATACGCTTATTTTTGCTCTAGGACGCTTAGTTTAGGAGTTATGGCCATTTAAAGTTTTGAAAAATCAACATTCTCTGATTGGCTTCCAATTTACAGCAGTTATTCGTGTTCGACCAAGTGATCCCAAAATACGCTTATTTTTGCTCTAGGACGCTTAGTTTAGGAGTTATGGCCATTTAAAGTTTTGAAAAATCAACATTCTCTGATTGGCTTCCAATTTACAGCAGTTATTCGTGTTCGACCAAGTGATCCCAAAATACGCTTATTTTTGCTCTAGGACGCTTAGTTTAGGAGTTATGGCCATTTAAAGTTTTGAAAAATCAACCTTCTCTGATTGGCTTCCAATTTACAGCAGTTATTCGTGTTCGACCAAGTGATCCCAAAATACGCTTATTTTTGCTCTAGGACGCTTAGTTTAGGAGTTATGGCCATTTAAAGTTTTGAAAAATCAACCTTCTCTGATTGGCTTCCAATTTACAGCAGTTATTCGTGCTCGACCAAGTGATCCCAAAATACGCTTATTTTTGCTCTAGGACGCTTAGTTTAGGAGTTATGGCCATTTAAAGTTTTGAAAAATCAACCTTCTCTGATTGGCTTCCAATTTACAGCAGTTATTCGTGTTCGACCAAGTGATCCCAAAATACGCTTATTTTTGCTCTAGGACGCTTAGTTTAGGAGTTATGGCCATTTAAAGTTTTGAAAAATCAACATTCTCTGATTGGCTTCCAATTTACAGCAGTTATTCGTGTTCGACCAAGTGATCCCAAAATACGCTTATTTTTGCTCTAGGACGCTTAGTTTAGGAGTTATGGCCATTTAAAGTTTTGAAAAATCAACATTCTCTGATTGGCTTCCAATTTACAGCAGTTATTCGTGTTCGAGCAAGTGATCCCAAAATACGCTTATTTTTGCTCTAGGACGCTTAGTTTAGGAGTTATGGCCATCTAAAGTTTTGAAAAATCAACCTTCTCTGATTGGCTTCCAATTTACAGCAGTTATTCGTGTTCGAGCAAGTGATCCCAAAATACGCTTATTTTTGCTCTAGGACGCTTAGTTTAGGAGTTATGGCCATTTAAAGTTTTGAAAAATCAACCTTCTCTGATTGGCTTCCAATTTACAGCAGTTATTCGTGTTCGACCAAGTGATCCGAAAATACGCTTATTTTTGCTCTAGGACGCTTAGTTTAGGAGTTATGGCCATTTAAAGTTTTGAAAAATCAACCTTCTCTGATTGGCTTCCAATTTACAGCAGTTATTCGTGCTCGACCAAGTGATCCCAAAATACGCTTATTTTTGCTCTAGGACGCTTAGTTTAGGAGTTATGGCCATCTAAAGTTTTGAAAAATCAACCTTCTCTGATTGGCTTCCAATTTACAGCAGTTATTCGTGTTCGACCAAGTGATCCCAAAATACGCTTATTTTTGCTCTAGGACGCTTAGTTTAGGAGTTATGGCCATTTAAAGTTTTGAAAAATCAACCTTCTCTGATTGGCTTCCAATTTACAGCAGTTATTCGTGTTCGACCAAGTGATCCCAAAATACGCTTATTTTTGCTCTAGGACGCTTAGTTTAGGAGTTATGGCCATTTAAAGTTTTGAAAAATCAACATTCTCTGATTGGCTTCCAATTTACAGCAGTTATTCGTGTTCGACCAAGTGATCCCAAAATACGCTTATTTTTGCTCTAGGACGCTTAGTTTAGGAGTTATGGCCATTTAAAGTTTTGAAAAATCAACATTCTCTGATTGGCTTCCAATTTACAGCAGTTATTCGTGTTCGACCAAGTGATCCCAAAATACGCTTATTTTTGCTCTAGGACGCTTAGTTTAGGAGTTATGGCCATCTAAAGTTTTGAAAAATCAACCTTCTCTGATTGGCTTCCAATTTACAGCAGTTATTCGTGTTCGACCAAGTGATCCCAAAATACGCTTATTTTTGCTCTAGGACGCTTAGTTTAGGAGTTATGGCCATCTAAAGTTTTGAAAAATCAACATTCTCTGATTGGCTTCCAATTTACAGCAGTTATTCGTGTTCGAGCAAGTGATCCCAAAATACGCTTATTTTTGCTCTAGGACGCTTAGTTTAGGAGTTATGGCCATTTAAAGTTTTGAAAAATCAACCTTCTCTGATTGGCTTCCAATTTACAGCAGTTATTCGTGTTCGACCAAGTGATCCGAAAATACGCTTATTTTTGCTCTAGGACGCTTAGTTTAGGAGTTATGGCCATTTAAAGTTTTGAAAAATCAACATTCTCTGATTGGCTTCCAATTTACAGCAGTTATTCGTGTTCGACCAAGTGATCCCAAAATACGCTTATTTTTGCTCTAGGACGCTTAGTTTAGGAGTTATGGCCATCTAAAGTTTTGAAAAATCAACCTTCTCTGATTGGCTTCCAATTTACAGCAGTTATTCGTGTTCGACCAAGTGATCCGAAAATACGCTTATTTTTGCTCTAGGACGCTTAGTTTAGGAGTTATGGCCATTTAAAGTTTTGAAAAATCAACCTTCTCTGATTGGCTTCCAATTTACAGCAGTTTTTCGTGTTCGATCAAGTGATCCCAAAATACGCTTATTTTTGCTCTAGGACGCTTAGTTTAGGAGTTATGGCCATTTAAAGTTTTGAAAAATCAACCTTCTCTGATTGGCTTCCAATTTACAGCAGTTATTCGTGTTCGATCAAGTGATCCGAAAATACGCTTATTTTTGCTCTAGGACGCTTAGTTTAGGAGTTATGGCCATCTAAAGTTTTGAAAAATCAACCTTCTCTGATTGGCTTCCAATTTACAGCAGTTATTCGTGCTCGAGCAAGTGATCCCAAAATACGCTTATTTTTGCTCTAGGACGCTTAGTTTAGGAGTTATGGCCATCTAAAGTTTTGAAAAATCAACATTCTCTGATTGGCTTCCAATTTACAGCAGTTATTCGTGTTCGACCAAGTGATCCGAAAATACGCTTATTTTTGCTCTAGGACGCTTAGTTTAGGAGTTATGGCCATCTAAAGTTTTGAAAAATCAACATTCTCTGATTGGCTTCCAATTTACAGCAGTTTTTCGTGTTCGACCAAGTGATCCCAAAATACGCTTATTTTTGCTCTAGGACGCTTAGTTTAGGAGATATAGCCATCTAAATTTTGAAAAATCAACCTTCTCTGATTGGCTTCCAGCTTACAGCAGTTATCCATGTTTGACCAAATGATCCGAAAATACGCTTATTTTTGCTCTAGGACGCTTAGTTTAGGAGATATGGCCATCTAAAGTTTTGAAAAATCAACCTTCTCTGATTGGCTTCCAATTTACAGCAGCTATTCGTGTTCGACCAAGTGATCCGAAAATACGCTTATTTTTGCTCTAGGACGCTTAGTTTAGGAGATATGGCCATCTAAAGTTTTGAAAAATCAACCTTTTATGATTTGCTTCCAATTCACAGCAGTTATTCGACTTCGACCAAGTGATCCGAAAATACGGTTATTTTTGCTCTAGGATGCTTAGTTTAGGAGATATGGCCATCTAACGTTTTGAAAAATCAACCTTCTCTGATTGGCTTCGAATTTACAGCAGTTATTCGTGTTCGACCAAGTGATCCGAAAATACGCTTATTTTTGCTCTAGGATGCTTAGTTTAGGAGATATAGCCATCTAAAGCTTTGAAAAATCAACATTCTCTGATTGGCTTCGAATTTACAGCGGTTATTCGTGTTCAACCAAGTGATCCGAAAATACGCTTATTTTTGCTCTAGGACGCTTAGTTTAGGAGTTATGGCCATCTAAAGTTTTGAAAAATCAACCTTCTCTGATTGGCTTCCAATTTACAGCAGTTATTCGTGTTCGATCAAGTGATCCCAAAATACGCTTATTTTTGCTCTAGGACGCTTAGTTTAGGAGTTATGGCCATTTAAAGTTTTGAAAAATCAAACTTCTCTGATTGGCTTCCAATTCACAGCAGTTATTCGTGTTCGATCAAGTGATCCGAAAATACGCTTATTTTTGCTCTAGGACGCTTAGTTTAGGAGTTATGGCCATTTAAAGTTTTGAAAAATCAACATTCTCTGATTGGCTTCCAATTTACAGCAGTTTTCGTGTTCGATCAAGTGATCCCAAAATACGCTTATTTTTGCTCTAGGACGCTTAGTTTAGGAGTTATGGCCATTTAAAGTTTTGAAAAATCAACATTCTCTGATTGGCTTCCAATTTACAGCAGTTATTCGTGTTCGATCAAGTGATCCCAAAATACGCTTATTTTTGCTCTAGGACGCTTAGTTTAGGAGTTATGGCCATTTAAAGTTTTGAAAAATCAACATTCTCTGATTGGCTTCCAATTTACAGCAGTTATTCGTGCTCGACCAAGTGATCCCAAAATACGCTTATTTTTGCTCTAGGACGCTTAGTTTAGGAGTTATGGCCATTTAAAGTTTTGAAAAATCAAACTTCTCTGATTGGCTTCCAATTTACAGCAGTTATTCGTGTTCGATCAAGTGATCCCAAAATACGCTTATTTTTGCTCTAGGACGCTTAGTTTAGGAGTTATGGCCATTTAAAGTTTTGAAAAATCAACCTTCTCTGATTGGCTTCCAATTCACAGCAGTTATTCGTGCTCGACCAAGTGATCCCAAAATACGCTTATTTTTGCTCTAGGACGCTTAGTTTAGGAGTTATGGCCATTTAAAGTTTTGAAAAATCAACATTCTCTGATTGGCTTCCAATTTACAGCAGTTATTCGTGTTCGACCAAGTGATCCCAAAATACGCTTATTTTTGCTCTAGGACGCTTAGTTTAGGAGTTATGGCCATTTAAAGTTTTGAAAAATCAAACTTCTCTGATTGGCTTCCAATTACAGCAGTTATTCGTGTTCGATCAAGTGATCCCAAAATACGCTTATTTTTGCTCTAGGACGCTTAGTTTAGGAGTTATGGCCATTTAAAGTTTTGAAAAATCAACATTCTCTGATTGGCTTCCAATTTACAGCAGTTATTCGTGTTCGACCAAGTGATCCCAAAATACGCTTATTTTTGCTCTAGGACGCTTAGTTTAGGAGTTATGGCCATTTAAAGTTTTGAAAAATCAACATTCTCTGATTGGCTTCCAATTTACAGCAGTTATTCGTGTTCGATCAAGTGATCCCAAAATACGCTTATTTTTGCTCTAGGACGCTTAGTTTAGGAGTTATGGCCATTTAAAGTTTTGAAAAATCAACCTTCTCTGATTGGCTTCCAATTTACAGCAGTTATTCGTGTTCGATCAAGTGATCGAAAATACGCTTATTTTTGCTCTAGGACGCTTAGTTTAGGAGTTATGGCCATCTAAAGTTTTGAAAAATCAACCTTCTCTGATTGGCTTCCAATTTACAGCAGTTATTCGTGTTCGAGCAAGTGATCCGAAAATACGCTTATTTTTGCTCTAGGACGCTTAGTTTAGGAGTTATGGCCATCTAAAGTTTTGAAAAATCAACCTTCTCTGATTGGCTTCCAATTTACAGCAGTTATTCGTGTTCGACCAAGTGATCCCAAAATACGCTTATTTTTGCTCTAGGACGCTTAGTTTAGGAGTTATGGCCATTTAAAGTTTTGAAAAATCAACATTCTCTGATTGGCTTCCAATTTACAGCAGTTATTCGTGTTCGATCAATGATCCCAAAATACGCTTATTTTTGCTCTAGGACGCTTAGTTTAGGAGTTATGGCCATCTAAAGTTTTGAAAAATCAACATTCTCTGATTGGCTTCCAATTTACAGCAGTTATTCGTGTTCGATCAAGTGATCCCAAAATACGCTTATTTTTGCTCTAGGACGCTTAGTTTAGGAGTTATGGCCATTTAAAGTTTTGAAAAATCAACATTCTCTGATTGGCTTCCAATTTACAGCAGTTATTCGTGTTCGACCAAGTGATCCCAAAATACGCTTATTTTTGCTCTAGGACGCTTAGTTTAGGAGTTATGGCCATCTAAAGTTTTGAAAAATCAAACTTCTCTGATTGGCTTCCAATTTACAGCAGTTATTCGTGTTCGACCAAGTGATCCCAAAATACGCTTATTTTTGCTCTAGGACGCTTAGTTTAGGAGTTATGGCCATCTAAAGTTTTGAAAAATCAACATTCTCTGATTGGCTTCCAATTTACAGCAGTTATTCGTGTTCGACCAAGTGATCCGAAAATACGCTTATTTTTGCTCTAGGACGCTTAGTTTTAGGAGTTATGGCCATCTAAAGTTTTGAAAAATCAACCTTCTCTGATTGGCTTCCAATTTACAGCAGTTATTCGTGTTCGACCAAGTGATCCGAAAATACGCTTATTTTTGCTTAGGACGCTTAGTTTAGGAGTTATGGCCATTTAAAGTTTTGAAAAATCAACTTCTCTGATTGGCTTCCAATTTACAGCAGTTATTCGTGCTCGACCAAGTGATCCCAAAATACGCTTATTTTTGCTCTAGGACGCTTAGTTTAGGAGTTATGGCCATCCAAAGTTTTGAAAAATCAAACTTCTCTGATTGGCTTCCAATTTACAGCAGTTATTCGAGTTCGATCAATGATCCCAAAATACGCTTATTTTTGCTCTAGGACGCTTAGTTTAGGAGTTATGGCCATCTAAAGTTTTGAAAAATCAACATTCTCTGATTGGCTTCCAATTTACAGCAGTTATTCGTGTTCGACCAAGTGATCCGAAAATACGCTTATTTTTGCTCTAGGACGCTTAGTTTAGGAGTTATGGCCATCTAAAGTTTTGAAAAATCAACCTTCTCTGATTGGCTTCCAATTTACAGCAGTTATTCGTGTTCGACAAGTGATCCGAAAATACGCTTATTTTTGCTCTAGGACGCTTAGTTTAGGAGTTATGGCCATCTAAAGTTTTGAAAAATCAACATTCTCTGATTGGCTTCCAATTTACAGCAGTTATTCGTGCTCGACCAAGTGATCCGAAAATACGCTTATTTTTGCTCTAGGACGCTTAGTTTAGGAGTTATGGCCATCTAAAGTTTTGAAAAATCAACCTTCTCTGATTGGCTTCCAATTTACAGCAGTTATTCGTGTTCGACCAAGTGATCCGAAAATACGCTTATTTTTGCTCTAGGACGCTTAGTTTAGGAGTTATGGCCATCTTAAGTTTTGAGAAATCAACCTTCTCTGATTGGCTTCCAATTTACAGCAGTTATAATAGGACGCTTGGTTTAGGAGATATGGCCATCTAAAGTTTTGAAAAATCAACCTTCTCTGATTGGCTTCCTATTTACAGCAATTATTCGTGTTCGACCAAGTGATCCGAAAATACGCTTATTTTTGCTCTAGTGTACTTCGTTTCGAAGATATGGCCATCTAAAGTTTTGGAAAATCAACCTTCTATGATTTGCTTCCAATTTACAGCAGCTATTCGTGTTCGACCAAGTGATCCGAAAATACGCTTATTTTTGGTATAGGACGCTTGGTTTAGGAGATATGGCCATCTAAAGTTTTGAAAAATCAACCTTCTCTGATTGGCTTCGAATTTACAGCAGTTATTCGTGTTCAACTAAGTGATCAGAAAATACGCTTATTTTTGCTCTAGGATGCTTAGTTTAGGAGATATAGCCATCTAAATTTTGAAAAATCAACCTTCTCTTATTGGCTTCCAGCTTACAGCAGTTATCCATGTTTGACCAAATGATCCGAAAATACGCTTATTTTTGCTATAGGACGCTTGGTTTAGGAGATATGGCCATCTAAACTTTTGAAAAATCAACCTTCTCTGATTGGCTTCGAATTTACAGCAGTTATTCGTGTTCAACCAAGTGATCCGAAAATACGCTTATTTTTGCTCTAGGATGCTTAGTTTAGGAGATATAGCCATCTAAAGTTTTGGAAAATCAACCTTCTCTGATTGGCTTCCAATTTACAGCAGTTATTCGTGCTCGACCAAATGATCCGAAAATACGCTTATTTTTGCTCTAGGATGGTTAGTTTAGGAGATATAGCCATTTAAATTTTGAAAAATCAACCTTCTCTGATTGGCTTCCAGCTTACAGCAGTTATCCATGTTTGACCAAATGATCCGAAAATGCGCTTATTTTTGCTCTAGGACGCTTAGTTTAGGAGATATGGCCATCTAAAGTTTTGAAAAAGCAGCCTTCTCTGATAGGCTTCCAATTTACAGCAGTTATTCGTGTTCGACCAATTGATCCCAAAATACGCTTATTTTTGCTCTATGACGCGTAGTTTAGGAGATATGGCCATCTAAAGTTTTGAAAATCAACCTTCTCTGATTGGCTTCCAATTTACAGCAGTTATTCGTGTTCGACCAAGTGATCCGAAAATACGCTTATTTTTGCTCGAGGACGCTTAGTTTAGGAGATATGGCCATCTAAAGTTTTGAGAAATCAACCTTCTCTGATTGGCTTCCAATTTACAGTAGTTATTCGTGTTCGAACAAGTGATCCAAAATACGCTTATTTTTTTTTTGCTCTAGGACGCTTAGTTTAGGAGATATGGCCATCTAAAGTTTTGAAAAATCAACCTTCTCTGATTGGCTTCCAATTTACAGCAGTTATTCGAGTTCGACCAAGTGATCCGAAAATACGGTTATTTTTGCTCTAGGAGCTTAGTTTAGGAGTATGGCCATCTAACGTTTTGAAAAATCAACCTTCTCTGATTGGCTTCGAATTTACAGCAGTTATTCGTGTTCGACCAGTGATCCAAAAACTACGCTTATTTTTGCTATAGGATGGTTAGTTTAGGAGATATAGCCATCTAAATTTTGAAAAATCAACCTTCTCTGATTGGCTTCCAGCTTACAGCAGTTATCCATGTTTGACCAAATGATCCGAAAATACGCTTATTTTTGCTCTAGGACGCTTAGTTTAGGAGATATGGCCATCTAACGTTTTGGAAAATCAACCTTCTCTGATTGGCTTCCAATCTACAGCAGTTATTCGTGCTCGACCAAATGATCCGAAAATACGCTTATTTTTGCTCTAGGACGCTTAGTTTAGGAGATATGGCCATCTAAAATTTTGAAAAATCAACCTTCTATGATTTGCTTCCAATTTACAGCAGTTATTCGAGTTCGACCAAGTGATCCGAAAATACGGTTATTTTTGCTCTAGGATGCTTAGTTTAGGAGATATGGCCATCTAACGTTTTGAAAAATCAACCTTCTCTGATTGGCTTCGAATTTACAGCAGTTATTCGTGTTCGACCAAGTGATCCAAAAATACGCTTATTTTTGCTATAGGA
Source organism: Chymomyza caudatula (assembly GCA_035041775.1). Classification (NCBI taxonomy): domain Eukaryota; kingdom Metazoa; phylum Arthropoda; class Insecta; order Diptera; family Drosophilidae; genus Chymomyza; species Chymomyza caudatula. The sequence goes on along the minus strand of JAWNKW010000024.1, from coordinate 519,664 downwards.
CGGTTAGTTTAGGAGATATAGCCATCTAAATTTTGAAAAATCAACCTTCTCTGATTGGCTTCCAGCTTACAGCAGTTATCCATGTTTGACCAAGTGATCCCAAAATACGCTTATTTTTGCTCTAGGACGCTTAGTTTAGGAGATATGGCCATCTAACGTTTTGAAAAATCAACCTTCTCTGATTGGCTTCCAATCTACAGCAGTTATTCGTGCTCGACCAAATGATCCGAAAATACGCTTATTTTTGCTCTAGGACGCTTAGTTTAGGAGATATGGCCATTTAAATTTTGAAAAATCAACCTTCTCTGATTGGCTTCCAGCTTGCAGCAGTTATCCATGTTTGACCAAATGATCCGAAAATACGCTTATTTTTGCTCTATGACGCTTAGTTTAGGAGATATGGCCATCTAAAGTTTTGAAAAAGCAGCCTTCTCTGATTGGCTTCCAATTTACAGCAGCTATTCGTGTTCGACCAAGTGATCCGAAAATACGCTTATTTTTGGTATAGGACGCTTGGTTTAGGAGATATGGCCATCTAAAGTTTTGAGAAATCAACCTTCTCTGATTGGCTTCCTATTTACAGCAGTTATTCGTGTTCGACCAAGTGATCCGAAAATACGCTTATTTTTGCTCTAGGATGCTTAGTTTAGGAGATATAGCCATCTTAATTTTGAAAAATCAACCTTCTCTTATTGGCTTCCAGCTTACAGCAGTTATCCATGTTTGACCAAATGATCCGAAAATACGCTTATTTTTGCTATAGGACGCTTGGTTTAGGAGATATGGCCATCTAAAGTTTTGAAAAATCAACCTTCTCTGATTGGCTTCCAATTTACAGCAGTTATTCGTGTTCAACCAAGGATGCTTAGTTTAGGAGATATAGCCATCTAAAGTTTTGGAAAATCAACCTTCTCTGATTGGCTTCCAATCTACAGCAGTTATTCGTGCTCGACCAAATGATTCGAAAATACGCTTATTTTTGCTCTAGGACGCTTAGTTTAGGAGATATGGCCATCTAAAATTTTGAAAAATCAACCTTCTATGATTTGCTTCCAATTTACAGCAATTATTCGAGTTCGACCAAGTGATTCCGAAAATACGGTTATTTTTGCTCTAGGATGCTTAGTTTAGGAGATATGGCCATCTAACGTTTTGAAAAATCAACCTTCTCTGATTGGCTTCGAATTTACAGCAGTTATTCGTGTTCGAGCAAGTGATCCGAAAATACGCTTATTTTTGCTATAGGATGGTTAGTTTAGGAGATATAGCCATCTAAATTTTGAAAAATCAACCTTCTCTGATTGGCTTCCAGCTTACAGCAGTTATACATGTTTGACCAAATGATCCGAAAATACGCTTATTTTTGCTCTAGGACGCTTAGTTTAGGAGATATGGCCATCTAAAGTTTTGAAAATGAACTTCTCCTATTGGCTTCCAATTTACAGCAGCTATTCGTGCTCGACCAAGTGATCCTAAAATACGCTTATTTTTGCTATAGGACGCTTGGTTTAGGAGTTATGGCCATCTTAAGTTTTGAAAAATCAACCTTCTCTGATTGGCTTCGAATTTACAGCAGTTATTCGTGTTCAAACAAGTGATCCGAAAATACGCTTATTTTTGCTCTAGGACGCTTAGTTTAGGAGTTATGGCCATCTAGAGTTTTGAAAAATCAACCTTCTCTGAATCGGCTTCCAATTTACAGCAGTTATTCGTGCTCGACCAAGTGATCCGAAAATACGCTTATTTTTGCTCTAGGACGCTTAGTTTAGGAGATATGGCCATCTAAAGTTTTGAAAAATCAACCTTCTATGATTTGCTTCAAATTTACAGCAGTTATTCGAGTTCGACCAAGTGATCCGAAAATACGGTTATTTTTGCTCTAGGACGCTTAGTTTAGGAGTTATGGCCATCTAACGTTTTGAAAAATCAACCTTCTCTGATTGGCTTCCAATTTACAGCAGTTATTCGTGTTCGACCAAGTGATCCGAAAATACGCTTATTTTTGCTCTAGGACGCTTAGTTTAGGAGATATGGCCATCTAAAGCTTTGAAAAATCAACCTTCTCTGATTGGCTTCGAATTTACAGCGGTTATTCGTGTTCGACCAAGTGATCCGAAAATACGCTTATTTTTGCTCTAGGACGCTTAGTTTAGGAGTTATGGCCATCTAAAGTTTTGGAAAATCAACCTTCTCTGATTGGGTTCCAATTTACAGCAGTTATTCGTGTTCGACCAAGCGATCCGAAAATACGGTTATTTTTGCTCTAGGACGCTTAGTTTAGGAGTTATAGCCATCGTAAGTTTTGAAAAATCAACCTTCTCTGATTGGCTTCCAATTCACAGCAGTTATTCGTGCTCGACCAAGTGGTCCGAAAATACGCTTATTTTTGCTCTAGGACGCTTAGTTTAGGAGTTATGGCCATCTAAATTTTGAAAAATCAACCTTCTCTGATCGGCTTCCAGCTTACAGCAGTTATCTATGTTTAACCAAATGATCCGAAAATACGCTTATTTTTGCTGTAGGACGCTTAGTTTAGGAGTTATGGCCATCTAAAGCTTTGAAAAATCAACCTTCTCTGATTGGCTTCGAATTCACAGCGGTTATTCGTGTTCAACCAAGTGATCCGAAAATACGCTTATTTTTGCTCTAGGACGCTTAGTTTAGGAGTTATGGCCATCGTAAATTTTGAAAAATCAACCTTCTCTGATTGGCTTCCAATTCACAGCAGTTATTCGTGCTCGACCAAGTGGTCCCAAAATACGCTTTTTTTTGCTCTAGGACGCTTAGTTTAGGAGTTATGGCCATTTAAAGTTTTGAAAAAGCAGCCTTCTCTGATTGGCTTCCAATTTACAGCAGTTATTCGTGTTCGACCAATTGATCCCAAAATACGCTTATTTTTGCTCTATGACTCTGTAAGTTTAGGAGATATGGCCATCTAAAGTTTTGAGAAATCAACCTTCTCTATTGGCTTCCAATTTACAGCAGTTATTCGTGTTCGACCAAGTGATCCCAAAATACGCTAATTTTTGCTCTATGACGCGTAGTTTAGGAGATATGGCCATCTAAAGTTTTGAGAAATCAACCTTCTCTGATTGGCTTCCTATTTACAGCAGTTATTCGTGTTCGACCAAGTGATCCGAAAATACGCTTATTTTTGCTCTAGGACGCTTAGTTTAGGAGTATGGCCATCTTAAGTTTTGAGAAACCAACCTTCTCTGATTGGCTTCCAATTTACAGCAGTTAATAATAGGACGCTTGGTTTAGGAGATATGGCCATCTAAAGTTTTGAAAAATCAACCTTCTCTGATTGGCTTCCTATTTACAGCAATTATTCGTGTTCGACCAAGTGATCCGAAAATACGCTTATTTTTGCTCTAGGATACTTCGTTTAGAAGATATGGCCATCTAAAGTTTTGGAAAATCAACCTTCTATGATTTGCTTCCAATTTACAGCAGTTATTCGAGTTTACGCAGTGATCCGAAAATACGCTTATTTTTGCTCTAGGATGCTTAGTTTAGGAGATATGGCCATCTAAAGTTTTGAAAAATCAACCTTCTCTGATTGGCTTCGAATTTACAGCAGTTATTCGTGTTCGACCAAGTGATCCGAAAATACGCTTATTTTTGCTCTAGGATGGTTAGTTTAGGAGATATAGCCATCTTAAGTTTTGAAAAATCAACCTTCTCTGATTGGCTTCCAATTTACAGCAGTTATTCGTGTTCGACCAAATGATCCGAAAATACGCTTATTTTTGCTCTAGGACGCTTAGTTTAGGAGATATGGCCATCTAAATTTTGAAAAATCAACCTTCTCTGATTGGCTTCCAGCTTGCAGCAGTTATCCATGTTTTACCAATGATCCCAAAATACGCTTATTTTTGCTCTATGACGCTTAGTTTAGGAGATATGGCCATCTAAAGTTTTGAAAAAGCAGCCTTCTCTGATTGGCTTCCAATTTACAGCAGCTATTCGTGTTCGACCAAGTGATCCGAAAATACGCTTATTTTTGGTATAGGACGCTTGGTTTAGGAGATATGGCCATCTAAAGTTTTGAAAAATCAACCTTCTCTGATTGGCTTCCGATTTACAGCAGTTATTCGTGTTCGACCAAGTGATCCGAAAATACGCTTATTTTTGCTCTAGGATGCTTAGTTTAGGAGATATAGCCATCTTAATTTTGAAAAATCAACCTTCTCTTATTGGCTTCCAGCTTACAGCAGTTATCCATGTTTGACCAAATGATCCGAAAATACGCTTATTTTTGCTATAGGACGCTTGGTTTAGGAGATATGGCCATCTAAAGTTTTGAAAAATCAACCTTCTCTGATTGGCTTCGAATTTACAGCAGTTATTCGTGTTCAACCAAGGATGCTTAGTTTAGGAGATATAGCCATCTAAAGTTTTGGAAAATCAACCTTCTCTGATTGGCTTCCAATCTACAGCAGTTATTCGTGCTCGACCAAATGATCCGAAAATACGCTTATTTTTGCTCTAGGACGCTTAGTTTAGGAGATATGGCCATCTAAAGTTTTGAAAAATCAACCTTCTATGATTTGCTTCCAATTTACAGCAGTTATTCGAGTTCGACCAAGTGATCCGAAAATACGGTTATTTTTGCTCTAGGATGCTTAGTTTAGGAGATATGGCCATCTAACGTTTTGAAAAATCAACCTTCTCTGATTGGCTTCGAATTTACAGCAGTTATTCGTGTTCGACCAAGTGATCCGAAAATACGCTTATTTTTGCTCTAGGATGCTTAGTTTAGGAGATATAGCCATCTTAATTTTGAAAAATCAACCTTCTCTGATTGGCTTCCAGCTTACAGCAGTTATCCATGTTTGACCAAATGATCCGAAAATACGCTTATTTTTGCTCTAGGACGCTTAGTTTAGGAGATATGGCCATCTTAAGTTTTGAGAAATCAACCTTCTCTGATTGGCTTCCAATTTACAGTAGTTATTCGTGTTCGAACAAGTGATCCGAAAATACGCTTATTTTTTTTTGCTCTAGGACGCTTTGTTTAGGAGATATGGCCATCTAAAGTTTTGAAAAAGCAGCCTTCTCTGATTGGCTTCCAATTTACAGCAGTTATTCGTGTTCGACCAAGTGATCCCAAAATACGCTTATTTTTGCTCTATGACGCGTAGTTTAGGAGATATGGCCATCTAAAGTTTTGAAAAATCAACCTTCTCTGATTGGCTTCCAATTTACAGCAGTTATTCGTGTTCGACCAAGTGATCCGAAAATGCGCTTATTTTTGCTCTAGGACGCTTAGTTTAGGTGATATGGCCATCTAAAGTTTTGAAGAAATCAACCTTCTCTGATTGGCTTCCAAGTTACACTAGTTGGTCGCATTCGACCAAGTGATCCGAAAATACGCTTATTTTTGCTCTAGGACGCTTAGTTTAGAAGATATGGCCATCTAAAGTTTTGAAAAATTAACCTTCTCTGATTGGCTTCCAATTTACAGCAGTTATGCGTGTTCGACCGTAAATACGCTTATTTTTGCTCTAGGACTCTTATTTTAGAAGATATGGCCATCTAAAGTTTTGAAAAATCAACCTTCTTTGATTGGCTTCCTATTAAAGCCAGTTGTTCGTGTTCGACCAAGTGATCCGAAAATACGCTTATTTTGGCTCTAGGACGCATGCAAACTCGTGCTCTGAATTGATCGAAAAAACATGCAATTGGCCTGCAAAAATTTGGACGGTCAGACGAGAGCCAATTATTTGCTAAAAAAAATTTTGGCCCAATTTTTGCAACTCGCAAATTATATGACGTAGTGGTCAGACGGTCGGCAGGCAAGCTTTTCTCTCATTTTGAAAAATGAAATTAATCGAATTTCGATAACGATTGCTAATGTTGAGTAATCGATTACAGTCGACATTAAATTTGCATTTTGAAGTTGTGTTGACCTATTATTTATTGTATTTAATTATTATATTTATTTATTATTATATTTATTACGCATTTTTGTACCTCTTAACAATTTATACTATTGAATTATTTTGCTTTAAATATGCATTATGAAGCTTTGTTGAATTATTATTTATTGTTTTTAATTATAAGTATATTGAATGTGATAATAGTCTGATTATTTTTTAGGCATTTCTGCACTTTTTAACAAAAGTCGGCCGTGTCGGTTCTTATTATTTGATTGCAAGAACCGACTGACAAACTCGTTAAATGTTTGCAATGTGCATGCATCACACACACCAATTTTTGGCCGCCAACAATTGGCACACCGACGTGCAAACCGATTTGCGCGATTTTTGTGTGTTTGCATGCAAATTATCGTCCTGTCTGACCGTAGCTTTAGTTGATGCGATTGGCAAGATGCAGGCCGGTGTGCCCTTACCACAAAACATCTGCTTCTGTTTTAACATAATGATTTACTGATACTATACTTCAGTGTCGCTTTTCGTCTTAATTTTTTGCTGCTTAAGCCTAGTACGCACTTGAGTGGAATTTATTTTTTGCGTCAAACTTAATATAAAAAAAACTGCGTAGGAATTTTTCATTTCGAAATTCCATTCCGAGGTACGTGCACTGTAATTTGCGCTGCCAACTTTTATAATGAGTGCTGCCAACTTAACAGTGTTTGTGGAACGTCGTGACGAAAGACCGCCAAACTTCGAAGAAGGGTAGATAGTTTTAATCGCGACTTGTTGTGCTAACAATATTTTTTATAAGCACTATTTATTAAAAGTGTCATTTAAAAAAATAATTGTGTTTGTTTAAGACACGAATTTATTAATGTTAAGTTATGCTTTATTTTGAATTGTATTTCAGTTGCTTATGATGTATTAAGCGTGAATGTTTAGGTGCGTCCACCGGCCAGTTAAAGTCAAGCAAAAGACTATATTAGATCATTTGCCCAAATGCAAAACGAAATTGGGAGAGTGCGAGCGTATAGCCGTAGTAGCCGACGCATACGATGCGCATATGTAAATGCTATGTAGACGCTAATTAAGATAACAATCACAATAAACACAACTAACATAAAACAGCTGACCAGACAGGGTTACCATGTGATTTTTCCTTTTTTCAGCTATATGGCCACCCTTTTTATTTACAATGCACCACAACAGAAATTATTCCGTGTAAAAATATTTTAGGCTGCTGCGTACTAGGCTTTAACAGAAACCAAGCGCTATCTTCGCTGAGCAGAGACTTTTCAAGTCATGCAGTGTTTGTTTTGTTGAGAAGCAAAACATCAAAATATATAGCATTGCTATTAAAGCTAGCAGACTTGATGCCAAAGCGGCATAAAAAGGTGCTACAGCGAGATTGACTTGTTAGGATACATCCATTAGTCATTTAATTAAGCCTAGTTCGCAGCAGGCTAAAATGTTTTTACACGAAATACGCAATATATTCCTGTTGTGGATTGTAAATAAAAGAGGGTGGCCATATAGCTGAAAAAAGGAAAAATCACATGGTAACCCTGTTTGGTCAGCTCTTTTATCCTCTCGATTAAAGCTATCCACCAATTATGTTTATAAATGCCGTTCTTAATAAAAAGTGCGAATAAAAACTATTGTTAGCCCAACAAGTCGCGATTAAAGTTATTTTATATGAAGTAGAGCTGCAAAACCATCGATATAGTCACCACTCGATCTTTTCGATAGTTTTGGGTGTCCACCATCGATAATATCGATACTATCGACTTTTGACTGGAGCGTCTATCCGGTCATCCTTATACCGTTACAAAGGTATTAAAGAGTATATTAAATTAATTTCGTAGGCCGTTTTTTGATTTGGCTCTTTGTTTGGTAGATATGAGGGCTTAAACAAAAATGTTCCGTAGCTCTAGCGGGGTTCCGAGAAGGCATAGAGCCCACAATAAAAGCACATATGGAATCTAGTCGTGGATCCAAGTACAACAGGACTTAAATAAAGTAAGTCGCATATAATGTTCAATAGTTATAGCCTTTTAAAAATTTTGTCAAAATCTGAAACGCCAAAAAATGTTTCTGTTCGTCGTGAATTTTTTGTATCGTAGCGTTCTGAAATTTGGTACAAATAAATTTCGAAAATTGCTAACTGAAAACCATTTACTTTGGAGTTTGTTCCTCTATCGATATAATAATTTTTATTCTTATAATAATACATTATGTTCAAAAGTCCAAATCAAATAATAAATTAAATTTCAAACATTTTTATGGATATTAGTTCCTTTCTTAACATTCTTATACACAATACTTATACCATAACAAATCAAATTATAAAGTTCATAAAACAAAGTAATATTGGGGCTCATTCAATTAACCAAACATTTTTTGGATATTACCTAAAACATATCTATGTTTTTTCTTTATTCTGCTTAAAATAGTTCCAAATTAGAGAAAGAGCATTCTTTTTTTTTTGCGGACAACATCGTGGTTAGTCGTGTCGCTTAAGACTTCATTGACGCCGACGCCAACTCCACCGCCAACGCTACCACCATTTTGCTCGTTTAAACCACAGCCGAAATTTAATTTTTTGCACTGTGAGATATTGCCTTCACAATTTTCTTGTAAAAGATAAGAAATTAATTATTAAAAGAAACTAATCGATGACGCCCAACCAAGAGCCCACCATCCATATTATCGATAGTCGAATCGATGGTTTTGCACAAAGAGTATCGAAACTAAAAGAGTGGAATCCTCGGCCGTTACATTTGAACGCAGCTAAATATCGATGCGGCCATAATCAGCATCTTGCTTCGGGTGCCCTTCGGCTTTTGCGCTCAGTACTGTGTCGCTTTGCAGTGAGAGCATCAGTTTTTTGTTTCGTGTTGTTATTGTTTGTGTCTTGCTTTGATTTGTGCACGTGATCGGATCGTTTGGTATGAATTTGAAAGAGGGTGGTTGTGAGTAGCAAGCAAAGTATACCTGCTCCTGCCTGGCAAACCTACCCAGCGGACCAAACACTCGTTTATGATATCGCATACGAGTGAAATGCGAGACTCAACCCGACAAAACGCACGTTTTTACGTGCGCTAGAGATACGTAAATTAATCATATGTCGTTTGTGGCAGCAAAAGCTATTGTCTACGTGTGTCGGCACGTAAAAATGCCTTGCTTGGAGGGTTAAAAAATTCCTTTGTTCTCTTTTCTTTTTCTGGTCAAAAAGTGCGATCATACATTAATTAAGTTTTGTGTTCAGATTAAAATTTAATATTTAATAGAAAGGTAAGTAACATAAAAGCATATATTAATTTTCTTATTTATATTTGTATAATTTTAATAATAGAAATCAAAAATAAAATTTTGCTTAGCAGACTTGTTGTTGACTTGAAATTATGGATTCCCACTTCTTGTTCAATACACAAATTGAAAATACACCAAACCAAATCTTGTCAGGTAACACATTAAAATAATTGACTTATTATATAAATTATATTACTTTTTGTTTAAACTTTTTTCAGACATATCTAACTCGAATTTCAACAATTGCAATCATTCTGGTAATGCAATGAATCATTTCCCGATTAAATTCATGTTTAATAGGTTTATTTTATATATTTACAGATATATTAATAACTTTGCGAGAAGTAAAGATACTATTTTTATTCAAAAACGTATCGCAAAAGATATCCGAAAAGGCTCGCAAGAGATACGGTTAGCGAGCCTTTTGCGATATCATTTGCGAGGTTTTTTTATATTTCTAACGAGTCAAAAAAGATATCGCCAAATGCAAGTAAACGATATTTCTTGCGACACATGTAGACAATAGCTTTTGCTGCCACAAACGACATATGATTAATTTACGTATCTCTAGCGCACGTAAAAACGTGCGTTTTGTCGGGTTGAGTCTCGCATTTCACTCGTATGCGATATCATAAACGAGTGTTTGGTCCGCTGGGTAGGTTTGCCAGGCAGGAGCAGGTATACTTTGCTTGCTACTCACAACCACCCTCTTTCCAATTCATACCAAACGATCCGATCACGTGCACAAATCAAAGCAAGACACAAACAATAACAAAACGAAACAAAAAACTGATGCTCTCACTGCAAAGCGACACAGTACTGAGCGCAAAAGCCGAAGGGCACCCGAAGCAAGATGCTGATTATGGCCGCATCAATATTTAGCTGCGTTTAAATGTAACGGCCGAGGATTCCACTCTCTTAGTTTCGACACTCTTTGGGTTTTGCAGCTCTAATAAGAAGTTTGGCAGCACAAAATAAATTCCACTCAAGTGCGCAGAATTTTGCAGGTGTTTATTTTTGGGTAGTCTCGGTAAATAATTAATAATAATATGCAAACTTAATGAAATTGAGGTTTATGATAAACAGTTTTAAAATTGAAATTAATGACTATGAAATAAAAAAAAATATATTGCTGTACATACCGTACAAATTGGAAAAAATGGAGTTAAAGAGAAGAACAATCAAAAATGTTTTTAATACAAAAAAAAACACAATCATTTAATATAACTGCAGCCAAACAACACCAAATACATAGATATTTATGTGTGCATAGTCAAAATGTATGTAACATATACATGTTAGCGTGTACACAAAGCAGCGGCACATTTCTCTCACACCCTGGGGCGCTCACAAATTTGGTTATTCTACCATAGCACAAAACTACTTATTTCATAGCAGTAAAATCAGGCCTCTTCTGGTTTCCGAATGACGGAATGGAATGGAATGGTTTTGGTGTTCTGGTTTCCAAACCATTCGTTAACTAAAGTCAAGTCTTTTATAGCGTGTTTCCACTATGTCGCTTTTCGCTTTTTCACACCAAAAATTGAAATGTCGCTTTTTGCCCTATGCAAATTGCACTGGCATTGTTGTTGCCCACAAAAAACAAATGCGACTCAAAATGTGACATTGTATTTAAAAGTAACTAGTTCAGTCGCATTTTATTCGATTTTTCTAGTTCATTTGTGGAGTTTCTGCCTATCGCAGCATTTACCATCCCAATGTAAACAAGAAAGAAGAAGAAAAGATAACAATGGATTTTGCCGCCAAAGGTAAGTAAATTAATTAAAAACTTGAATGGTTGTCAACAAGTATATTTTAACTACGAAATAATTATATAATTGTGTACATTTCAGAAAATAAGCCAAGTGTTGTCCGATTCTTGTGCAGTCGTCACGTTTATTTACATAAATTTTTAACGAATTTCTTGCCGCCTATCAAACACATATTGTTTATGTTTATGTAGAATATGTATACCAAATGTATATTTTAAGATATAAAACAATGTTATTATGATTTTTTATTTTGAATTTAGTTAAAGCAAAGCAATTAAAATTATACAAAAATGTAAACAAAGTGCTTGCCGCAGCGATGTGTACATGAATCAGCTGTTAAACAAAATGCGAAAGCGACGTAATGGAAACGAAAAATGCTACTATTAGCATTTTGAGAAAAAGGGAATGGCAAAAAGTGATAGTGGAAACACCCTATTAGTAGTCGGAATGAAAAGCAAATTGCGAATTACACATTAATAAGAAGATTGTTCGAAAAGTTAGATGTTGCCGAACTGCGAAAATGTAATTCCGAAAAATTGTTTGTGGTTAAAGGCCTTATATATAAGTAAAATAATTTATAAATATCTGCTGCGCATTGATAAAGCCGTCAATAAATTACATAAACTAATTCTTCCCGTTCCTCTTCCTTCTCTTTCTCTCTCTCTCCCTCTTCTTCATACCTTTATATCCTCTACCTCTATTTCTACCTTTACCCTTTACCTCAACTCAAAAGAATTCTTTACCTATTCAAAGTTGATGCTTGCCTATTATATAATTAGAAACACATTTGGTATGTTTTATATGGAAAATCGGTTTGGTCGATATCTTTGGCGTCATCTATGGGAATTGGCCTAAACTTAACAAAAACCTTCTCCCTAATACTGTCCACAATGTGTGAAAATTTGGTTGAAATCAATCCATGCGTTTTCGAGTATAGCGAGCTCATCACTTATTTAGCTTAATTTTTATATATACATACATACATATATAGAAGTTATTACCACTATAAAAAACAAGTAGTTTAGAGTCCTATGAATGTGTGAAAAACAGCGAAAAACAATTATTTCATATTTAATATGTGTAAAGTGGCAGCACAAATATCGATAAATACTGCCTGTAGCAATTTTAATAAATAATTGATGTTTTAGGGCTTAGAGAAGGAACTCCAAATATAAGCAAAAAATACATGGCAATGCGGCTTGCAAAAGTGTCAAGCTGCCGATTCGCTTTTTGTTTTTGTTTCTCTGCAACGATTCCGCTGGCAAAAAGAAAACAATCAACAACGCATTTTCTTGCAAAGGCACAACCAAAAAAAACATTGGCTATGGCTTCGATAGCAATTCCACAAACAAATTCAAATTTGTTTTTGCACGGCAACCAGAACACCACGACTCGGAATGACTTAAAATGTATTATTTTTTTCTCAATCCGAGTCAAAAACCAGAACAGGCCTGATATTATAAACTGCCGAAGTAGCTATGAAACATCGATATCGCCCACCTTAAATATATCGATAGTATTATCCAACATCCCTAGCCATCGACGTATATGCAACACTGCGTTTTCTTTTCGCCCCTTTTGGCTGTTGTTTCGTGTGTTGACCAATAAATTTTTTCGTACGCGGCTTATTTTTGTTCACTTCTTAATTACAAAGCCATAAAATACGTATTCTGAACGCAAAATTCTTTTGTGCTGCTGGCAGAGCAAGAGTAACGTTACACCAATCAACTTGGCAATCGCGCACTTTGTACTGTGGATTAGAAGCAGTAAGAAACACTACTTGTTCACTAGCTGCTTTTGCTGCTGCCTAAAACGTGAATGTGAAAGCGAAGCCGAAAACGCCGCGGCAAGGAAGTGGAATGAAATTGAAGGCCGCCGCCGCCGCCACACAAATAATAATAATAATAATAACAACGAAAAACGTCCAGCAAATATACAAAAGAAGGTCAACAGAACATATGTTATAAGCATTACTAGTTTTGGTGCACGCTCTCTTGCAATAATATTCATATTGTTGGTGGCGCCCAAAGAACTGCAATACTTCCGCAGACAAAACACACACATACCTACATAAATACTTATACATCTTAACGTCCATATCGTCGTGGAAAAAGCTGAGCCAAGCAATCAGCCGAAAGAAATTAAAGATGGCTGCTGCTGCTGCTGCTGCTGCCGCCGCCGCCGCCGCCGTAGTTAATGCAGTAAACGATTGCTTTAGTATCGGTTCTACAGTGGTTTGTTCGACCTGTTTTAATGAGGAAGTGGAGGGAGAAGTGCTGGCATTTGACCATAACACAAAAATGTTAATACTGAGTATCCTTTAAAGAAACACGTGATTATTGTATAAATAGTAAAACAAATGAAATCAAAGCACGTTGTGTAACGATTCATTTGTTTAATGTTAATTGATTCTCTTTCAATAGTTTTTCCTTTGCAAGGTGGTGGTGGTGATGGGCATTTAGCTTTTTACGATTTGTATTTGTGGAGATATTCTTGCTCAATTTGTTACGTCGCTCGTGGAATACATACATGTATACATATATATATATATATATATATATATATATATATATATATATATATAAGTGTAACTATCGTTTAGAATTTTATGGAATAATCTGAACTAAACCTATTTATATTCAAAAGAGATCAACAATTTTCCATTTTAAGGTTGATATATTTTATATTTAATACTGACGACTACAAAATATATAAAGTACAATTTTTAAAGATCGCCTCAAATTAGCTATCCTTACATCGCTCAATATATTATTGCCCTCGCGTTTTCCGCTATTGTTTCTCATTTTTCCGTGTACAGAATGCCACTCCACATCTGCAGAAGAGTTAAGTGATGTATATGTGCTGAATCTTTCCTTGTGCAGTAATGTGCAAGTAATTAAAGAATGCAATGGTAATTTTATTGAAGATCCACAAAAGCTGAATTTAGAGCAGGTATGTTAATTTTCTTTTATTATAATTATAATTGTTTTTGTACTTGCATTCCTTAGGTAAAAATGCGTCTACGAAAAACAGTTGAGCGGAGACAGGACTTTCTTAAGTCCAAAAATGCCGATGTCAGTCCAGAAGCGCAAGAACTCTATAGAGCGATAGCCAAACAATACGGGGTAAAACTTGTACACAATTATTAACGCTATTGATCTCCAAAACAGAAAATAAGAATAAACTAATGCAGTCTACAGAGAAATTTTAAACATATTCATATTGGGCGACAATGCAAAAACTGCTAAAAAAAAAAAAAATAAAATAATAAGGCTTGGATGACTTGAGCATGATAGGACATTTAGTTTGCCTTTAATCTAGTAAAATTTTAAAAATCTTAATTTGATCTTAAAAGCAAACTAGACTAGGCTAATTCATTGTCGCGCAGTTTCTATTATGACAAAAAACACGTTAAAAACGTAAAAGACGATTTCAGATCCCAACTTTTGAGTCGGTTAAATACACTTTAAATGTATGTTTCGTGAAATTTCCAATTTCCCAAAAACACAACAACCCACCACATACACGTTCAGTTCTATGATCCCCTCTAAAACTTGTATTCAAAATGGATGTGAACAAAATCAAGGTAACCGTACTGCAGGTGGTGGGGTTTCTGTGCGACAACATGAACAGACAGACATGGCTATATCGACACGTTCAGTTCTATGATCCCGACTAATACTTTTATACAAAATGGATTTGATAGCGCATCAGGTTTTGCTTTCGTTTCACGAAACATACATATAAAGTGTATTTAAACGACTCGTTTTGTATCATTTATTTTTGTTATAGCAAAAGTGGAGACCCGACAACGTTTTTTATGTCATATCACTTCTTTTTGTTTGACATTTTTTGTAAAAATAGTTGTCCCAAACGGCATGGTTTTGTAGAGCATCATATTCACTTCTTTTCAAAAAACACAATGTAAGAGCCATTGGTAATAACACCCTTACGAATTCTGCCCAACATGTCACGATAAGATGTACCTCCTTTTTGTCTCATCATTATTAGGAATTCATCATAAGCAAATAGGCCCTAAAAGGTTTATGATTTCGTCTTAGGACAATCCTACTTAGACTGGTTTCTTTCACTCCACTCTCCTCTCATCTCCTCTTCTTCTTCACTCCTTTTTCCTTCACTCTCAAATCGCAGACTAAAATGTTTACCGAAACATTTGTGAGTTGTAAACAAAATTTGTATAATGCAAAATACTAGCTTACTATTTTATTAATTATCGAAAATTTGAAAATCTGAGACTGGAAATTATAAAAAGCAAACTCGCACACAACGAAACAACTAGGCACACAGATAGCACACACTCACACAGAGCTCTATCGGTGTGAGATGCGTCCAGTAAATAAGCCTTAGGCGCAGCGCTTGGGGGAGACGACCCGACAAGCGCATCCGACCGAACGCTTAGATTATAAGCCATCATTAATATTACCTGTATGACAAGTTGCCAGCCATGTTCCAAATTCCATTCACTTATAACCTTAAAAAAATAAAGATTTGTTTCATCTATGTCAAATGCCTAGAATAAATTAAACATCTATTGTCTAGACTAAATATAATTTATATTTAAATGTTAGATTCCTTGACGCAAATAATTTGGAATACGTTTCATTGCAGTACAATGAGGTCTCTTGGCAAGGGCTCAACATACAGATATTAAACGAAGTCACCATCTCGCCACCGTATCGTGTGGAAAACGTTGAATCCAGCTCGAACAACGAAACCTCGTGTAATTACATCAAACGAATTGTAGGTACTCCTTAACTTTCACTCAAGAATCGCTTAAATACTTGCTTTTCCTCATTGCAGATTAAGCAATTCTTCAATACGAGACCTTCACCAGTTCCGGATAATACGCAGGCTGCAGCCAGCTCGTCTTCAGCCTCTGTATCGCCCACGTCTTCATCTCTGTCATCGAGTAACGCTGCTTCTGGTTCGCCGGTACCCGCTAACTGATAAATAAAAAGACACACATTTGCTTCAGAAAAAAATGATCAAATGATGTACAATATGACTGAAACTGGCGGGTACTTATTTTCATCTACTTTTATATTCTTAAGGATCTGCGTACCTTATTCACATGTAACAAACTATTATTTATGGAAAACAAACAGGTTTATGAGTTTTCCATGGGACCGACTAACATAGATCCATTCGGGATTCTGCATACGTGCCTAGTACTGCATGTGTGCATAAAAAAAGTGCGAAAACCCGCTCTTTTTTGGTGACTATGTTTAGTACTGTTGCAAACGTCAGGTGTGTACGCGTGTGTATGTTTATGATTTGCTTGATGATTACAGCTGTTTATGGGTGTCTATAAACACTTGCATAAAAGGTACGAATTGTGCATGAGGGTTATTTTTTCAGCGTAATTTGCTCCTCTAGTGACAGATTCTCAAAAATGTACGGCAGACGATTCTTACCTTGTAATTCTTATTCAATAGTTGTAACAGAAGCCACAATGCGCATTTTCCGAAGGCAGGGAGTTTGTCGAATCAAGATCGGATAGAAACCTTATAAGATATAGGTAATAATATGCCATTTTTAGACCCTTCCTGCTGTAAACTGCAACAGAATTTCACTTTTTTTTTTAGAAATGTTAAGGTCTACATTTGTGTTAGAGCCATAAAAATTTGGTACGAAGACTCGTGTTAAGCTTATAAACCAAACAATGTTGACCTTTATCCGAATCACCCCCCCTACTCCCGTAGCACAGTTACCATTATTACGCCTATACCACTCAACGCATCAATTCAAACATTTGCACAAAAATTTGATTTTCGTGGAAAAAATGGGTACTGGGTACCCCACTGTCGGGCACCGTCCCGACTGTCCTCATCAAATTTTTAAGAAACAATTTTTCGTGCTTGTAGTGTGTCAAAATATTCAGACCTGTTCTGGTTTCATTCCACGCATTTGTATTCTGGCTAACGTATCACTTCGAAACATAGCGATTTCTTTTTACTGTTGATTACTGTTAATCTTTGCAACAACAGCTTTGTTTATAATTGCGCGTACAGTTATTTGAATTTATTTGTAGAATTTCAAATTTTAATTGCTATCAAAGCATAGCCAATGTTTTTTGATTGTGCCTAAAAAAATCTTGCAGAGGACCCCATAAACAAAAAGCGAATCTGTGGGCGCTGCCCAATATGTTTCGAAAGGCAGCTTGCCACTTTTGCAAGACGCACTGCCATGCATTCATGTGGTTACATACATGAAAGGAACATTTACTGCTATTCGGAGCTCATACTCTTGGCCCTAAACCATAAATTATTTATTAAAATTTAAATTTAAATTACAAACCAACTATTGTTTGACTTTGAATCAGTTGGCAACAGATATGCTATCGTTGCAACGGGCTATATTTATCGATATTTGTGCTGGCACTTTACGCATTTTAAATATAAAAACAATTGTTTTTCATTATTTTCACTCATTCATAGGATTCAAAACTACTTATTTTATAGCAGTAATAAAGTATTGTAAATTATTTCACTTATATACATATATGGCCTTTAACCAAAAAACATTTTTCGCAATTATATTTTCACATTTCGGCAAAATTTAACTCTTCGAAGATAACTTATGTATTGTTACATTCGTTATTTTCCGAACGCAAATTTTTTTAAAATTGCTTTATGAATGAAAACTAATACATCCTTTGCCAATGAATACTGCATTGTCTTTGTAAAACATTAAAGATTTATAAAAAATATATTGCGTTGATAAACAATCTGCTTAATATGGTGTAATTTGCCATTTTGCCATCACTTCGACTGCTAAAAGGCATTACTTTCCATAACGAATGGTTCAGAAACCAGAACACCAAAATCATACCATTCTATTCCGACATTCGGAATCGGAAACCAGAAAAGGCCCGATGAACTTATATGTGCAATAGTTTTCATTTTGTACACAGGCAAACGAAACATCTTATTCCAACTTATTCGCAGAAAAAATAGTCAACCGCGAAAACACGTCCCACCGTTGTTTTGTTTTTGTGGAAAAATTTGACGCGTTCGTGTGTGATGGACATTCTGACCCGCATAAACATAAAATAAACAAGAACGTTACACACTCTGTGCTGACTTGAGAACCTCGTTTGCAGGATGGTTAAACAACAAACGATTTGGCAATCCAAAAATATTCAGTATTTGACATTTAGATCAGGCAAAATTTGCAAATTAAACGTTGCAGGATTACGAAGTTTTGGAGATAACGGGTGATGGTGCCTTCGGCACCTGTTATAAAGTGCGCGACTAGAGCAGCGACGAGCTGTTGGAAGGGTATGAACTATGATGAGTTGAATGATTCCAAATGCGAATCACTTACATAAGGGATAAGTATGCTGCGCCAGCAGCAGCATCCCAATATTGTGCAATACTATCATCACTTTATCAATTGTGAAGCCAAATTTATAGATATAATCATAGAGTGCTGCACCGGAGGTGATTTTGCTCAACTCAGAGAGCGGACGCGCTCATCGGCAGCGTTTCGAGGAGCGCTACATTTGGCGGGTGCTCTTTCTGCTTTGTCGCGCCTTGCAGGTGTGCCAAAACAAGATGCTCGCTGACATCGCGATTTAAAGCCGCTCATATATTTCTAGATCTCGCTGGCAATGCTAAGTTAGGCGACTTTGGCCTGGCGCGTATGCGCATCTTTTGTAGGTACGCCCCACTATATGAGCCCTGAACTGGTCAAGGGCCGTCAATATGATCGCTAGAGTGTTGTCTGGGCCGTGGGCTGTCTGGCCTACGAGCTGTGCGCGCTTCGTCCGTCTTTTAAGGGACGCAAATTTGAGAAGTTGTCCGACAATATTGCACATGGACAGTTTAGCAGCATACCTGCAGTATATAGCACTGATTTGGAGCAGGTCATAGCCTTTATGCTGGCTGTCGATCATGCAGAGCGTCCTAGTATAGAAGTAATATTGCATAATGCGCCAATCAGAGATATTTCAGCCAATCGGAGGTTATGTACGGTACGCAAGCACCAGCAGTCCGATACAGCGTTATACGAAAGCGCTAGACTCGAGGAACGCTCCAAGCTAAGTTCCTCAGTATTTACGCAACACATCTTCGATGATGCATTAAAAATTGCTTCGCGAGTTGGAGCAGTAGTTGGTACAGTCGAATATGAAAAGCAGCTGCCAGTGCCAAGCGCCGCATCCATGCAAACCGCCTGCAACCAACCATGATGAAACATATTGCAGCATAAAGCTGAACGAGACTTTGCCTACGGAAGCCAAAATGAATTGGGCCAGCTTAACTGCAGATAAATCACTAAAAATCACTGGCAGCATAAACAATACGGTTCGAAAAGTTACATTTCAGTCGCCAAAGAAGTTTTTTAGCATCGGAATTGAAACTATGCCGCCATCGACGACGAGCGTCTCAAGCAAGGGCAGGACTGATTACTAGGAAGTCAGGCCTCTTCCCCGCGCCGCAAGTCCATATTGGCATTTGAAATAGGTAGAGGCCCAAAAACCATGTAAAAATCAGCCATCACCAGAAGTTCAGCAAAACCGAACAGCACAATTTACCACTCTGGACCATGAAATCAGTCGTGAAAGAGTCTCCTATAACTGTAGCTGAGCGACAGCGGCAGCATTTGTGTCATTCGGTGCGTGCACGGAACGTCACGTTACAACGCAGTCGGATGAGACGCTCTTTGGTTATGAATGGGCCACAAATGCCGGTATTATTGACATCCCGCGATCAAATGTTTATCTAAGCATTAAGTACTTATATAGTTCCGTAGTATTTTATTCATATTTTATACCAGGTAAGCATACTTTAATGGTTTTAAAGATTTGTGCAATGCATGTAACAAAAAGACGAGTGTAAGACATGATCAGAATCAAAAGACGAGTAGATATAGCCATGTGTATCCGTCTATATAAGTACCTAGATCTCGGAGACAATAACACTTTCTGATCAATATAGGCTACTATGAATTTTTTGTTTTTATTTGTGTTTTTAATTATGTTTGGTAACTACATTTATAAATAGATACAAGCTTTTTGACACTAACGATTTTATGCACATCAAAAACAGTAAGAACACAATGTGTGTATGTACCTGCGCTTTATAAAATACAAAAGTTTCAAGATTGATTTTCGTTAAAAAAAATTTTTCGTCGCGAGAAGCACATTTTTTATTTATTCCACGTACCTCGAAGCACATATGACTATCAGACAGTCGGGACGGTGCCCGACAGTGGAATACCCTGTACTCTTTTTCTTTATAAACACTAATACAAAATAAATAGAAGTATCCGTTTTCATAAGATCGATATGCCTGTTAACATTTTCCTATTGGAAAGTACCAATTAACAAGTTTCGAAAAATTACTTTTATACCCATAACTCCAGTATTCTTGGGCCAATGTCGATTAATTTTGTAACACAGATCAAAAATACATATATTAATGTCTTTGACAATTTTCAAATCAATATATAGGGGGGTGTGGTAGTAATTAAGGGGGGGTTTCATTGAAAAAAGGTGAATGCAGTTTTAACGATTAGGGTCACACGAGTCTCCACACAAAATTTTGTAACTAGCTCACATGTATCCATATCTGCATGTAGTTGAATTTTTAAGCAGTTTATTAGCGAGGGGGGGCTAAATTAACTTATTTTTGAGTATAACTTTTGATATCCGATTTCGATAATTTTTGCAACATAGATGTACATAAACACGACGCACACCTCTGTCGAGTTTCGAAATGATAAATTAAACGGAGTGGTTGTAAATCGCGCAAATCTGTCACGAGGGAAGGGGGTGAGATATCGACATAATTCGACAAACTTGCACAGAATAGTTATAATGCGCATCTTTTGGTAAACAAAATTTTTTCTCTGGGTCTTATAGTCTCCGAGAACGGTGCGACGACATAGACAGACAGACGTATATGTCCACATCGACTCGACTATTGCTCCTGACCATTTTTGCCCATGGAACATATAGTCTGCCACGCCTCATTCTACGTGTTACATTGCACAAATCTATAATACCCTTTTACACTTTGTGTACAGGGTATAATATAATAAATTATAAAATTTAAAATACAAATTTTTATTACTCCGAAAAGAAGACTATGGGATAGATTGCATTAGATTTGCTTATGTTTATAGAGTGCATGTCGAGAAAGAGGGATATATGGGATATATTCAGCTTCATGCTCGCTCCACTTGAAAACAAATTTTTAATGGAAAGGTCAACATTGTATTTTTTGATTCGACAGATTATACGATCCACACTTGGTGGCTCTAGCCAATGTTAAATATTGATACCTTATTAAGTAGTTCCCTTTTCATGCCATTTTGGTGCAGAGATAGATAAGACCTTGGAGACAATCATAAACTCTTTTTGGTGGCAATATATAAGCCCCTTCCCCCATGACAGAATTTCGCTGTTTACACCCACACCAAGATGAGAAAAGAAAGAGGATAGGAAGATATTGATACCAATATCCACAGCTGGACTAAGTATCTAGAAGAGACGGCGAAGGAAGAGAAACGGGAAGGACAACAGAAAGGGGGGAAGAATTTGATCGTGTAAAAGGCAAAGCCCCCAATTTGGAAAAAAAATTTGGTTGAAATCGTGAATGCTTCAATCTATTTTGGCCAAAACGAAGTTTGCCGGGTTTGCTAGTTGCCTACATATATCTTTTGAATTTTCATACGATTTTAATGATTTTCGCACCAGACTCGCACAGTAGATGTGTGCATAACTGCGTCATGTTACAATCGGATGGCTTTTATAATGTAAGTGTTTTGCCCATGGAACATATGGTCTGCCACGCCTCCTTCTGCCTGTTACATACATTGCACAAATCTATAATACCCTTTTACACTTTTTGTACAGGGTATAATAATGGTGGGGGGACCAAAAAAATATGTTTTCGTTAAGTAGTTATAGCAATTTAAATTTTTTCTTTGGTTTTTTGTAAAAAAAATTATAAAACGAAGACTATACAAAGTGACAGTGATTGTATATGTTGCTTATGATCAATAATTGATTCACCTATTTAAGGAAAAAAAATTTCATTAACACAGCGTTTTTATTTTAGAAGTTATAACTAGTCAAAAGTTCAATTCAAGTGACGAGCAAAAGTGCACTATTATTGATGTTAGTCGACAAAAGTTATTGTTGTTTTTAAACTAAATCAGATAGAAGCAAAATCCTTTTTTGTTGCGTTAAAAATTAAATTAATTATTACACAAAATTTATGCCATTACGTTTTCATTATTAGTTTAAAAATATAGGCTTAACAAAAAAAAAGTTAGGGGGGCAATTCAAGTGACGAGGAGTGTATTAATATCGATGTTTGGCTCGACCGGATCAGACACTCAGGCCAATAGTTTAAAATTAGTTGTTTATTATAGCTTATATAGCAAATTTGATTTATAAGATCTTTCGACGATCAAATTTGAAATATGCTATAAGCCGTTACTTTTAAATACTTCGCATATGTGCCATGGTTATGTATTTATTAGATGCATTGTTCAACACTGAAGACAGCTTTTATTACGCAAGTAGTTCAACAAGTTTTTGTAATAATTCTGATTACCATTTCCCATTTCCATACGTCGTGTGATTTGCAAAAATAAAAAAAAAAAGCAATAATTTAACATTAAAAGCTAAAATCATTATGGTGGCAAAATTCGTTAAAGTCGCTCGCTTATTTTGCTCCCAGACTCGGCGCACGTATAGCTCAAAGATCAACGATGTTGTTATTGTTAGCGCTGCTCGCACACCTATTGGTAGCTTCCAGAGCCAGCTGGCGCCCTTGACAGCTACTCAACTGGGTGCCACAGCTATTGAAGCGGCTATTCAACGCGCTGGCATTGGTAAGGGCGATATCAATGAGGTGATCATGGGCAATGTAATTTCCGCTGGCCTGGGACAAGCACCGGCCCGACAGGCAGCCATCTATGCAGGCCTGCCGACCAGTGTATGCTGCACCACTGTCAACAAAGTATGCTCTTCCGGTATGAAGTCCATAATGCTGGGCGCACAATCGCTTATGCTAGGTCAAGCTGAAGCGGTAGTGGCCGGGGGCATGGAGTCCATGTCAAATGTACCCTACTATCTAAAGAGGGGTGCAACGCCTTATGGGGGCGTTAATCTATCCGATGGAATTGTATTCGACGGTCTTTGGGATGTCTACAACAAATTCCATATGGGCAATTGTGCAGAAAACACGGCCAAGAAAATGAAAATTACAAGAGCTGATCAGGATGCTTTTGCCATTCTGTCCTATAAGCGTTCAAAAAAGGCTTGGGCTGATAAAGCTTTCGCCGAAGAAATTGTGCCCGTCAAACTACAGCAAAAGCGTAAACCAGATGTAACTATTGCCGAGGATGAAGAATACAAGCGGGTCAACTTTGAAAAGTTTGGACAGCTGGCCACAGTCTTCGAACGAGAAGGCACTGTTACTGCCGGTAATGCCTCCACTCTAAACGATGGTGGCGCTGCGGTGGTGCTTATGACTGCGGAGGCCGCTCAACGTGCTGGAGTAAAGCCTCTAGCCCGCATTATTGGCTTTCAGGATGCTGAGACTGATCCAATTGATTTCCCCATAGCGCCTGCGTTGGCTGTTCCCAAGCTGCTAGAGCGTTCCGGTGTGCGCAAGCAGGATGTTGCTATGTGGGAGATCAATGAGGCATTTTCCCTCGTTGTGCTGGCCAACATACGCAAAATGGATGTCGATCCGGGCAAGGTTAATATACATGGTGGCGCCGTTTCCATTGGCCATCCTATTGGCATGTCCGGAACTCGTCTGGTTGCACATCTCTCGCATGCCCTGAAATCTGGTGAGCTGGGCTGCGCTTCCATTTGTAATGGTGGAGGCGGTGCCTCCTCTATACTACTGCAGAAGCTTTAGGGAAGTAAAACGATTTATTACATCCAGAAATGCATTTATATATTTTTTTTTTAATAAATATTGAAACAATGTCTTTTTAATTTGTTTGTGTTTAAAGATATATTGAAAATTATGTCAATGCTCTTTACCTGTGCGCTGTCTCATTTTCTCTTTCTTTCTCGCTTATTTCCATGCGTCTCAACGCCAGACATATTTGAATTCACACAAATGAAGAATACGCAAATATAAATTGCAATTTCTTTAATGAAGAATAAAAAAATTGCATGCAGACAGTCATGACGGTGCCCGACAGTGAGATACTCTGTACCCATTTTTCCCATGTAAATCAAACTTCTGAGCAAATGTTTGTACCGATGCGTCGTTTGCTATGCGAATTCAAACTGAACTGCGGGGGGTTTATTCGACATTCCAAATTTGGAAGCTTTACATTATTAAATATTACCATGCCTATAAAAAGTGAAGTACTTTTACTTTAATGCAAAGAAATTTTCGCGCGTTTATGAACGTAATGTTGCTTTGTCGTGACTTTCGTTTGCGGTGAAATTATAAATAAAATTATTGTAAAATGGAGCAAAATGCATTTTCGTATGAAGAAGAGCACATTTAATGTATTTGTTACTTCCATATACTTAAATATTACTTGTAAACAAACTTTATTTAGGACATGTCCATTACGTTTACGCGCCAAAAAATGCAATGCATCACTAGTGATGCGCAAAATTGCGAAATGTTGCGCATCGATAAATATTGCTAGGCGTGATTGAATGTTGCATTGCAACACTGCGTTTTTGAAGTCAGCCAAAGTTACCGCACATGCAAACTAACAATGTACTATATAACTGCGTCAATTGGATAGATTTTATGGTGTGGGTGTTGAAACTGTATGCTCTTTGGGTAGTAAGTGCATATGTAAGTCCAACGAACCTGCAAGTAATAGAGTGGAATCCTGAAGCGTTAAAAAATTAAAATTTGCTGTTGAAAAGCGACCACTTTCAGCACAGCGTACGTGTGAGGCTGCTCTTGTTGCTGTCTCTGTCAGACCGACTCACTCGTAGACAAAATTGAAATTGACAAAAGAGAAAGAGCAAAAAAGCGGGCATGTGTGCACTGCGCTGAAAGTGGTCGCTTTTCAGCACGACAACTCAATGCAACGGTCAAGGATTCCACTTTATTAAGATTCATGCTCTTTGATGTAAGCAAAGCAACTTTGACCATTACAGTTTGAACTGTTTTACAGGACGGATGTGCAAACCTGGTGTATGCAATTTATCCTTTTCGTGTCAGTTGTTATTGTTTTCCCTGCAGTAAAGTATACTAGTTAGAGACCACTTTTCAACCAGAAAAAAGGATGATTTTATGGTCCATAACTATTATTTTTGTTTGACTTTAAGTGGTATGTTTAACACGGGGCTCTCATAGGAACTGGTTGCGGGTGGTATGGAAGAAGTAAATGGGCAAGTGCAACCTATCAATTGGGGGTGTATTTGCGCTATGAAACCATACTAGTACGAAATCACTTTTAAACCAGAAAAAGAGGATGTAAATATGGTTCAATATTAGTATTTTTGTTTGAAGCCAAGTGGTAGGCTTACCACCGCAAAATGCTGCTGCACTAAATATGCGTCGTTTGGCGTCAGTGCGAATTGCGAACTTGTGCGATATTGGTAAGTGCTGGCAGTATTTAGTGTTTTTAACTGAACATTAATTTATTATATAATTTACCAAAGCAATTTTATTTTATGCAGATGAATTTGGAAGGCTGGAGTGTTTTCGCAGAATTCTTCCTCTTCTTAACTGGCCATAACAAACCGTTATCAGGTTACGGCCTGATGTAAATACATTCTCGTTTTGAAATATGTCTGACCGCCCAATAGTTTGCATGCCGACACTCGCCAAAACGAGTCAGCTGTGTCGGTGTGCCAATTATTGGCGGCCAAAAATTCGTGTGTGTGAACACCACACTGCAAACATTTATCGAGGTTTTCAGTCGGTTCTTGCAAACAAATTGTAAGAGCCGGCACGGACGACTTTTGTTAAAAAGTGCAGAAATGATTAAAAAATAATCATACTACTATCACATTCAATATACAATATACTTATAATTAAAAACAATAAATATCAATTCAACAAACCTTCAAAATGCATATTTAAAGCAAAATAATTCAATAGTATAAATTGTTAAAAGGTACAAAAATGCGTAAAAAATATAATAATAAATAAATATAAAATAATTAAATACAATAAATAATAGGTCAACACAACTTCAAAATGCATATTTAAAGTAAAATAATAAAAAAATAATAATACCGCGATTTAACAACAAGCATATCGATAGTATAACTTTGGCTGCAATCGTAATCAGACATCGATAAAACAATCTGATGAAATACTCCTTTTCGTGATTTTCCTCTTTCTTTTTTGTCTAGAAGCATATAGAGATGCTGCTCCAAGCATTATAATTAAAACATTTTCCGACGCTTTGTTCTTTTCCATATTTAGACTGCCAATGTCGACTGTAAGCGATACTCAATCTTTGCAATCGTTATCGATAAAATCGATTCATTTAATTTTTCAAAATGGAGATTTTATACAATACATTTGTATGTCAAAAAGTATTTTTCAAATTTGCTTGTTTTTTATATTCAGTGCTTTAAGGCAAGGGCCGAGCAAACCGTAAGTGATAAGAAAAAATATAAAATTTATAAAAATTTTTTTAATAATTAAAGCATAAAATGATTATTAATAAAGTCAAAATGAATGGATAAAATATAATTTTAATAGACCAATGTACTTGTTTTATTCAGGGGCGGAATACACTTAATTTTTGCCGATATGAATGATACTAGGAGCATCCCATACGCGCCAGAAGTGTTTTTTAAACATACACACCGAACTGGTATGCATCCATGACCCAATTACTAGTTATATACGACTCGCAACCAGTTCCAATGACAGCCCTGTGTGAAACATACCAGTTGGGTTCAAACAAAAAAAAACTTGAAAGAGGATCATATTCCGTCGTGGCCAAAGTCCATTAGGAATATTCCGTTGGTGAGCACCACGAACGTAAACAAACGCAGGAAACGAAGGCTTCTTCAAAGCTGAATTAATAGACATAAGTTCAGTTCAGTTTAAGACTTCCATATTGTAAGTTGAGGAATTCACGCGTGTACAACTTGTTTGAATAAAGATATTTTTTATGAAGACTTAGAGTCGTGCACATGTTATTATATTTATATATATATAAAAATATATATATGTATATATTTTATACAAAAAAATATATATATATATATCCCATATATATATATATATTTTTTTTTATACATCTTAATATATAAGTGCAGGGTACGCGTTAGTAAAACTCGAGAACAACTAAACCAAATGACTTCATACTTGGACCTTTGGTCTGCAGGAAGGTTTCTCTTCAGTTTGTGTCCGGTAGGTGGACAGGATCAGCAATATTCTTAAGTGACATAATAAATACATATTATTTAAGCTTATAAACTAGCCTAGAATTTTAACAATTCAATAATTTGATTAGGTAACCTTTCACTCTGAAATTTGATTAGAAGACGGTCCAGAAGAGGAAACATTGACAGAATTGACGAGATAGTGGTCCGAGAAAATTTAACACCAGAACACTGTTTTCAAAGTATTAAAGATCTTGCAAATTGTGTAGGTGCAATGAGTGCTGTACAAACTCCTGCATAACGAGCTAAAAACTTGGAGATGCGAATAGATTATCTAATACAGAAAGATTGTTTTCATTTCATCGTATGGCTTTCACCTACGAACCCCATATAAAATACATTGCGCGTATGAAAATTGGCATTGGTGGCATGGTCACCATTGCCATGCTCAAAAATTCAAGAATGAAACGGCAGGGATCTGTTGTGCTTCAGGAAAAGTTATATTGCCTCCTTTAAACCCACCCCCGGAGTCACTAAAAGCGCTAATGGATGGCAAAATGGATAATTCAAATTATTTTGAAACAAAATAAAAAGGTTTAGTAGTTTTTTTTGTTTGCCATCAACATCATTACTTATACGGATGGCCTAATGATACTGTTGGCGGGCGACTTTCGACAAACATTTAGCGTGATTCCGAAATCAACAGCAGCCGCAGAACTTTTCTCCAAAGAACTGCTGAGGATCGGAAATGGCCAAATTCCGGGAGGTACTTCCAATGGTTTAATATCGATTTTACATGCCATTTAAAAATTCATTTCAATGAAAGATGAGCTCATAACTAATGTATATCCGAAATTTTCGTAACTACGATTGACCTCAATGAAAGGCCTACAATAAAAACATACTACTTGTTTTTCTAGCACCGTTTTCGAATTACCGATATTTCAAAAAATTCGAGATGTCGAAAGTTGCGAAGTCAGCAAATCTCATATCTCAATCTCGAGATGAATTGTGACTTGAATTTAATATCAAATCAATGTTTTTCAGTCGGTTTTGGTCTAACTTAATTCTTTTGCTAGTTACTAGGCAATGTACTCAAATTTTTCATTCGTGAAATGAAAGCAAATCTGATGCTCTATAGGACTCATGGAATAATAATAGTATTATTATAGCAAAACTATCGTTGTTTATTCACACAGACACGGCCGAAGAGCTTTAGCTGAGGCAAGCATCTACCTTGGCTGATCCCGTCGTGCGAGAGTAAATGAGGCGCTGCAGTGCGCTGTGAGTTAGCTATGCACTGCCGAAAAAATATGTATGCAAGGGCTCTGTGGGCGTGGCACACCATATGTTCCATGGCCAAAAATTGTCAGGAGTAATAGTCGAGTCGATATATCCATGTTCGTCTGTCTATCCGTGTTGTCGCACCGTTCTCGGAGACTACAAGAGTTAGAGCAACATTTTTTTCACCAAACGATGCGTATTTTCAATCATCGGATAGAAACTTCAAAAGATATAGGTAATAATATACCAATTTTAGACCCCTCCTCCTATAAACTGAAATTATTTATGTTAACCATATGTGGTACGTTAGGCTTATAAACCAAACAATGTTGCTCTTTTTCCGCACCATCCCTTTACTACCGTAGCACAGTTACCGGTATTCCACCCATACCCTTCAACTCATCGATACAAAAATTTGCATGAAATTGATTTTCATGGTAAAAATAGGTACAGGGTATCCCACTGCCTGCATCACATTTTTTTTAACTTACGCAGGTATATAGCTGAAAATGCGGCTATCCCAGTTAAACTTTTTGGAACTTGATTCCAAAATCATGAAATTTTTCGTACTGCATTTTCATGCTAGAAAGCATCTATTGGACTTGTCAGCAGGCAAAAAGGCATGAAATAAGTATGAAAAAAATGTAGATGATTTCTCAGTAGGTTGTCAGGCAAAAAATCAGTAAGTAGTGCCTTCTCTTATCAGCAGTTTCTCATACTCTTTAAGTGGCAGTCGCGAAGTGAGAAGGGAATAAAAAGAGAGAACGCGACCACGCATTATACGAAAATTGAGTGCCATTTATATATTGCTTGATCAAGGAAGTGATAGTGACGCTGCTATTACCAAATTTCAAAGTTATTCATTAGAAAAATAGGTGAAATTATTATATTATTAGCTAGATTTTGCAATTGTATGGTTCTGAATAATATTTTTATGTGTAGTAAATAAAGAAATTTACTTTCTATTACCAACGCAAAGTCTAAAGCAATAAAGGTACAATCGGAGAAACGGAACTTTGTGTAATTAAAATTAAGTTAAAAATATAGCAAACTTTCTGATGAAAAGAAACATCTATCTAAGCGTTCGGTCGAATGCGCTTGTCGGGTCGTCTCCCCCAAGCGCTTCGCCTAAGGCTTATTTACTGGACGCATCTCACACCGATAGAGCTCTGTGTGAGTGTGTGCTATCGGTGTGCCTAGTTGTTTCGTTGTGTGCGAGTTTGCTTTTCATAATTTTATAATTTCCAGTCTCAGATTTTCAAATTTTCAATAATTATTAATAAAATAGTAGGCTAGTATTTGACATTTTACAAATTTTGTTTACAACTTACATATGTTTAGGTAAACATTTTAGTCTTAATTTCAATTTGGAGGTGTTCAAAAAAAACCCGTAACATTTCAGGATTTGCAGGAAAATGGGCATAAACCTCAAGAATTAAAACGTACGATATTATCGCGGAAAAAATGTTAATTGTCAGCTTGCTTGTAGCGAAGTATAATGCTAATACCAAGTTGGTAGAGAAAATAAAAAAATACGCTATTAAAAATGTTCAATGTGAAGTTCATCAAATAAGCGCAGCATCGTACAGAATGACAAGTGCTATTTTAAATATTTTTTTTAGCAGTTTTACAAATTGGCGCAACAAGCCCAGATACACTCTGAAGTATACGGCTCCTGAGCTACTCGTAGATCCGGATATTGCTACATACAGACAAAAGCTTCAAAATTTGGAGGAATACCAGTGAATTATTCAAAATCCTTGCAATTTGGTGTACGTCAAGTAGTCTTGAAATGCGCCCAACTATTTCACAAATTAGTCAAATTGAGCTTGTAGCAGAGCCAGCACAAGAAGATGATTTGTCTTTACTATATTGTAAATTATTGCATTGTACTCAAAAAGCACAATTGCAATATCAACAACAACAACAAAACCTAAAAATCATTTGGCAATCTCAGTCAAAACACAGTTATCCAGGACAGTATGGTTCTCTCCACGCTCCATTAGTGATTGAAACCCTGTCTTGCTGTACACATGACTGATGGGCTGTTCTTAGTTGAGTTTCGTGTGACCTCGTTAAGGAGGAGTTATGTTCCCCCTTCTCTTAAACAAGGGTTTTAAACTAGTTTTCCCTGCTGATGACTGCTCCATTGCATCTCATTATATCCATCATTGACGAGCGCATCTCTAAACCTGATTTCTAATTTCGATGTTTGTTAGTAACTGGACAACTTACCAGGCATTGTCCAAGTCCACTAGTTTGATATGCTCGTCCTGGCTGAATAACATGATGTTTTTCGGCTTCAGGTCACCGTGTATGAAACACTTGGAGTGTATATGCCGTCAACCAATTGACGAAAGAAGTTGCAACAACTTTGTTCTTTCAGCGTCTGACGGTGCAAAACCGATGCCAACTCTTCACCACGCAAATATTCTGTTATTATCCATGTATTGCAACCGTTGCGATACGTTGCAAAATAGTTGACAATATTCTTGTGGCCATTAAGGTCCTTGGCACAAGAGGTGACTGCATCAACTTCGGAAAGACGAAATTTGGACCATGGTGTTATCTTGTCCATGAATTCCTCTTTTGTACTCTTTTCAATAACTAAATTTCAGTTGCCAATGGTTCCAGCTGCGGCGTGGACACCCAACTCCAGGTTATCGGTTTCTGTTGATATATTCGGTGAACACAAATTGATGATTTTAAAGCTGTTGTATAAAAAATTGATCTTTATTGGTTATGCACCGGCAGTCCCTGGTTGCAATACTCAATGTCATAGTTTCGAGTTCGTTTTCCTTGCAGCGCTTGTTTTGTTACCCATTTTTTCGACGATTAGAGTTGTGGCAACAACGCCCAGACTGTGCACATCCACGGCTGGCGAGTATGTAACTATATTTGGACCCACGAGTGGTTTAGGAGCCGCATACTTCAGAGTGTATCTGAGCTGTTATAGCTGTAATTTAGACGACGTAAGTATAATTACATAAAAAACACGTTAAAAACGTAAAAAGCGAATCGACACGTTCAGTTCTATGATTCCGACTAATACTTTTATACAAAATGGATGTGGTGAGTTGTCGGGTTTTTGGGAAATTGGAGTTCTATAGCGCATCAGGTTTTGCTTTCGATTCAGGAAACATACATTTAAAGTGTATTTAAACGACTCGTTTTGTATCATTCCTTTTTGTTGTAGCAAAATTGGAGACCCGACGTGTTTTTTATGTCATAATATTATAACTTTACAAAATAAATGTATTTTTCCTTAAAAAAAAAAACACCTATGCCTGTTTCTCTTTGACGCCGACTTGTATGCCGTGATGCTGGCACATCCATGAACTTGAGCGGGCGCTAGTATATACTAAAAGCATGCTAGATGGCGCCACGTTATGCCAAATCATGAACCATTTGTATGCTTTGCAATTTTTTCTGCCTCTTCCTTAGCGGTGTACAAAAAGTAAGTATACATACAAATATATATGACTGTTTAATGCTGTAACGAACAAAGCCGCGAGCGCACCAACACGTTTTATCCCGCGCTAATACCACCAGTACATCAAGTGCCTTATTGCTTATAGCTTAAGTTCCAACCAACGCCTTTAAAAGGACGCTTGGAACTCTCAAGCTTTGTCTCTTTGTAAATATTTATTGGTGGGCAACGCAACTAACTTTCCTGCCTTCTCACCTGACCAACTCCTATATTACAATCTCCAGACCAACCGCCACCGACGCTCCGATTTCCCGCTTTTGATTCGGCAAAATCTCAACAATGCTTGGTTTATAAGCTTGACATGAGTCTTCGTAAATAATTTGGTCACTCTAGCATACATTTTAACCTTAACATTGCTAACCTCGACTATTGCTTCTGATAATTTTGACCCATAAAATATATATTATAAGAGGTACCATGTCTGAAAACGACCACTTTGTAGTACAAAGAGAATAAAGCAAAAATACATGAGGTACCATGTCTCAAAACGACTACTTTATAGTACAGAGAATTCAACAAAAATGCAAGAGGTACCATGTCTCAAAACGACTACTTTGTAGTACAAAGAGAATTAGCCAAAAATGCAAAAGGTACCATGTCTCAAAGCGATTACTTTGTAGTACAAAGAGAATTATCCAAAAATGCAAGAGGCACCCTCTCTGAATACGACGACTTTGTAGTACATACATATTGGTATTATGAAGATTACACGAACAAGGTAGAGGAACCATTAAAATATATATATCAATATTATTGGCAATCAAAAAAAAAAAATAAATGAAAAATTGTGAAATGCAAGAGCTTACTTACCATTTATGAGAATCAAGGAGAACAGCTGTAAAACCAACGATTGTAATAAAGATGGTAAGCTCTTCGATAGTTTTTACCACTATCGACAGTTTCTTTTCATTTGCACATCTCTAACTCCAGCTATAAAATTAAAAAAAAATTAAATTTGGTGCAGACAGTCGCAACGGTGCCCGACATTGGGATACCCTGTACCCATTTTTCCCATAAAAATCGAAAATTTATGTGCAAATTTTTGTATATACGTTTTAGTTTCTTATTATTATAAACAAATATTCCAATTTTACTAATTTAAATGATTTACAGCTCAACTCAATTGCCATGATAAGAAATATGACTTCCAAATTGAATTTGTATTTTGTTCATTTTGGAAATTCATTTGTTTCTCTTTAATTTTTACCTCTTTAAGAGAGAAGTTTCGTTTGCAAAATCTGTTTTACATAAATAATTAACTAAAAATAGTGCAAATTTTAATTTGCTTTCAGTGATATTACATATTCTGATAATATTATGTCACGTTTGTAGCTCAAAAACGTAATTTGTTGTCGCTAAATCTGCATCGCAAGCTATTGAAATTTTTATTTTAAATCAAGTTTATTGCGTAGAAAAAAAAAAGAAAAACAAATTCGGCACTAATTTACTAAAACAATCAGTTATAAGGTTTTTAGCGGTACACAGTAGTGTATATCAGTTTTATTTAAACAAATTGATAGGTTTTATCGTATTTATTTGTTCTGATGAGCGTCTAACAATTTTAAATTTAAAAGCTGAAACTAAATTTATTGCTTTATTATTGTATTGTTACAATTAAAGATGCATTTCGTGCATTCACATTTAATGAAAGTAACGCTTAAATTCAAAAATTAGCAGCAAACTGTTAATTATCGATAACAAACAGCGATTGATTTCTAATTTTCTGTATTTCATATTTTGTAGGTTAGGTTCATATTAGATTTTTTGTCATTTTGTGTTGTTGTAAAAACTATGATGAATTATAATTTGTAGAACCTTGAAACCGTTATCAGCTGTGCGATGTTGTCTCCATCTCATGCTTTGATGGAGAGCGAAGAGTGCCAGAATGTTGCCATTCCGGCAAAGTTCGCCGGCTCTTTGCGTGCGGCCAAAACCGATGAAGTGACCATGAACAAAGAGAGGATGGTAACGACGTGCAGCCGCTGGTGATTTACAGCTGTAGGAGCTACATAGACGTGCTTGATGCAGCTGAACAAAGTACTGAAACTTAGCATATGCTTTTTGGTACGCCAATTGTATATTGGCCTATTGGCTAATTGTCACAGCTGCAACAAAATGTTGGCCCACACAATCAGGCCTATATCTATGGTCACGTTGTGACGGTGAGCTAGCGAGAGGAGTACCTTCAGCTGAACGCCGGTCAGCTGGGCAAGCTGTCCGCCAGTGATCATCAACATCATAGGACTGGCATCCGAGGAGCACGTCTACCACATTCTATTGACTTGGTACAGCTTAAATAAGCGATAAAATTCGAATTATCTCTTAAAAATTGCATTCCAAAATAGACTTTTCAACAAGACTTTTATTATAGTTTAGTTTGCGGTGACGCCATCTATACATATGTGACTTAGTGTGCTGGAAAGCACGGAAAATGCACACGGATTGCGGAAGTTCGCTGAAAAGTTAAGCGCAGAGCGGAGTTAACGATTTTCAGTGTAAAGATTTCAAATCAGTTGAGCTCGATTCCGCTCTCTTTTGAGCATGGCGCTTGGTTTCTGGATGTTTCATCAGTTTTGTATACTTTTTATGGTCCTTTTTTGCTATGTTTTAGACATAGGCTTTTTTTTTGTTGTTGCTTCTTAGTGTAATACAAAACGAGTCGTTTAAATACACATCAAATGTATGTTTCGTGAAACGAAAGCAAAACCTGATGCGCTATAGGACTCCTATTTACAATTTCCCAAAAACCCGACAACCCACCACATCAGTTCTATGATCCCCTCTAAAACTTGTATACAAAATGGATGTGGACAAAATCAAGGTAACTGTACTGCGGGTGGTGGGGTTTCTGTGCGACAACACGATCAGACAGACATGGCTTTATCGACACGTTCAGTTCTATGATCCCGACTTATACTTATACAAAATGTAGGCGAGTGTATATAAACACTTTTAATTTAGTGGATGCTGCCAAACCAATTTAATTAATTTTAATTTAACAAAATGGAACAGCATTGTCAAATTTGCAAATGTACTTGCGATCGTGGTACCAAATTTGTGCACACGCTTACAAATGTACAAAAGCCAAAAATCTGGTCTGAATCAATTGGAGTTAATTAAACATTTCTAAATGTGTACTATTTTGATAGTTTGTATGTACATATACTATGTATTTATGCATTTAAAAATGTACAGCACTCAAAATAGCTAAAAATGTGCATGAGCGTTTTTTTCATCATCGAGCGTAAATTGCGCCTCTCTCTTTCGCTATTTTGATCACAAAATTTTAAGAAGTGTCGCTGAACGACGACTTTACCTTGTTAAGTATATATTGTACCGAACTATCAGTAGCAGGAGCAAAAATTTTGGTACTGCTACCAAACTATCAGGACCAGGAGCAATTTTAAACCCAGAAAAATAATTGTTATTATAAAACTAATGCTGATAGAAAGCCAACTATTATACCCTGTACAAAAAGTTTAAAAGATTATTATAGATTTGTGCAATGTATGTAATAGGCAGAAGGAGGCGTGGCAGAACATAAGTTCCGTGGGCAAAAAGTCTTATCATTGACTTGGGCAGCGATTTGATAATGTCCGTCTGTCCGTCCTTCCCTATGAACGCCAAGATCTCAGACACCAAAAGAGTTAGAGGCACAAAAATGTTATCAAAAGATGCGCGAATCATGTCGATATCTAACCCCCTTCCCCCGTGAGACATTTTCGCGGCTTACACCCACACCATAAAAGTTATCCAATTGAAACTTGGCTCAGTTATGCGCACTGCTACTGTGCATATGCGGCGATATTAAAATCGGATAGAAACTTTAAAAGGTATAGGTAATGAAGTGGCAATTTTTTTTAACTTTTTACGGCAATGTTATGGCTAACGTTTATGGTAGAGCCAACAAATTTGGTACGAAGATTCATGTTAAGCTTATAAACCAAACATTGTTGACATTTTGCCATTTTCATATGCGCAATTTAATTTATATTCGGTTCGTAGGTGAAAGCCATACGCTGAAATGACAATGTTAATGCGCGAACCACTCACGATTTGCAAGATCTTAAATACTTTGTAAACGTTGTTCTGGTGTTGAATTTTCTCGAACCACTATCTCGTCGAGTGGCTCGAATACTTCTGTCAATCTTTCCTCTTCTAGACCGTCCCTCAATCAAATTTCCGAGAAAAATGTTTACCTAATCAAAGTTGTGAATTGGAATCACATTAAAATGCCAGCCTACTATATAAATATTATGAATTTATTGTGTCACTTAATATTATTGCTGATTCTGTCCACCTACCAGACACAATCTGGAAATCAGTGGAATTTTGGAGCAGTATATAGGCGAGGGGGGGTAAAATTAGCATATTTTTAACTATAACGGTAGTGATATCAACTATAGCTATAGGGGGCTCCGCCCTCTAGTTTGAATAATTTTTCCAAAGCTTTGTCAGCTCGTATTCTTGTTAGTTCAATTCAGTGTAAAGTTGGTCGTACAATCAAGATGTGTATTTGTGCACATATAAAACATTTAATGTATTTTAAAAACGTTTCCAATGGTACATACAGATACATTTTCAAATACGCGTTAGCATTCTCCTGAATAGGCAAACATGTAAAGAAAGCAGCTCCAATAGAAAGACCAAAGTTCCCAGTATCAGTCCAATGCACATCAGAGCAAATATGGCATACAACTCATCTATACCGAATACTTTGAAGACTTGCTCCCTACTAGCAAACCTCTCATCTATTTCTGAGTGTGCCCACATTTTAATTAAACCCGCCGAACGCATCCATATAATGTCCTCATTTAGCTGATCAATAAGATAGGAATGTTTGCCCAAATACATGGTCACATGCATGCTAATCACATCTTGTGGTACAAGCTCAAAATGCGCCGCTTCCAAAGAAGCATCTCTCTGTAACTGAATTGCATTGTGCCGATTAAAAAACAGAAACAAATCGAACACTGTTGCAGCCACAAAACGTCGGCTATTACTTAAGCCTGCCACATAATCCAAAACCCCTCTTTCGGAGCTACTATTTAGCACCTGGAAATGTATGTGCTTTAAACTGGGAATTTTCTGCAGCGCCTTGCTCATGGTGTCTGTCAGCACTATTGTATAATTTTGTTCTATCAGCTCGTCTATGCATTGCGGCAACTGACTTAGCTGATGTGTTCGTATTAAATGATACATAAGCGCCTGATATACAGTGCGTATGAGCAATGTATAAAACATTAACACAATGCAATGCAAACGCTTAGTATTAGACCAGGGCACCATAATCATAGGCATACCCACAAATATTAGCAGCAAATTCAGCAAGGGATTCGTGCTTACATCGAGCAAGAGCCACTCAATAGCTTGCTGCAGTAACGCGGCTAGAAGCAACAATCCGAATATACCCAGCCAAATGAGTATGTGATATGGATAAAGCAAAATATCCAAAGAGTTCAGCTTAAAGTTTGTATCCAGTACGCCAAAAACTTGACGTGTCATATAATAGCTATGCGTGGAGGTGGCCAATTCCATGCGCTCCACAGTTTGCCAAAGCCCTCCTAGGCTAAGATCTGCTTGATGCAGATGCAGCTGCAAGAAGAATGTGGAAGAGAAGATAATAAACTTGATTATCTTAAAAGTTTTTATGTTAAGGCTACCGACCAACTTTATTTTTACGTTTCAAATATGGGACATTAAAATAAATACCAAAACTAAGGAAAAGTTTTTTGAATAGATACTATATAATAAGATATAAAATATAATTTCGAGGAAAAGCGAAAAAAGCACAGAAAAGCGGTGCAAATTCTCTAAAAAAAAATGTGATGCAAACAGTCGGGACGGTGCCCGACTGAGGAATACCCTGTACCCTTTTTCTTTATAAACACTAAATACGGTAAGATGGGAACGGAAGTATTCACTTTTATATCTCCTTTCATAAGATCGATATGCCTGTAAACATTTTCCTATTGGGAAGTTGGCTATTATGGGGGCAAAATTATTATTAGCATATTTTTGACTATAACTTTTGATGTATTTATCTTGATCATTTTTGGAACATAGGTGCACATTAATACGACGCACATCTCTGAGGAGTTTCGAGTTGATAGATTCAATGGTGCGGTTGTAAATCGCGCAAATCTGTCACGGGAGAAGGGGGTAAGATATCGACTTGATTCGACAAACTTCATCTTACATTAGATTACGCGCAACTTTTGGTAAAATTTTGTGTCTCTAGCTCTTATGGTCGGAGACGGACATGGTCCAATCGCTACCCGCTACCCGAGACAAAAAGACTTTTTGCCAATGGAACATATGGGCTGCAACGCCTCCTTCTGCCTCTTACATAGATTGCATAAATCTATAATACCCTTTTACACTTAAGTATTGAATGTAGTTTGTAAGATTTAAATAAGAAACGGATTGTTTTAGTTATAAGTGTTGATAAAATGTTAAGCTGTCCAGCACTGATATTAAAAACATCGATAAGCAAAAGAATCGATAAGTGAGAGCGCAAGGAGCGAAAGCGATATGAAGAGAGGGAGACTAATCTGTAAATAGTTTTTGTTGTTAAATAAAATGGATTTAGGGCGTAATTTGGCAAACGTCTGTTATTTAAACGTACTAACCCCGCACTAAACCTACATAAAAATAATGGCAAAAGTTTACACTAGCTCCTATGGGAGCATAAAAAAAGTATAATAGTCAGGCAGCAAAAGGTTTGTTTTTTTGTGCTGATTTTACAGTTTTAACAATTAATATCAAAATTTACTTTTATTGACTTGTGCCACTTTAGTTAAATGTATATGAACCGAAGCGCCTCATTCAATGCCTTAGAAATATCATTGAAAAACTGTTATACCCTGCTGAGGTATAAGATTAGCTACTTGCCGCTTACCATGTTCAGTGCCTCGTTTCCTGACTGGGCGTGTAGTACGTCAATGCTAAAGTTTAGCTTCTGGGAGAGCGCACGGAGAAGGCGACCCTCAAAACCGCCGCTAACTGTGAAGAGGCCATCGCTCTGTTGCTCTAGCTAAAGCAATGGAGGTAGATGCCAGAGCGCCGCTCGCAACTTGCAACCATAAAAATTGTGCAGCTTGCGTGGAAAAAGTTGCGGATTAACCATGGCGCTGCCATTGTAACGATTGCTAAGTTCTGGCCAGGCACGTCCGCAGTAATCTACGCCATAGGGGTAATATGTATAGACTAATATATCGCCGCGTGCCAACTGCACCTGCACATTGCAGTTAATGAGCTGATGGCGCCAGCAATAGTTAAAAATAAGTTCCATCTCGCCTTGAAGAGTTTGATCACGTGATTGAAGAAATATATAGTAATATTCATTATAGTCATAGTTGTGTGTGTGGGCCACCACATCAATATCCAAAAAGGCGGCATAGGAGTCGGTAAAAATGAGATTGTAGTGACGACGACCTGGTATACGCATATAATGGCTGTGTCGTACTGTAACGAACTGCAGTGGTGCAAAGCCCCAGTTTGAAAAAAGCACGCCCATCATCTCATTGTAGAAATTGCATGTGTGCTCATCGCGGCAACTTAGAATTAAGACCAATGATGTTGTTACAGTCATTATATGATTATGCACAATATGTAGCAAAGCGAGTGCTACAAAATCATTGATGTTGTTCTCCTGCTCGCCGGAGAGTTCATGGTAGTAGTGCAGGAGCTGTGTTAAGTTCATTTTTACAAATTTCTTACTGGTCGGAACAACAACGCGGTAGTGAATCACTTCAAAAACTACAGAGCGCACACATCGGTGAACGGTGTACAGAATATTATTAATGATGAGAAGTTTGACTTACGATTAATGATGTTCTGATGAGCTGGAGTGAATAGCCGACGTTTGTGAAAGCACTAAGAAATTATCAGCCCTTCAATAAACAAAAAACACATCAAACAGGACAAAATAAATTATCCGATTGCGTTTGGGGCATACAAATTAAATACAGTAAGAATCCACAATAATAAATCTAACATACATAAATATGTTTCTTCTGTCAAATGAACTAACACCCTAAAGCACATTTTTATTGGCCCATCTTTCACAACCTGTACAACCAAGACTTAATATACATATATATTTAATACTTAGTGTTAAGACTTAATAAAAAAATTTCTACTGACATGGGCCCGCGGCGCCAAATATCAAAAGAAAATACATCAATCAGATGCCCGCCAGCAGACAACTCAAACACAAATTGTCTGAAATTTCGACAACTTTGTGACGATCCCTGCAGGAAATCGGTCTTCTAGTAACAGCTTCAACTGGTTGTAATTACAGTTGTAGTCAAGTAGTAGCGGACTGGCTCAAAAAAGTATTATGGCGGGATGGGAGAAAACAGTTACGGAGAGCGCGCTGTACTCGGCACTCTCACTGTTTATTTGTGTTCGCTCAATTTCTCTGAAAGAGTTGGGTTTTTCAGCACTTTACCTGTTGTTGTTTGTGTAAATTGAAGAAATTTGTGTTTCAAAGTGCAAAGTGTGAAGTTGTGCGAAATTGGTAAGTGCTGGTAGTATTTTGTGTTTTTAACTCAACATTAATTTATTATATAATTTACTAAAGCAATTTTATTTTACGCAGATGAGTTTGGAAAGTTGGACTGTTTTCAGATAATAAGGTAAGCCAAAAATACATATGTACATACTAAGTACATTAAAATTGTTTAAAATTTCCTTAATCAAAAAAAAGCTAGCTAATTTTGCTGTTAATTCACAAAAATATTTTTCATTTTTAAACTGAATCAGATAGATCCCAATTGTCTTTTTGGCTGCATTGCAAAATTGATTTTATTTACCAAAGGAATTTTTTTCAGTCCGTCATCTTTATTAATTTTGAAAATATAGACTTGTAAACACAAAAAATTGTGTGTCCTTAATCAAGTGGCCGGCAGTGTATGTAATATTTGCAACAATAAGAATACATACGTACATGAGCAAAGAGTAGGCAAAGGGAATAAGCTGATGCAGTAAATACGCTTAAAGCTACGGTCAGACAGGACGATAATTGGCATGCAAACACACAAAAATCGAGCAAATCGGTTTGCAACATGTCTGACTCCCCACTACTTATACTTCACTTTCTTTTAGATGTATGGTTTTTAAACCCCAAAACATTTTCGCAATTGAATTCTTAAGTCTTATGAAAGCATTCATCGTGGTCAGACGTGTGTGTTTTATTATCAATCAAATTATCAAATCCAATATTGTTATATAAAACAATTTGGTGCAATAAAAGTGCAATCAAAACAAATAGCACCGGCATAGGTGCGCATACGCAGCACCGCGCGATCCAGCGCTGGCGCCGCCTTCTTGTTTTGAATCGAGCGATATGGCACGAAAACAACAACACAGCTAGTGAAATAGTACCAAAGCGATAGGGATGCATTCAAAATAATATTATTTTTTCAGAATCTTATAAATACCAACAGCAAACAAAACGAGAGCGACCCCAAAGATTGTTGCAGCACTAGTCAAAACAATAATATCAAATTAACAAATAGTAAAAACAACTACACTTAAACAATAACTTTGACCTCAGCAGCACAATCGAGGAACTTAAAGAGTCTTATAACGTTATAAATTCCCGTAGATCGTTGATAGTAATGTCTACTAATCAGTCCAAAACGCAATCCCCTTTCTCGGAAGCTGCCCAAAGGCTCCTCAAGGGCCAAAACAAGCAGAGCAATAAAAGAAAAGAAACAAATTCTCCTGACGTTAATCCAAAACGGGTCGCAATGGGATCACCCAATCCAACAAATAGTGGGAGACATATCAATGAAACACGAGTAGAGTTTGCTAACAGATTCGAATTATTACGCGACGAAATAGAAGATGATATGGATATCGAAGCAGAGGGCACAAATACATGTGAAGGTAGCCATAAAGAAGTTATTATCAATGCTGAAAACGGACGCCCTAAGACTATGTCAACTACTGACGGCACTTCGAATAATGAACCAAAACAAAAAAGACCTCCTCCAATTGTCCTGAATAATATCCAAGACATTCAGGACTTATAGA
The DNA here is from genome assembly GCA_035041775.1 of Chymomyza caudatula. Classification (NCBI taxonomy): domain Eukaryota; kingdom Metazoa; phylum Arthropoda; class Insecta; order Diptera; family Drosophilidae; genus Chymomyza; species Chymomyza caudatula. The sequence goes on along the minus strand of JAWNKW010000024.1, from coordinate 477,562 downwards.
CAATACTTGCAGAGGTAATAGACCTTGATACACTCGATATAAAAATGTCGATGGGTAAGACTAAGTATGCGCTTAATTGCAACAGATGCTACTACATATAGAGCCACCGTCAAAAGGCTAGAAGAGCTCAAAATAGAGTTTTATAGCTACCAAATGGCTGAAGACAAGCTTTTCAGAGTAGTGATTAAGGGTCTTCATTACTCTACTTTAAATCACCAAATAATAGACGAGCTTGCCATACAAGGACATGAAGTGTTACATGTTCACAGTCCCATTAATAGGGCGACCAAAGAGCCAATGAACCTACATTTCATAAACTTTAAATCTGTACAAAATAATAAAGACGTGCTACAAATAAGAAAACTATGCCGGCAAATGATCAGCATTGAAAATGCGAGAAGGCAAACTGAAGTAACGCATTGCAGACGATGCCAAGACTATGGTCATACTGCAAACTTCTGCAGAAAAAGGTACAATTGCGTAAAATGCGACCATCAGCAGGGCAATGATTTGTTTTCCCAAAACATACAACAGGCTGTAGGTGTCACAGCAGTAGCCGTATCAAAAATGCAAGAATCCATTGACAAGATGGCACAAATGCAGTTAAGAATGTTAGAGTCTCAAAATCAACTGATGAGTCTCCTTACCGCGGTCATTACAAAATGAATCATTTTTTGAAGATTCTTATATGGGATGCCAATGGTATTTCAGGTAAATACCTAGAATTAGAAACTCTAGTAAAAAAATACGAAATTGGTATTGTTCTTTTGACGGAAACTAGAATACCAGAAAATAAAATATTAAAGCTGCATGGGTTTGAAACTAATCTGGCATGGGTTTGAAACTAATCTGGCTTCTATGTCCAAAGAAAGGCATCCAGGAGGAGGATGTGCGGTATTAGTAAATAATAGGATGTCCCACTTTCCACAGGACAATCAGGTCTGCAGAGCCTTTCAATTTGCGTCTACAAAAGTTGCCACATCTTACGGAAATATGATTTTTGATGCGATCACCTCGCATTAATTATTACACTAAGTACGGTACCCACAATCTACCAAAATGTACCCCGACTCATTAGCCAGATACCAAATTAAGAAATCTTCCAGAAAACACTGGAAAATACAGTTCATCTCGAGATGGAAATAAGTTCTGGTGAAGATGTAGAACAAGCAGTCGATCACATCACAGAGAAAATTCATCAAGCGGCAGCGATAGCCAACACCCAACCAGCAACTATTAGACAGGATGATTTAGGCAACCAACTTACGGCCGAGCTTCTTGATTTACTATTATGGAAGCGACGACTCAGGAGGAGATTCCAATCCAGTCATCACCCTAGAGACAAAGCCGCATGGAAAATACCTGAAAGAGAGTTAAAAGAGCTCCCAAGGACCAAGGCTCCAGGCCATGACAGGATTGTGACCCGGGATCTTACAGACCAATCAGTCTCCTCCCCACATTGTCTAAAGTATGGGAATGATTGATTCTTAGAAGGATATCTGAAAACTTCGACACACTTCCTGATCATCAAATTTGGATTCAGGGAAGGACATGGCACAATAGAGCAGATACACCGAGTCACGAATCACATCCTTCAGGCGTTTGACGACATGGAATACTGCTACGGAGTATATGTGGATGTGAAACAAGCATTTGACAGAGTTTGGATAGCTGGTCTTCTGTCTAAAATTAAAAAATTACTTCCTGCTCCATTTTATCATCTATTAAAAACCTACCTAGAAGACCGAAAATTTTATGTTCAAATAAAATAATCGATATCCACGGAAAGGAAAATGAGAGCTGGTGTACCACAGGGAAGCGTCCTGGCCCCCCTCATATAATTTATTCACGGCGGATATCCCCACTCCTATGGATCTCATAGAAACCGTTGAGAACGGAAAAGTTATGATAGCTACATACGCAGACGACTTGGCTATTTTTCACTCTGCTTCATGTGAGTATGAATCAGCAGATGGAATTCAAGAGTACCTATACCTACTTGAGAGATGGGCTTACAGGTGGAACATCGCCATGAATCCAACTAAGTGCCAGGCAGTGCTATATACTCTAAGAAAAAAACGATCACTTGCTGTCTGGTTAGACAGTCAACCACTAAAACTGCAAAAACAAGCTAAATACCTAGGTGTTACCCTTGATAGCAGACTGACTTTCAGACAACATATAGAAAGCACAGTCAAAAACTGGCGGCTAAAAATGTCTAAAATGAACTGGCTCATGAACCATCGCAGCCGTCTTCCACTCCGATGCAAAAGAGCCTTATATAAGATGGTAGTGGTTCCAACCTGGAGACCCGCTATCCAGATCTGGGGTATGGCGGCTCGCTGAGTCGCTCACGTATTTAGACACTTCAGAACAGGGCCTTACGCCTTATTACTGGGTGTGAATGGTATGTAAGAGCCTTATAAAAGATGGTAGTGGTTCCAATCTGGAGACCCGCTATCCAGATCTGGGGTATGGTGGCTCGCTCGAGTCGCTCACGTATTCAGACACTTCAGAACAGGGCCTTACGCCTTTTTACTGGGTGTGAATGGTATGTAATTCGACCTTGCACCACGACCTCAGACTGGAGACCGTCGACCTCAAGATAAATAAGCACACAAGCTGCTACAGCGAAAGGCTAAAAAGACACCGTAATAGACTGGCAAAAGGGCTACCAAAGGAAAATCCTATAAAAAGGCTTAAAAAAGAAGTTTTCAAAATCTGCTCCAACAAGCGCTGAAGTGAAAGAAAACGAAAAGAAGACCGACAGAAAAGAGGACCAAATGATCTCCTGATTGACAGGACTCCCTGATACTTATAAGACATCTCTAGCTAAACAAGCTGGATTGGCGACCATAAAATAAGAAACCTGCAATTCATAAAAAATTGAATTCTTGCAGTCCGGCAACATCTAATTTTTCGATCATAACTTTTGTATACTTATGTATAGTTACAAACTACAAATTTGTTATTTTTTCTTGTCCAAGCAGGCAATTTTTGTAAAAATTGCTTTATGAATGAAAATTAATACATCATTTGCCAATGAATATTGCATTGTCTTTATAAAAAAAAGCCTCAAAAAGTGATGTGCTCGATAACTCGAAAACGCGTTTGAAACGAGGGAAAGTTTGATGTCGTGCGAGATAAACAAAAAAGCAAAAAGTGAATATAAAAGTGAATTTTGTGTGGTAAAAATAAAGTTTAGTGTGATAAAAATTTTTCGCTTCATTCTTATTTTTAATAATTTTAGAAAATGCCGAGAAGAGCCAGAAGTAATCTGGGACGCAGTACACGTAACGCATCTTCTTCTTAACTTGCCATAACAACCCGTTACCGGGTTACGGCGGTTAAGTATAGTTTTCAACATCAATCTGAGAATTCAACCGCTGTGTCTCTCTTCTCGAAGACAACATTTACTTTGTCTTGCTCTCATTAACACCTGGCAGATTCGTTTTCAATAGCCGCAAAGGCTCCAGTAACTGCTCGCTTTGTACGACCAATGACATCGATATCATCTGCGTATGCAAGCAACTGGACACTCTTTTAGAACATATTCCCGTTCCTATTTACTTCGGCCTTACGCAACACACTCTCCATCACAAAGTTGAAGAGGTTGCAGGAGAGGGCACCGCTTTGTGTCGACTTGTTTTTCGTGATCTTCACCAGGATTTGGCGTAGTGTGAATATCTGGTCAATGGTGGACTTACCAGGCCTAAAGCCACACTGATAAGGTCCGATCAGTTCTTTCGCAAACGGCTTTAGCCTTTCACACAGTACGCTCTATAGGGCCTTATATGCAATAGAGAGAAGGTTGATACCACGGTAGTTGGCGCACACCGTGGGGTCACCCTTCTTGAGAACAGAGCAGAGGACGCCAAGGTCCCAATCATCGGGCATGTTCTCTTCTAGCCATATTTTGCAAAAGAGCTGGTGCATGCACCTTATCAGCTCATTGCCTCCAGCTCCAGATGCTTTGTTGTTCTTGAGCCGCTTGATTGCGACCCTGACTTCGTCACAGCTAGGCGGCGGTATATTCATGCCGTCATCTATAATTGGGGATGTCGGGAAGCTAACTCCGGGGGTGGCATTATTTTCATCATCGCCAGATAGCAAGCCAGAGAAGTGTTCCCTCCATAACCTCAGTGCACCCTGTGCATCCACTACCAGATTTTCCTCTGCATCTCTACAGGAAGACGCTCCGGTACTAAATCCTTCAGCCAGACGCTTGGCTTTTTGGAAGAACTTCCTAACGTCATTCCTGCTTCTGCACATCTCGATCTCCACTCGCTCACGCTTTTCCTGCTCGCGTTTTTTGCGTCTGAAAAGGCGCCTCTCGATCTGCCTCATTTCCCGATAGTGATCTCGCACAGATCGCGTAGCAGCCGACTGTAGAGTCCTTCTATAGGCGGCATTCTTGACTACAGTGGCCTCGCGACACTCCTGATCGTACCATTGGTTCATCGGGAGTGGACGTTGGAAACCAAGGACGTTTTCTGCGGTGGCACGCAGGGAGTGGGATATATGTTTCCAAAGTCCCTCGGCGCTATCAGGGTCAGAGGGATGTTGAGTGAGCTGCTCAGAGAGTTGAGCGGAAAAGGCTTCAGCAGTCTGCTGTGATTGCAGCCTTGTGACGTCCAGCTTTCGCTGTTCGCTAGATCGCACGTTCTTCGCTATGCTTAGCCGCATGCGAACCTTGGCTGCAACAAGTTAATGGTCGGAGTTGATGTTGGCCCCTCTGAACGTACGAACATCATGCACACTGGATGCATGCCTTCCATCACAACATGATCAATCTGATTGCGTGTAGTTTGATCAGGGGACAGCCATGTAGCCTTGTGGATATCGGGATGCTGAAATCTGGTACTACAGACAACCATGTTTCGCTCCGCGGCGAAGTCAATTAGCCTGAGACCGTAATTCGAGGTGTTCTCGTGAAGGCTGAATTGTCAGACCGTTTGCTCATTCCAGATTCAAGGGCAAGCATATCACTTAACTGGATCACTGTTCCCATTACCAAATGATGATTATAAATTCCTGAAAATTTATTTCATCAATAAAAGCGATGAAGAATGTGATAGGCGTTGTGCATTCGTACAAAACATTAAACCAATTATCATGAGAGAACTACAAGACTTATTACATCAGCATAATGTTTTGATTCGAAGTTTCAAGACAGCCGTTGGTACACTGCCATCTAATAATCATAAAATTAAAATCAAAGTAAATAAAACACCAGTTGGAGAACATGCTGGAAGATTTAATTAGCCAACTTCACCAGATGAAGTTGCTATTGTCATATCTGGAGAAGAGTTTCAACCACGTGATATTGTATTGGAAAGAAGAGATAATTCGCTCCATCGGGTATGCGAAACTCATTGCAAATATGATGCATTAAAATATCAAATTTTATTTTGTCGTGGGGAAGATGGATATTCAATTGATATAAACAATGAATGGTCAAGAATCAAACAAAATTGTAAGCGCGATGAATTACTATTCATATGACAAAACAAAGAAAATCATGTTCTCAAGTGTCGCAAACTATTTCATCAATATATTGTCGATATGTATGCAAAAATAGAGACAGAACGATTAAATTACATTCGATACAATCAAAAAAAATTGCGTGATGCAATTAACAACGATGTAAATGTAAATGATGTTGGAAAAATGGTAATTTTACCATCATCTTATACAGGCACGTCACATGCATGAGTACGCGCAAGATGACCATGACATGTAATATGCGAAGACGTTAAGAAAAATTTATATCCTGGACCGTCAGCGGCTGATAGACATGATATAATAGCTAGAATATTTAGGGAAAAACTTAAATCGCTCATGGATTTCATTGTGAAAAATAAAGTTTATGGTGAAGCCCAATGTTATATGTACTCTGTGGAATGGCAAAAAAGAGGATTGCCCCATGCACACAATTTGATTTTAAGGAAAATTATCCGATGTGGGTGTCCAGTGATGAGTGCGATTCCTCCTCTAGTTTGTGTTGCGCTGTCCACCTTTTGCAGTAATGCGTGCACAATCATACAGCCAGAAATTTGCTCAATAATGCCCATGGCTTGAAAAGCGCATATATGTGCGTTGAGTTTGTCAGACATCTCACGCAATTTGCCAACGGACCCAGGCTCCACCTGTCTTAGGCCGGAAATCTCACTATTATATGCCTGATAAATAATCCGTTTATTATTAAAACGCTTATCAAGCAAATCTTTGACAATACTGACATAGTGAGGTAATCGGAGAGAACTGTGACTGTGGAGAACGGTAAGCATGTATTAGTTAAATCGGCGCGAGAACAGCCACTTCAAGTAGTCCGATTAGGTATTATAAATTTTAGCAAAAAAATATGGCTAAACAATCGGGCAGGCACTGCAACATAATCCGATTATATACTTTAATATTGTGAGCGCCGATATTTATACATACATTTTTTTCTGCATGTGCGAATAATTGTTCACACATAAAAATTCACATGCATAATTTTGTGAGCGTTCACAAGCTGTAAAGCTACGGTCAGACAGGACGATAATTGGGATGCAAACTCGTGCCCTGAATTGGTCGAAAACATATGAAATTGTCCTGCCAGTCAGACGAGGGCCAATTATTTGCGAACAAAATTTCGGCCCAATTTTTGCAGCTCGCAAATTATTTGACGTAGTGGTCAGACGATCGGCAGGCAAACTTTTTTTATTTATCATTATATTTATTACGCATTTTTGTACCTTTTAACAATTTATACTATTGAATTATTTTGCTTTAAATATGCATTTTGAAGGTTCGTTGAATTGATATTTATTGTTTTTAATTATAAGTATATTGAATGTGATAGTAGTGATTATTTTTTAGGCATTCCTGCACTTTTTAACAAAAGTCTGCCGTGTCGGTTCGTACAATTTGTTTGCAAGAACCGACTGAAAAACTTGATAAATGTTTGCAATGTAGTGTTCACACACACCAATTTTTGGCCGCCAATAATTGGCACACCGACACAGCTGACTCGTTTCGGCAAATTATTGGGCGGTCAGACATGTTGCAAGCCGATTTGCGCGATTTTTGTGTGCTTGCATGCCAATTATCATCTTGTCTGACCTTAGCTTAGTAGCTTAAGCAAGTACCACAAACAATGGGCGCATTCAGCAGAGAATTTAATCACTAATCATTAAACATCGATTAGTGATTATTTTTGCCTGAATGCATTGATTAGTAATCATGAGTGCCAAATTTGGTAATCACGATGACCTAAAATGAATCACACAAATGCTTCGATTACTTAGACTGATTAGTGATTCACTGCTGTTTACTGTTGGCGCGCATTTATATAGCATTTATGTATCTGTGCAGTAAGTAAACAAACCAACTTTATGTGGCCGAAGTGAAATTATTTGAAACCATTTAATTATGAATGGCTTGCATTTTATATGTTCGAGTATATATGAGCGGCGTCAGATTTATTTTTATTAGCTACGAGAGTCTGGAAAGCCCAGTAAACACAGTCGCCCATAGTGCATTAATTACATTTTTGCAGACGACCGGTGTTTTCCAAGATCAAAGAGGTTCCTTCGAGGCTTCTAAGAAAAACAACCTGTCGCCTGCTCTTTAATAATTTAAAAAAAAGTAATTAAAATTATTACGAACAATAAACGTTCGTCACTCATGTTGCCTCAATTGTGTCGTGATGTTCTGTTGTACGTGTCACTTCGAAACATAACGGCTTCATTTTAATGTTGATATGATAATTGCAGCAACAGCTGTACGGTGTGTGTTTGCTTGCGCAGTTGTTATTTGATTTTTTTTGTAGAATTTTAAATTTAAATTGCTATCAAAGTAATGGCCAATGTTTTTTGATTGTGCCTAGGCAAGAAGAAGATGCGTTGTTGAATATATTTTCTTGCCAGTGGAATCCTTGCACAGAGGACCAAAAACAAAAAGCGAATCTGTGCGCGCTGCCCTCTTTGCTTCGACCGGCAGGTTGGCACTTTTGCAAACCGCATTGCCATGTATTTTGGTGTTCACATATATGAAACGGTCATTTGCTCCTATTTGGAGTTCATCACTTCACTTGGCCACAAAACAGAAATCTATTTATATATATATATATTATATATCTATATTATATATATATGTTATACAAGAGGACACAAGATTTGATTTGAGTTGATGTATAATACTGACCTACCTACTCTAGAGCATGCAACATACAATCGTCCATGTCCAAAACATGGATGTTCTAAATCGATTCCACACATTTGCAATGATTGACCTTGGGCCTTATTTATCGTAATTGCAAACTCAAGACGTATGGGGAACTGCAGTCTTTTAAAATCAAATGGTAAATCTGGGGGAATCATTGGTATGCGTGGAATTAAAACATCTTTTCCCTTGTATTTTCCTTTTTGAGTTGTTGCTTCAATAAGATTATTCTTAACCTCTTTGACTGCTAACCGTGTTCCGTTGCATCATGTAGGTTGGTTGATGTTGCGAAGCATAATAATAACTGCACCAACTTTTAATTGTAACCGATGAGGTAGGATTCCAGGCAAATCAAGGGAATTGAAAAGTTCAATTGGATAATTCACAACATCGTCTTGATTTGTAATACTCATGCTCTTTGGGATTAAATATTTATACATCGCTAATGTATCAAGAACAAAAAAAAATCGATTAACATCGATAGGTCGGATTAAAAAAATCGTCGATGCCCAAGACATCGAAGTTTCTTACATCCCTACCTCAAACACACTAACCAAAACACAATTGTTTTAAGCAATAGAGAATTTGAAGAAATTGGTCATAAAAGCTTCATTTATATTTTCATGACGTAGTGCAAATTGCATACTTAATACCATTGGACATGAACAACATAATACGCAGAGGCTTGCAAACTCAACAATGGCGTAAATGTTGCATAAATCAATCCACAACGCGCGTTGCAAAATTGCCCGGCACATCGTGCAAAGGTATGTAATCTCAAGAAGAGCATATCAAAAATGTATAAGCACTATTGTAATGTAAGTATATAACTACATAACAGGCAAACCCCAATATGACGAGTTCATTGCCAAGCGACAAATACAGGCACAACGCAGCATTGTTATCCAAGTTAGCTCTGAGAAATCGTATTCGGAATTGTATAACTACTGCAGCAGTTTCGGATATATTGTCAATGCACAGCATTACTGTGTGCGGCAAGAAGATGAATTGCACTATATACTCTTTGAGTATGCCAGCATTAACGAGGCTGCAGCTGCCATCGATGCTGGTACTTGTAATGCAGATCTAAGTACCATACCCGTACGCTCCCCTTTTCTCTGGTTCAAGGCAGCAGCTGTCGGCGGCAAACGGAGCTCTAAGCTAACTGCCAGCAATGCTGATGCACTACCGCTACATACTTTGGATGGAACCAAGCAGTTGGACAATGAACACTTACAGGTTCTGTTACATAGCGCCTCAAATATTGAAAATCAAATACAGCTGCTGTACGATCACACACAGCTTAATGATTTGGGCGTCCGCATACGTTTCTTAGCGGCGCTGCAAGTACAGCAGGCCGTATCCGGCATGTTTCCGGCCGCTCAAGCACAACCATTTGGCTCCTCTGTAAATGGCTTTGGCAAAATGGGTTGCGACTTGGATTTGATTTTGCGTTTTGATCGCGAATCAACCACTTGCAGTGCGCCCTCGCGTTTAATCTATCACACTAAGGAGAATCTTAGCAATGGACGTTCACAGACTCAACGTCAAATGGAATGTATTGGTGATATGTTGCATTTGTTTTTGCCCGGCGTATGCCATGTGCGTCGAATCTTGCAGGCACGTGTGCCCATCATTAAATATCATCAAGAGCATCTGAATCTGGAGGTGGACTTATCTATGAGCAATCTGTGAGTAGTAGAAAAAAGCAATTCATGCCTAAAAAGTAAATATATAAATTTGAATCGCCAGAGTTTTTCGGACCACGCTAGCTTAAAATTATTTATCTATACATAAATGAATATCAGTACGCTTGCATAATCAACTGTTAGAAAGGAAATCATACCCAGTTCGACCAAATCATTAATACCCTAGCTATCACTAGGAGTGGTAGCTCCTAGGTGTGAAGCAAAGCGTGCAACTAAGCAGTGCTGCAGCTCACAACTATATAATTACGTGAAGATTTGCACTTTTAGCTGAAGTGTCCGATCTGGTCGAGCCATATACATACAATTGTAAAGGTATTAATGCTTAGATTAACCTTATCATAGACATTTTTTTGATTTAGCTATTGGTTTGGAAGACTACGGGCTTAAAGAAAATGCTCCTTAGCTATAGCGGGGTGCCGGGCAGACATAGAGTTCCGACAAAAAAATATATAATTTTGTTTATCCATGTTAATACTCCAATGAAGCAAATGAAGGTGAAGATTTTTTTCGTTATATGATCGTTACATACGAAGTCCTGATCATTTTTGAAAATTATAGCATAACTATTTGTCTTTTGGGGAAAAACAATTTTTTTTTATCTCATATAAGGAAAAAAAAAAAGGAAAAATTTGGAAATACATTTCTAATCAATTCTTCTTTTGATTTAGTTAGTTTGTATTTGGAATTGTAATCATGCCAGAATTAACATCCATAGGTAAATTACCATTAATTATTGAACGTATCTCCACAAATTAAAAGATTTCGAACATGCTTTCAATTCATCTGCTGCCGTTGATCTTGGAATTACAGGCAGTGTGTGTCGGAAATCACCAGCCAATAGAATCAAAGCACCACCAAATATTTCCCGATTTGATGGGAAACATGTTGCAATGATTATCGAAAATAATGTTCTTATCTGATGATGTGAATTTGAAACACATGCATCCATAAGAGTTGAATCCCAATAGTTATAATTTTCAAGTAAATTCATTTCTTCGCATGCTTGATAAGTATGAAATAGACGTTCATTGACTCTTTTCAAACTTAAAAATGATCTTGGTCCAGGAATATTAACCGACAACAAACTCGGCTTAACTTGGATGTACTGCGTAATTCGACACAATCGCATCAGATAAAAATACACCTGGATATCCGTCTACAGGTGTACCTCTCATTCTTCTCAGCCAATTTTTTGATGATGCATTCCAAGTATAATATTTTGGAACATCCGAATACAATAATGTCCTTGCGAATGCATCACTTTCACTTTCAAAAAATGCGGTTAGTGTTGTTGCTGGTCGTCGTTCTGCAATTTGCTGTGCAGCATTATCAACAGTGAAATATATGTCCATTTTCCAAATGAACTGACAAATAAATAACCGCTGGACTACGATCGTGAATAGGAAATTATAATATTCTCCAAACGGCTTCATTGCTGCTGATATATCTCCCCATTTGATACATAGTAATTTCATCATTTTGATTTTGAACAACTCCAAATACGGCCATATCACTTCCTTTGTTAATATATTTGCAAATGTATTTGATCGATTTCACAGAATAACAACATTCAACATTTATATGAGCGTTAAATATTTTTGAAAGCAATGGTGAATATGGTACAATCCATTCATTATTAATTCGCTCATCTCGACCACAAACTTTAACAATAGCAGTTTTTCCAATATCTTCAGGTGACCTACGATATAACGGATATACATCGTTGCCAGTAATTGTTTCGGAAACTAATTGTCTTCGGTATCTTTTCGAACATTTATTATCTACCATGCATGGTGATTCCATATTATATTTTGCACCACATGGACCATGAACCATATTTTTTCTAACAGTGTCTTATAGTCGTCGATCAACATTTTCATCTGGGATCTCTGCACAAATGGTGTCATCAATTTGATTTGTGGTAATTTTTTCTTTTAACCAAATCAAATTGTGTGCATGGGGCAATCCTCTTTTTTGCCATTCCACAGAGTACATATAACATTGGGCATCACCATAAACTTTATTTTTGACAATGAAATCCATGAGCGATTTAAGTTTTTGCCTAAATATTCTAGCTATTATATCATGTCTATTAGACGCTGACGGTCCAGGATATAAATTTTTCTTAACGTCTTCGCATATTACATGTCATGGTTATAAATAAATAAATCTGGTCGTCCATAACACCTCACATAACACATGGCATCTCGCGCGTACTCATGCATGTGACGTGCCTGTATAAGATGATGGTAAAATTACCATTTGTCCAACATCATTTACATTTACATCGTTGTTAATTGCATCGCGCAATTTTCTTTGATTGTGTCGAATGTAATTTAATCGTTCTGTCTCTATTTTTGCATACATATCGACAATATATTGATGAAATAGTTTGCGACACTTGAGAACATGATTTTCTTTGTTTTGTCATATGAATAGTAATTCATCGCGCTTACAATTTTGTTTGATTCTTGACCATTCGTTGTTTATATCAATTGAATATCCATCTTCCCCACGACAAAATAAAATAGGATATTTTAATGCATCATATTTGCAATGAGTTTCGCATACCCGATGGAGCGAATTATCTCTTCTTTCCAATACAATATCACGTGGTTGAAACTCTTCTCCAGATATGACAATAGCAACTTCATCTGGTGAAGTTGGCTGATTAAATCTTCCAGCATGTTCTCCAACTGGTGTTTTATTTACTTTGATTTTATGATTATTAGATGGCAGTCTACCAACGGCTGTCTTAAAACTTCGAATCAAAACATTATGCTGATGTAATAAGTCTTGTAGTTCTCTCATGATAATTGGTTTAATGTTTTGTACGAATGCACAACGCCTATCACATTCTTCATCGCTTTTATTACTGAAAGAAAATTTCAAGGAATTTATAATCATCATTTGGTAATGGGAACAGTGATCCAGTTAAGTGATATGCTTGCCCTTGAATCTGGAATGAGCAAACGGTCTGACAATTCAGCCTTCACGAGAACACCTCGAATAACGGTCTCAGGCTAATTGACTTCGCCGCGGAGCGAAACATGGTTGTCTGTAGTACCAGATTTCAGCATCCCGATATCCACAAGGCTACATGGCTGTCCCCTGATCAAACTACACGCAATCAGATTGATCATGTCGTGATCGATGGAAGGCATGCATCCAGTGTGCATGATGTTCGTACGTTCAGAGGGGCCAACATCAACTCCGACCATTACCTTGTTGCAGCCAAGGTTCGCATGCGGCTAAGCATAGCGAAGAACGTGCGATCTAGCGCACAGCGAAAGCTGGACGTCACAAGGCTGCAATCACAGCAGACTGCTGAAGCCTTTTCCGCTCAACTCTCTGAGCAGCTCACTCAACCTCCCTCTGACCCTGATAGCGCCGAGGGACTTTGGAAACATATATCCCACTCCCTGCGTGCTACCGCAGAAAACGTCCTTGGTTTCCAACGTCCACTGCCGATGAACCAATGGTACGATCAGGAGGAGATGCTGCTACGCGATCTGTGCGAGATCACTATCGGGAAATGAGGAAGATCGAGAGGCGCCTTTTCAGACGCAAAAAACGCGAGCAGGAAAAGCGTGAGCGAGTGGAGATTGAGATGTGCAGAAGCAGGAATGACGTTAGGAAGTTCTTCCAAAAAGCCAAGCGTCTGGCTGAAGGATTTAGTACCGGAGCGTCTTCCTGTAGAGATGCAGAGGAAAGTCTGGTAGTGGATGCACAGGGTGCACTGAGGTTATGGAGGGAACACTTCTCTGGCTTGCTATCTGGCGATGATGAAAATAATGCCGCCCCCGGAGTTAGCTTCCCGACATCCCCAATTATAGATGACGGCATGAATATACCGCCGCCTAGCTGTGACGAAGTCAGGGTCGCAATCAAGCGGCTCAAGAACAACAAAGCATCTGGAGCAGATGACCTGCCTGCTGAGCTGTTCAAGGCTGGAGGCAATGAGCTGATAAGGTGCATGCACCAGCTCTTTTGCAAAATATAGCTAGAAGAGAGCATGCCCGATGATTGGGACCTTGGCGTCCTCTGCTCTGTTCTCAAGAAGGGTGACCCCACGGTGTGCGCCAACTACCGTGGTATCAGCCTTCTCTCTATTGCATATAAGGCCCTATAGAGCGTACTGTGTGAAAGGCTTAAGCCGTTTGCGAAAGAACTGATCGGACCGTATCAGTGTGGCTTTAGGCCTGGTAAGTCCACCATTGACCAGATATTCACACTACGCCAAATCCTGGTAAAGACCGACGAAAAACAAGTCGACACCCACCATCTCTTTGTTGATTATAAAGCAGCTTTTGATAGCCCGTTGAAGGATCGCGTATGTGCAGCACTGTCTGAGTTTAGAATCCCTGCAAAGTTTGTACGATTATGCAGAATGGGTTGTTATGGCCAGTTAAGAGAAAGATGCGTTACGTGTACTGCGTCCCAGATTACTTCTGGCTCTTCTCGGCATTTTCTAAAATTATTAAAAATAAGAATGAAGCGAAAAATTTTCAATAACAAATCTGAATTCATCAAAGTGACGGAAAACTCAATTGTTTATGCATCCGATTATATATTATTACAAAAATGTAAAAACTAAAATTTACCATTTTTATCACACTAAACTTTATTTTTACCACACAAAATTCACTTTTATTTTCACTTTTTGTCAAAACGACGGTCCCGTGCTTATCTGTTTATCTCGCACGACACCAAACTTTTTTGCCAGCAAATATTGTCACTTATTTCTTGATTAAGAACAAAGCGGAAAATTGTCAATCACAAATCTAAATTCATCGAAGTGGCGGAACTCTCTCAATCGCGTGGACCGATTTCAAGCAAACTTCACAAAAACCTTCTCCCTAATACTGTCTACAATGTGTGAAAATTTGGTTGAAATCAGTCCACACGTTTTCGAGCTTAGCGAGCACATCACTTTTTTAGGCTTAATTTGTATATATATACTTATAGATAGGTAGAGATATTAATAGATATTATATATATATATATATATATATATATATTATACACATATTTATATTGTAGATATATTTATATTTCACTCGAAAACGGCTCGACCAATTGACGTGAAACTTTTTTTAAATCAAGGAATGTTATGAGTTGAAATATGCATAATTTTTTTTATGCAAACCGGAATGAATATAAAATATATAAAATTTAATTATATTGACGTTGTAGATTTTATCAAGAAGACCTCAATCAAGAGCTGAGGAATCAAATAAACAGCGCATTGCGTTTTCAGCAAAATCGTGTCAGAACTTCCCTTTTAAGAGCTGCCAAAACATCCGAACAGCAACCGCATTTGCGGCAACTTCGTGTCAGAGCTTCCACTTCGACGAGAGCTGCGAAATCATTCGAAGAACGTGACGCAGGGCTGCAAAATTTGAACAAGAGAAAGAACCAATTTGAAAATGGAAGCTTTCAATTACGACAGACTTCGATGCACGCACCCCAATGTAGTGAAATAGATAATGTTTAATTGCACTGTCATGCAATAAAAGCCAAAATTGGATTGGAGTCGCCGTTGCGTCATCCGGTATTGCATCCACATTACTTGATGGAGGCCGAACAACTCATTCAGCTCTTAAACTTCCGTTGAATCTGCAGTCGAGACACCTACTTGCAACATTGGGGGAAAAAAAATGCTCACAGTGTGAAAGAGTGCAAACTGATTATCTGGGATGAATGAATGGCATATCAAAGAGCGCTTGAAGCGCTTGTACTTTGCAAGATTTGAAAGCGAACTATCAGCCATTTGGCGGAGCTCTCATCCTTCTAGTTGCCACTTCCGTCAAACTTTGCGCGTCATTCCGTCAATGTTTAAAAAATCACCCTGTCAACAAACATGCGAGTTTATTTACTGCAAGATGCTTTAACGGAAACATTCACTGAGCAACTTCTGGACATGGGCAACGGAAAAATTCCCATTGATCACAGTACAAATGAAATTTCGTTTCCCACTAACTTTTGTCTAATACATGGCTCCATCGAAGATTCATTGAAAATGTTTTTCCGAATATTGCGAACAACTGTCGACACCACGATTGGCTTTACGAACGTGCGATCTTAGCACCAAAGAGCGAGGACGTTAACAAAATCGACGACCAATTTCAATAAAAACTGATCGTAGAAGCTGTAAAATACTACTCAATCGATACGGTCGTAGACGAGGATGCAGCTGTTAATAACCCAACTGAGTTTTTGAATTCTTTGGAGCCTTCAGGAATTTCAGCACACACATCCTTAAATTCGTAGTTGGCGCACCAATCATGCTACTTCGCAACTTAGATCCGCCAAAAATTTTAAATGACATCAGACTTGCTGTTAAAAAATGAAGTGCAAACGTAATTGAGGTGACCATCATTAGCGGCAAAAACAAATGCGAAGATTTGCTGGATCCACGAATTCCGATGATCTCAAATAATCTGAAATTTAATTTAAAGCGACTTTAATTCCCGGTGTGACTGACTTCTGCAATAAGAATCAACAAATCGCTTGGACAACCTCTTCGGATCGCCGGATTGAAGTTGGAGAATCCATGTTTCTCACATGGACGTAGCATGCTCAAGAGTGTAAAATATACGAAATTTGTATATATTTACACCAAATGGAAAAACAAAAAATATTGTTTAACCTATCGTCTGTCTGTCTGTATGAATTGATAGATCTGCGACACAAAAAGAGCTATAGACTCAAAATTTTCTCAAAAGGTGATTCTTCCCGAGAAGAATTAAGTTTGTCGAATTGGGTTGATATCTGCCCTCAAGCGCCGTGCTCTTGTGCATCAGTGTTATAAAAATTATTGAAATTTCTTCTTCTTCTTTTCATCTTCGCCTATAAACTGCTGCAAAATCCCACTACATGTAGATATGCATATGTGAGCTGGAGTTAAAAAATTTGACGTGGAGACTCGTATGAGCCTAATCATTAAAACTGTATTCACTTTTTTTCAATAGAAGCCCCCCTACTCCGCAATAGACTTACCTTAATTACTGCCGCACCCCACAACATATTGATGTGAAAATTTCCACATATATTTATAAATTTGATCTTTGTTTCGAAATTTACCAACAAAAGTATTTTTTTCCCCCATAATAACCAATAATTCACAATAAGAAAATGCTTACAATCATAGCGAGCTTGTGAAAATAGACCTAAAAAAGATTCTTTCGTTCCCATTTTACCGTATGCTGGACTTAGAGTTTATAAAGAAAAAGGGTACACGGTATTGCATTGTCGGGCACCGTCCCGACTGTCTGCATCAAATTTTCATACCCTGTACCCAAAGTGTAAAAGGGTATTATAGATTTGTGCAATGTATGTAACAGGCAAAAGGAGGCGAGGCAGACCATGGGCAGAAATGATCAGGAGGAATAGTCGAGAATATATAGCCATGTTCGTCTATCCCCCTCAGAGAAAGTAAGAGCCGCAAAATGTACCAAAACGTATGCACATTGTTACAGTGCATGTGTGGTGTACAGGGTATCCGACTGCCGGGCACTGTCCCTATTGTCTGCATAAAATTTTTATTTTATATGTCCAGTTTTCCCGTTGTCATTAACTTTAATTTTTTTTTTATTTCATACTGCAGTGTAAATCACTGCAACATTTATATCCATTATTTATTGTACTTCATCGTCGAATTAGGAAGTTAACTATCCGAGATGCACACATATGTAATAAAAAAAAGTACTTGCTTTGGCAAGTCTAGCCTATTTATCATAGCCCCCTTAAGTGGTTAGCGTCGATAATTACTGGCCTCCTCCTCTTCCTTCTTGACGGCCTGTATGAGCACGAAACTCATCACGGAGCAGATAACATTGAGCATTGCAAGAGTCATGGCTAGCGCCACTATCCAAGACGACTTATTCTCAAAGAACCAGGTCAGCTCGTCCACACAGCCATTAAAAAAGGCATTACCACTCACAGTGTCGCGACAAGAGCTCGGCAAAGGCTGGCGTAGATCCAAGTAGTCCCAAGGTCCGCTGGCGCCACAGCATCCAATGTTCTCTTGTATCATAGTTAGCACATAGCTGGAATACGAATATTCCGATGTGGATACAAAGCGGCGCAAAGAGGTATTCAGTAGTGGCTGCAAGCTTGAGTGCATGGTGCTATATTGTAGCAATATGGCAGAGCCGGCTGTCGTCGCCACAAATCCAAATACCTGTGTGCCAATGAACACAAACAGAGCCAATGTATTCTCCATTAGTGCACTGAGACAGCCCAGAAAGCTGACGGCCATCATAATAATGCTAATGCCAATTAGCACATAGACACCAATATAAAAGGATTGTGCTTCCAATATACGCAGCCAGTCATTGAAGCCGGGTTCTGCACGCAACCAGACAGTGAGCGCAAAAAGTGCGGTGGAAATCATCCAGGCCACGATATTGAAGCAAAAAAGCGTATACTTTACGCATCCTATTTGTTTCTCCAATTTCTCATCCGAGGCCCCATAGCCGATGCCCATTTTGGAATCCTGTGGAACATAAATTGGTATTAAAAAAGAATTCGACTCGACCGTTAGAATTTATAATCAATGGTCAGTAAAGTGTACGTCTGGTTCGCTAGTATCTATTGATGATGCTGAATTAAAATTTTAACGAAAAGTATTGCAAATCGAAATGGTACAATAACATATTCAATGTTCGTTATTGGCTGCTCTGAACAGAAAAAGTGTAAAACAGACAATTTGACAAGAGCAGGAAGTAAGACGCCGCGAACTATTGGGTAAATTGTGGTGTATTTAGATTTGGGAAACTTCTTTCAAGCTATTGCAGCCTATACTACCAAACTTTTTAAAAGTTTTATGCTGAACTAAATTGTTATTTAGTCTCGTATGAAATATAATTTTCCCAATCTTTCAAGGCTTTTAAATCTTCAAATATAGACCCAAGTGTTCATTATGTTCAAATAATACCCCAAATAATCCACCATGTATATGATTCATGCAAAACGCTTTTCAATTCACCAATTCGTTTTAGCACATTTATTAATCATAGTTCACAATAATACATTGTGAATTATGAAAACTCTCAGAAATATGCGCTTGCTCAACCGACCACACAATTTAACAAGCCTATGCAAGCAAACCACCAATATTATTTTCTTATCAGTATGTTGTTTAGCAAACAATATGTAACGTTATCGTTAGAAGGCTTTTTCCGACTCATACACTATGACTCAACGTGTAATTCACGTTTTATTGCAACATCGTAAAATAAATAAAGAGGAGAAAAACCATATTGTTGTAGAACAACAATTTCTAGTTAAACAGAAATTTCCGCTGCATTTTTATTAATAAGGCATAAATCACTTTAAAAAAATGCATTAGCATGCAGTTCCACCTTTTGTTTGTATTGGGGACTCGTGGTTCTCAAGAACTAACACATTTCTAGCCTTTCAATTTCTTCAACTTTTTCCATTAGCTTATATTTTTTATATCCAATGCTTTTCCCTAATGAAATTAATTCACCTTTTGCTTTTTTTTGTCGAAAACACGAGAAATTAAAAAAAAAATTCAACGTTTGCACCGTTAGCTTCGTTTGTTAAAATCGTTTTGCTTGACTGGAGCTGAGACATACAGCCAACAACCTGATCAGTTTCTATAAACAACACTTTTACAATGGTGACAATATCCATACCGTACAATATGAGAGAACCAAAGATAAGATAATAACCCAACAGCTTTACGCATTTGCAATGCAAAAGCTTTTAGTGCGTTGCTTGATAAGATTAGATAGGTACAACAAAAGGAATGTGTTCAGGTGGTATACCTAAATAGTATGTAAATAAAAAGCTGCAAATGAATCAGTTTTCAAGCTATAGAGAAGCTTTAAGTTATGCCTAGCACGGCATGCCAATTGGAATGATTCGCTCGAAGTTATTCATGGAATCATTTTCATGTGGTAGCAAAAAAAACTTGTGACAGAATAATGTATAAGGATGTATCTTACAGTATTTTAGCATTTTAATTCTTATTATAAGTAAATGTACTGAAAACTTACTTACACAAAGTGTAAAGGGGTATTATAGATTTGTGCAATGTATGTAACAGGCAGAAGGAGGCGTGGCAGACTATATGTTCCATGGGCAAAATGGTCAGGAGCAATAGTCGAGTCGATATAGACATGTCCGTGTTGTCGCACCGTTCTCGGAGACTATAAGAGCTACAGCAAAAATTTGTTTACCAAAAGATGCGCATATACCGGGAAAAATACGAGTTTGTCGAATTATGTCGATATCTCACCCCCTTCCCCTGTGACATAATTCAACGATATGGACCCAAGAATACTGGGGGCATAAAAGTAATTTTTGCCCCCACTTCCCAATAGCAAAACTTGTCGATTAGAAATTCCCAATAGGAAAATGCTTATAGTCATATTGTTCCCATTTTACCGTATGCTGGATTTAGTGCTTATGGGAAAAAAAGGGTACAGAGTATTCCACTGTCGGGCACCGTCCCGACTGTCTACATCAAATTTTTTACTTTTGACTGGAGCGACTGATTTATCCCCTCTGTATACCGTTTTAAAGTTATTAAAGCGTGGATTACAATTTTAATAGGCGGGGTTTCGGTTTGGCTGTTGGTTTGGTTTAAAGCAGTTTAAATAAAAATTTTCCTTAGTTCCAGCGGGGTCCCCGGGGTTGATGTTGCGAAGCATAATAATAACTGCACCAACTTTTAATTGTAACCGATGAGGTGCAAATCAAGGGAATTTAAAAATTCATTCGGATAATTCACAACATCGTCTTGATTCGTAATACTGTCGTTTTATATGTTACGATTTGACCAGGAATATCATTTAAAATTTTTTCATTAATTTCACCAACATATTTATTTTTCGCAGCCAATATTGCTCTTTCACTTTACCAATTATGGTTTTCATTATTCTGGAAAATGTTTGGAAATACATTTCTAATCAATTCTTCTTTTGATTTAGTTAGTTTGCAAAAGTTATTTGGAATTGTAATCATGCCAGACATCCATAGGTAAATTACCATTTCCGATGTCTAATAATTGCCTTGAAAACTCTGCTGCTGATGCTTCATTTTGTAATTGTAATTTGGCCACATAAGTGGTCAACGTTAATTATTGAACGTATCTCCACAAATTAAAAGATTTCAAACATGCTTTCAATGCATCTGCTGCCGTTGATCTTGGAATTACAGGCAGTGTGTGTCGGAAATCACCAGCCAATAGAATCAAAGCACCACCAAATATTGCTTGATTTTTACGTAAATCCTTCAGAGTTCTATTTAAGACTTCTAGTGATTTTTTATGTGTCATGGTACATTCGTCCCAAACAATAATCTTGCACTGTTGCAGAACTTTTCCCATTCCAGAACTGTTAGATATGTTACACGTTGGTTGTTCGTTAACTTGCATATTTAGTGGTTATTTCAAGGCCGAATGAGCTGTACGACCACCATCCAACAATGCAATTCCAGAAGATGCAAGAGCTAATGCGATATTGTTTCGTGATCTTATGGTTGCCAATATCAATGAAATCAAAAATGTTTTTCTTGTTCCGCCTGCAGCATGTAAGAAAAATATGCCACCTGTTTCTTTTTCAATATTCCCCATAATTGTGTCATATGTTTGTCTTTGTTCTTGATTCAAATTTGGTAAATTTGATGTTACAAATGTGTTTAATTCATTCCTATCAAATTGTTGTTCGCATCGCATATCTTGATTATTGACGTCATGCATTGGTCGATTTGGTGCAATCATTCCCAATTCATCTAAAGTTTTGTTTACTATCACCAAACACAAATCTTCCAATTTAATAAGTGCTTCATTATACATTTCTTCGGTGTAATCCAAATTTTGATCTCGGCGAATACGACGAATTTGATTTAAGATCATTTAATGCATTTGATGGGAAACATGTTGCAATGATTATCGAAAATAATGTTCTTATCTGATGATGTGAATTTGAAACACATGCATCCATGTGGATATTCTTATTCTGGCAATATAACTTTTCCTACTGCACAACACATTCCAGGCGTTTCTGTTTTAAATTTCAATGCTCGACAATATCCACAAACTTTATCCATATCGCCAATGACTACATATTTGTGTGATCGAAAATCTAATTGATTGTCGTATTGAAATGCAATTCTGTTCAAATTGATTGAATTTATATTTATTTATACACGTAACTCATTAAGATTTCAAAATCAAAGATCAAATGAAACAGAACAAGAACAGGACGATAGAATAAGTAGAGACAGAGATCAACGGGAGAGATCACGTTCAGAGATTCGAGCACAGATTTTTAGGCTTAATTTATATATATATATATATAGATTTCATAGTAGTAATGTATTTTTATAAACTTATGTATGTGGTTTTTACCCACAAAACATTTTTCGCAATTACATTTTCGGAGTCCGGCAACATCTAATTTTTCGAAAGTGACTTAAGCTGCACATTCGTTATTTTCCGAACGCAATTGTTTTTCTTGTCTAAGCAGGAAATCTTTATAAAAATTGTTTTGAAAATCTCGCTTCGTGTTACAAGCACCATATCTATTATCGAAGATATAGGCAAAAAAAATGAGACTAAATTAAAAAAAATGTGCCTGAGAACGCAAAAATCTTAGCAGATTTTACTATGCTCGCATAGCACTATCATAATGAAATGGAATCATCCCACCGCCATTTCTCCTGTTGCACTTAGCAGGCCCATTATATTCTTATTACTGATGGATGCAAATTTTATCCATAGATTTTACGATTTCACACGTATTTTAATTTTCATTTGGTACCTAAAAAAAAAAACAAATTTACTATGTTTTCCCGCAATCGGGTATTAAAAAAGCTAGATATAGTGGGGAAAAAGATAAGTTGGCAATACTGGTCAAGAGCAACTCGACTGAAACTGGTTTTAGCTAACAAAAAATTATCTCTCTCTTTCAGCACTGGATTCTATATGTCTGAGCTGCTTTACATGTTTGGCGAGCTGGATACGCGCGTGCGTCCACTAACCTTTAGCATACGGCGCTGGGCGGAATCCTGTGGCCTGACAAATCCCTCGCCAGGCCGTTGGATCACCAATTTTTCGCTTACCTGCCTAGTTATGTATTTTCTGCAACAGCTTCGCCAGCCATTACTGCCTTCGATTGATGCGCTTATGAAGTCCGCTAGCACCGAAGACATACGCGTTACCGAGGATGGCATCAATTGCACATTTGGACGCGATTTTGAACGTATTGGTTTTCAGAGTCGTAATACGAGCACTTTGAGCGAGCTGCTGTTGCAGTTTTTTGAGTTCTATTCGCAATTTGATTTCCATAATCGTGCAATTTCGTTAAATGAAGCGCGTGCGCTAGCCAAACCAGACCACTCGGCCATGTATATAGTGAATCCGCTGGAACAGGGACTGAATGTTAGCAAGAATGTGAGTCTAGATGAGTGCGAACGACTGCGCATTGAGGTGCGCAATGCAGCCTGGGTGCTTGAATCGGAGGCGGAGAATAAAGCGCTACTAGAAAGCGACCGCAAGGTTTTGCCTTGGGGCTTACTCAATCTCTTCAAGCATCCAGAGAAGGCAGTTATACGACCGAATATGTTCTTTAAGTCACGCATGGTAGAGGTGAGCGATCTGTTTGATAAATCCCATGGAACGACAGCCACGACCATGCTGCCCATAAACTACAAAAATGTTTCAGTGCGCCAGCAAGTACAAAGCATGAAGGTCGCGGCACGTAGCGGGCACAAGCAGCTTCGTGAGACAACATCGACAAAAGCAGCAGCGGTAGCAGCAGAAGCTCCAGGGATAAAAAGCGAAACCAAACGCAGCAGATGATAACCCTTTGCTGGCAAGGTTGTGATGTATATATGTATTTAGTCTATATAAAATTAAAGCTGGTCTTTTAGAGTGCCATGGAGAAAGACAAGCGCAAACGTGCCTATTAATTAGTTAATTACTTCATTGTTTTATTTTTGTTGTTCACAATTATTTTTTGAGAGCGTAGGATGTCCGAGAAAACTCTAAACCATTTCTCATCAGTGATTTTATTGTGCTCTTGTTTAAATTTGAGTGAAATAAATTCTTTTTGGTACAAATATGGAAAATGGTCAATATATAAGCTATTCGAAAAATATACATATATGAAGACAATTTATGGTAGTGGAAACACTGAATTTCAACATTCCAAAGAGATTTTTGAAATCTTGAAAATGCAAACCGGTTTAGTTTTGGTATCTGAGTTGAATGCAGTGGTTCGACATATATGTTCTAATAATTATTTAAATAATCTAGGAGGCTCCTGTCCCTACTCACTTCGTTTGCCAGCCCTTGCGGTCCTTCTACAATAGCACTGTGCGACAAAAAACGAAATACACCCAAGTAAGATAGTATAGTTTGTACATCTAACGATTTTTTTTATACTTTATTTACTAATCTATTGATTTCTGGGCCATTTTTCGAGCAATTTCCGAAATTAAGCACGTAAGGTAATTAATTGAAAATGATATAAATATATCCATGATTTGATTTACCATATTATGAGTTTTGAACGTGTTAATATGGAGTTTTTTTTCCCTCATTTTTCAAACTGACGACTGTTAAAAGCAAAAATTTACATGAAAAGTGTCAAGTATTGATTTTCTAAAAGTGTATCGATAAAATCGGACAAAAATTTACTTAATAAAGAATGGTTTGTAAACCAGACTGAGGTGTATTTTCCAGAGGAAAGTTAATGGCTCCTATTACTAGGACCAAAATTAGCACTATCTATTACGAACGAAAAAATTTCCCCAATACACATTATAGCAGATCTAGAACAGGCAATACAGACGATGGAAGATGAAAAACAAAGACACAACAAGAAGCAACCTAGCTACAAAAATAGCCAGCTACAAAAATTCAAGGAAATTAAACGAGAAAGAAAGATACATATTGAACATAGCTAAAACCACGGAAAAACTAGTCAAAGAACACAGAGACAAAATTATCATCACACAATCATCACAAAAGGAACAAAACGAACAAACGGTGAAAAAATGAAAACTCTCCTGAATGACAAATCTACATATAAGACGATGAGGAAAGACTCCCCGCAACAAATTATAAGGAAAAACAACAAGATAGTGAATGAACTTTTCAAACAAAATTGCATAGACGGAGGGGAAAAATTAAAACTATACTGCTCAGGTGGAAACGCTCCAAGATTATATGGACTGCCAAAAATACACAAAGGAGGAACACCATTAAGAGCAATTGCAGCATCGACCAACGTACCATGCTATACACTAGCAACACATATAGGAAAAATTATCAATTATAATTTATCCACAACCTACAACGTAAAAAGTGCAAGAGAACTGAAAGGCCAAATTGAAAATATAGAATTAATCTTCCTCTAATTATCTAAAGAGATTAGTATCCTTTGATACCAATAAATGTAGCATTCCTCCACAAGATCATGGACAGTTGGCCAGAGATTTCACTCCACACGAAAATACCAAAACAAAAATTTTAAGAGGTAATAGAATTTATACTCATGGAAAATAACTACTTAGCATATAACAATGTCATAGATAAAATAATGGACACTGCAATAGACGAACTTAAGACTAAGAACATATCAATAAAACATATATCAAAATATGTTGATGATGTATTCTGCATTTTAAAAGAAAAAGACAGAACCCACACCAAACACATTGAACGGACAACATCGGAGGATACAATTTACAGTAGAAAGGGAACAACAAACAACAATAATATTGCCCTCCTAGACACAGATCTCGAAAGAGAAAAAGAAAAATTAAGGTTCAAATGGTACACAAAAGAAACGGCCCCAGGACGAATCATGAACTACAATTCCAACCAACCAAAAAATAAATACAGCAAAAAACAATACGGAGAGCTTATGAACTAAGTGACGAAAGACATATACATAAAACTAAAAACTCTTCCAACCAAAAACATTTACCCTGAACAGCTGATCGACTTACTTATAAGTGAAATACGGAAAACTAAGTTGGAACAGAACAATACACAGGAAAAGGTAAAGGAGAGAGAGCCACATACGTAAGCGTTCCATGCATTCAGAATATTACCAACAAAGAAACACTAATTAGAATGATACCAGAAAAAGAAACTACATTTATATTCGCTTACAAAACACATCAAAACATGCGGAACTTGTTTAACAAAACGTTTTGCCACCAAACATCGATATTTATGCAATGCAACACTGCAACATTTTGAAATTCTGCGCATCACTTGTGTTTGTGATGCATTGCATTTTTTTGGCGCGTAAACGTAATGGACATGTCCTAAATAAAGTTGGTTTACGAGTAATATTTAAGTATTTTTCTAGTAACAAATACATTAAATGTGCTCTTCTTCATAGGAAAATGTATTTTGCTCCATTTTACAATAATTTTATTTATAATTTTTAATTTCACCGCAAGCGAAACTCACGACAAAGCAACATTACGTTCATAAACGCGCGAAAAGTTCTTTGCATTATTTGGCAAAGCAAAGCTGCACTTCTGTACTGCTTTGCAATCTAAACAATATGCATTGCAGTGTTACTTTGCAGACTGCGTTTATGAAGTCAGCCCTGAACAGCAAAACCATTCCATTCCGACATTCGGAATAGGAAACCAGAACAGGCCTCATTAAGTATTTTCTGATTTTAAAACAAAAAACACTATTTCTAAAGTAATTCCCTATAATTAAATAGAGTGTAAAGTATAAAATAAACAAAAAGCATCTTCTTCTATGCAAATCATAATTTATATGATACAATCTATGTGACGAGATAAAAAACACAGTATAATTCCAAAGGATCTAGCCGGTATTTAAAAAAACGTGTTTTTCACTTTTTGGATTATTGTGACTAAAGTACTTAATATTTTTGAACAAAAATTTCCACGATAATACCTATTAATAAAGGCAATGAAAATATTTTTTTAAAGCAATCTTTTTCTTAAAAAAAATTTTATTATTTTTTATTAAGAATAAAGAAAAAAAAACACAATCGCAATTTTTTTTTCACAAAAATCCTTTAATACTCTTCTATATACAGTAAAAATTTGAACTAAATATGTTTGGTGGTACAATGTTAAAAAAAAAAACTAATGTTTTGAATTTTTTTCCTTATTTTAGATAAAAGAAATAATTTTTTTTTACCAAAAGACTTCAATAATTATGTTATAATTTTCTAAAATTATTAAGACTTCATATTTAATGTTGACAAACCGAAAAAAATGTTCATCTTCATTAGATAAATTAGCCAAAATAAATAAAAATTATGAATTATTGATAAAAAAATGATATATTTTCGATTAAAATATAGCAATTGTGCTAAAAATAAGTTGCGAATCGAAATTAACCACTTTTAAAATAAAAAATCGTTATTTTTGAGTTAGTATCAATACCTGCTATATAATTAAGAAAATCATAAACTGTAACCTTAAGAAAGTTATTTAAGAAGTTTTACCAGTTTTATCACTTCCACTATAACAACAGTTTTGCTGTGAAACATTAAAATGAGATGATATGACAATGTTTATCATATTAAAGCATATTACTGTAAAAAAAAGTGATTTTTTGCAAACCATTCACTGTACGCACCGCAAATGGTTTTTTTAAAGATATCCTCGAGCCGTTCACGGCTATTCAAAATGTTTCTACTATCATAAGTAACTATGGTTAATTGGGTAGTTGAAGAGTTACACGGTGATATTTAATAAGAGTTTAGGCTTTAAAATCATAAACTAGACTAGATCATATTTCTGTCCTGAATTCGTTGTTATTGTAGTATTTCTTGTTTTTACACAACGAATTTGGTGTTCATTGTGTGTAGTTTGTTGATGGTAGAAATGGTAAACTTCGATTACCAACTTATGTTTAAGCACAGTCGATATATTTTAATCGACAGTATATAAATATATAATAAAAATTCATAAATTTTATTTTTTTTTGCCATATTAATATTCGAATGAAGCTAGTGAAGATGAACATTTTTTTTCGTTATATCAACATTAAATTCGAAGTCCTAATAATCTTCGAAAATTATAACATAATTATTGAAGTCTTTTCGGAAAAAAAAGAGAAGAGTATTAAAGGATTTTTGTGAAATAAAATCGTAATTGTTTTTTTTCTTTTTTCTTAAAATAAAATAATAAAATTTTTGATTTTTTTTTTAGTTCAAATAAAGGGTCTTGAAAATTATTTTTATAAAAAAATAGGCAGAATTTCGGCAAGCTGTAAAAAGTTCGTAGGCCGTCCTATTAGACGACACAGATTTTTTAATTTTTCACATTAAATAACACCGGTAGGAGCTTTAATTTGTAAATGATTAAAATGAAAATTTATGTTTAATGTAACATCTCGGGAACTAATTACCCAAAATATTTGAACCCATAACTTTTTGAAAACGTAATTTATGAAGATTTTAATGGTGTTTACTTTTAAGCTGTATATCAAGGTGGTCGGACAAGCAAAAACTATGAAATTGAAAATCTATAATTATTTAATGAAATTCCATTGTTTATCTCATAGCTATTGACGGTTCCAATAGATGTACTTCATTTTAATCTTCTTGGATTTGTATTCACGCCTAGATTCCATATCTGTTTTTACCGGTGCACTATGTCTGCCTGGTACATAGTGATATATGATTGATTTTATATATTTTTTTTTTTTTGTGGGAAAATTGCAGTAAAAATGCATTAAAATTGAACAATCATCCCTACAGCAGGTATACTTTGACTGTTACCCACACCCGACCCCTTGCACATACATTCCAACAATTCTGTCCTCAAGCCTAGTACGCACTTAAGTGGAATTTATTTTGTGCTGCCAAGCTTCGTATTTCGTCTATATATACTTGAGAAGTATATATATAAACATTTATAAATTAAAGAAGGGTAGATAGTTTTAACGGCATTTATAAAAATAATTTTGTTTGTTTAATTCACGAATTTATTAATGTTAAGTTATGCTTTATTTTGAATTGTTTTTTAGTTGCTTATGATGTATTAAGCGTGAATGTTTAGGTGCGTCCACCGACCAGTTAAAGTCAAGCAAAAGACTATATTAGATCATTTGCCCAAATGAAAAACGATATTGGGAGAGTGCGAGCGTATAGCCGTAGTAGCCGACGCATACGATGCGCATATGTAAATGCTATGTAGACGCTAATTAATATTACAATCACAATAAACACAACTAACATAAAACAGCTGACCAGACAGGGTTACCATGTGATTTTTCCTTTTTTCAGGTATATGGCCACCCTTTTCTTATTTACAATCCACGGCAACAGGAATATATTGCGTATTTCGTGTAAAAATATTTTACCCTGCTGCGTTCTAGGCTTCAAGCCAAATAATATCAACAAGACACAAACATAAACAATAACAACAACTGTGTGCAGGGCGCAAAAACTCGACGACAAATACGAATGATACGCAAAGCAGAACTTGTATTCATAAAATATTGCCTCGTATGGTATTAATAAGCCCCTAATTTGGTATTTTCTTTAGCTATGTCAACTTTCGAGGTTTTTTTTTTTTACTATTTGGTCACTCTAAAGATTTTTAAGTTAAGCTGTTGTGGCGACTTGATCCATTTCTCATTGTCAGTATTAGTGTCGTGCTGTTTAGTTCATGATTTTATGTCGGAGAGGAAGTATTAATACCAAGTGGTAAAAATAACTGCATATACAACCCATATTCGCATACGTAGGTCACCAAACCGAAGCAAATTTATCAACTTACTGAATTTAATTCGTAGTTTCCAAATTTCTTTGCTCTTAAATTAACCAAAAGATTTAAAGGTGAGTACTTTTCAATTCATATTGGCAAATTGTGTTCGCGCTTTGTTACACGCACTGGTAAAACTTTGCAATTCATTGTTCTCTACACTTTCGACTTTTGCAGGGTGTGCAACCATTGTTGCAAAAAGCAAATTGAAAGAAAGAAGAACTGATAAAGCTTATAGCTTTTTTTCAGTGCAAAAAAAGCCTGTTTGTTCGCTCCTTTTCATATTTAAGTGTTTTGTTTCTTACGGCTCAAATCATATATTAATGTTTAATGACGAATCGAATCGTTGGCCTTTTTTATTTATTTATTTGCATATTGTATAAATAACTATATACATATGTGTGTGTATTTTTTTTTCTCTTGCCGGCCGGCATTTTTTTTTCCCCCCTTCCGTCCGTTTTTTAGGTGTGTAGGTGTGTATGACTGTTACTTGCCGGGGTGGACAGCCAGCCAGCCGGCCGGCCAGCCGTTGGTGACGCCGTCCATTTCAAAAAAATTGTTTTAGCTTGTGCTGCTTGCTACACGTCTATGTAAATTGAGATTTGTTTGTGTATGTACGAACATAATGACTATGGTAGTGAAAATTTTCTTGGGCGTGGCGCTTGCAGTAATATTGCAGTCAACAATATCTAATTAGCGATTAATTATTGCAGTCAAGAATATTTATTCGTTTGGAATACATATTCAAGTGCATGTACACAAGCATACATAAAAACATCCATATCCAACAGCCATGCCTACATCCAGTGGTGGCTATCAAAGAATAAATTGTTGTGTCCACATATTATACATATGTGTGTAACTTGATATCGCGGGTCTAACAATGGGTTCGCGTTCCTCCACCACAAGCTTCAAATTATTAAATGATTACGTGTATGATACATTCAATCAGTATGAATGTGAATGTCGCCGAGTTGTGTGCTTGATTCGGAGTTTTGGATAGTGGTTCAAAGAATATGCTTAAGTCATTTGCATGCCGAACGAATGCAATGTGCCTGCGTGTCGTGTCTTAAACCGATTTTGTCAGGTTACTTTCTTTTATCTTTGCTTGTTTTGGTGTGCCAAAAATATAATTATGAACGCATAACTTCTAGCCATTGCTTTGGCTTCCAATGAATACTGAGTATACCTACTGGGCTCCCCTTTCCTTAAACTTCCTTGGTAATATTTCTGTGTAGATTTGAACACAAACACATACATATCTACATGAACAGCCAACCATAAGTCATATTTTTTAAAATATATAAAATAACCAATCAGCACAAGAAACCAAAAAAAAAAAACATTGAAGAAGAGAAAGCAACATGTTTTTCTGCCCAACTACTATGCATCATGGTACACTTAATGGGGTATAATAACTCTGCCGAAAATTAATATAGGGTTCCTTACGATGAAGAAAATTGTGTCCATTCGTATTTTTTGGCTTTAACGCGAATTTAAGAGTGGGCTTTTGTCTACAAAATAGTTTTAAGAAATGTACACTTGAGTGTGCGAATCTTTGTGTGTTATTCTGCATCAAAATAAATAAATGTCCAGTCAAGGCAGTTTATTTTTTCAGCTACGGGGTTGGGTTGCTTTTCTCTGCCGCGGTCACCATTTAAGGAACCGACGTCGGTTGAGTTATCATACCTTACTAAGTTTACCCTGACTGTAGTACGTGTGTCCATTCCGATCCGAACATCATGATTATAAATATCAAAACGGTTTTGTGTGTGTGTGTGAGGTGGTGAGTAAGTAAGTGTAGGCTGCGGGTAAAAGCAAAGCAATGGTTGCTGATTGCAACAAAGGCGACAAATGATGATGATTCATCGGACACCATAACAACCGCAGGCCAGGCAGCAAGTCAGTTTAAAGCAGTCATGTTCTTTCTTCCATAGCCTAGCCCACACGGCCCGAACACTCGTCGGCAATCTTGAGGGAAGAACAAGAGCGGCCGACTGGGATGTTATTTACAGCAATTATCCGAGGGAAAAGGAAGGGGCGATACGCAAATCCATACATAACATTGCGCAGTGCGTCCTTTTCTTTCTATAAATGAATCACACACTTTCTGAGTTTACTGATTTGCCGCTTGGAGGGCTAATGCCCACATTACCTTATATTTATTTGCAGATTTGCCGCTTGGAGCTCTAACGCCCCCATTACCTTACATGTATTTACTGATTTACCTTACATATAAAAAACAACAATCAGGTTTGACAGATATCATCTCTCTCTCTAATATATAAAATCATTTTGATATACAAAATATATTTTGTTCATGAAATAAAAAGAGCTATGTTGTTGTAGCTAGCTCCCCCGATTTCCTCTTGTTCTTTCTCTTTCTCTACCTCTCCCTATTCATCTTTCTCTCCATTATCATTATATTAAGACCAAGAGTCGAAACATCGGCTACATATACAATTTAGATAATATCGGTACTATCGACTTTTGACTGGAGCGTCTGATCCCGTTGCAAAGGTATTAAAGCGTAAATTAAATTAATCTCGTAGACCGTTTTTTGATTTGGCTCTTTGTTTGGAAGATATGAGGGCTTAAATAAAAATGTTCCGTAGCTCTAGCGGGGTCCCGAGAAGGCATAGATCCCACAATAAAAGCACATATGGAATATAGTCGTGGATACAAGTACAACAAGACTTAACCCTTTCAGGACCGTTGTTGCCTACAGGCAACATTGCCTTCCAATGCCGAAAACCCCAATACGTAGATTTTTTTTGGAATTTGATTTGATTATGTCTGATTGTTTGATCATTTTTGTGTATTATGTATTTACAAAGTATTCATTTTTGGAAAGTTTCGGGTGTGGGCGATGTTTTTGTTGTGATTTCACGTGCCGTTGTAGAAACCCAATTTTTCAGATTACCAAAAAAAATTTTCTAAATGGATCAAAAAAGGCAAGTTACTTTATAAAATGGAAATTTTTGATCAAAAAGTGTTTAGCTGTTCCTAATTAATTTTTTAAAGTCAATCTTGCCTATATGCAACATTGGTCCTGGGCGGTGTCCTTATTTAAAAAAAAAATTTCGTGTGCTAAAATAGGACGAACCAGGATACCAAGGACTTTGAAATTCATGTCAGCTAATATTTATGGTCATATTAATAAATTTACGGCTTCAAATATTCTTTAGCTCCACCCACTTTAATTCGGTCCTGAAAGGGTTAAATAAAGTAAGTTGCTGCATATACCGATCAATAGTTATTCTTCTTAACTGGCCATAACAACCCGTTATCGGGTTACGGCCTGATGTAAATACATTCTTTCATTGCTATTGTGGTTTTACGTGGTGGGTTCCAAACCCTACGCACAACCCTTTTAAGGCCTGGGGTTGCTCTACTGGTCTCGAAAGAACCCAGTGTCATTGTTAGTCGCCTCATGCGGTCCTCAGGCTTTGACCTGCTGAGGTGGTATTCTCTAACCCGCTTACCACACGGGGAGTTTTGCCGACCTGAAGTGGCATAGAAAAATAAACATTTTAATTACGTGGTACAAAACTATTTAGCTCTAAAACCCTGACGATGATAAGGATAATGGCGCCCAGACGTTAGC
Organism: Chymomyza caudatula; assembly: GCA_035041775.1. Taxonomy (NCBI): domain Eukaryota; kingdom Metazoa; phylum Arthropoda; class Insecta; order Diptera; family Drosophilidae; genus Chymomyza; species Chymomyza caudatula. The sequence goes on along the minus strand of JAWNKW010000024.1, from coordinate 444,280 downwards.
TTCCCGATATCCCCAATTCAATAGTTTATAGCCTTTTAAAATTTTTGTCGAAATCTGAAACACCAAAAAATGTTTCTGTTCGCCGTGAATTTTTTTGTATCCGTAGCGTTCCGAAATTTGATACAAATAAATTTGGAAAATTGCTAACTGAAAATAATTTATTCTGGAGCTTGTTTCTCTATAGATATAATAATTTTTGTTCTTGTGTGTTATGTTCAAAAGTCCAAATCAAATAATAAATTAAATTTCAAACATTTTTATAGATATTAGCTAGTTCGTTTCATAACATTCTTATACACAATACTTATACCATAACAAATCAAATTATAAGGTTCATAAAACAAAATAAAATTGGGGCTCATTCAATTAACCAAAAATTTTTATGGCTTTTACCTACAACATATAAAAGAATGTTTTTTTTTTTATTCTGCTTAAAATAGTTTTAAACTAGAGAAAGAGCATTCTTTTTTTTTGCGGACAACATCGTGGTTAGGCTTGTCGTTTAAGACTTCATTGTCACTGACGCAAACCCCACCGCCAACGCTACCACCATTTTGCACTGTGAGATATTGATTTCACAATTTTCTTGTAAAATTTAAGAAATTTATTATTAAAACAAACTATCGATAGTGGTAAAAACAATCGATCGCGCCCACCATCGATGTTATCGATAGTCCAATCGATGGTTTTGCAGCTCTACTGTGAGTCGCAAAGAAATATAAAACAGTCATGTTCTTCCATAGCTTGCACGGACCGAACACTCGTCGGCTTTTTATAGCGTGTTTCCACAATCGCCTTTTGCGATTCGCTTTTTCTCAAAATGCGAATTGTAGCATTTTGCGCTTCTACTACATCACGTTCGCATTTAGTTTAACAGCTGATTCGTGTACTCATCGCTGTGGCAAGCACTTTGTTTAAAAAAAAAAAATATTTTTGTGTAATTATACCCTGTACACCAAGTGATATAGGTATTATAGATTTGTACAATGTATGTAACGGGCAGAAGGAGGCGTTGCAGATCATATGTTCTATGGGCAAAAATGATCAGGAGCACGACATATGAGGAATGCAAAAATTTAAAGAACAAAGTCCTGAATCGTTTTCTTATTTGAAAACGACCATGCGGTCGTTTTATCATGACTTTTATCGTAGCGTTCTGAAATTTTGAAAGAACCTATGCAAATGTACATTCAAATTCTATGGTCAATTGAAAATTGTCCAATATACAGTGCACTTTTCTCGTCACACAAATTATATCAATTAGTTTATGATTTGCTTACAAGTACCTACGCTTTCGTCACAAGTTAATAGATAAAAGAATGACATATTCGCTTTTCACGCGGAGGAGAGTATGCAAGATATTAGCATATTTTATTTTAGCCTAACGGACGGAAAAGTTTTAAATTTATGGATTTTGATTTGCAGTCGACATCCGACTGCGGTGTTACCGCTAGTATAAGTTTAAAATTTCGTGCAGACAGGTGGAACGGTGCCGTGGGATAGTACCCATTTATCCCTTGAAAATCAAATTTATATGCAAATTTTGAATTTTGCGTTGAAGGATATTGGCGTTACTAAGATAACTGGACTGCGGGGGAGTGAGTGTGAGGTTGATTCGGCAAAATGTCAACATTGTTTCGTTTATAAGCTTAGCATGAGTTTTAACTTAAATGTTAACCTTATCATTGTTGTATGTAAAAAGTGAAATGTTGTTGCAGTTTATATAAGATGAGGGCTTTTATGGTGTGGGTATAACCCGCGAAAATTTCTGACGGGGGAAGAAGGGGGGGTGACATATCGACATGAATCGATCAATTTACTCTTTTCCAGGAAAATGCGCATCTTATGATACATTTATTTTACTCTAACTCTTATAGTCTCTGAGAAACGCGTTACAACACGGACAGACAGAAGGACGGACATGGTTATATCGACTCGACTGTTGCTCCTGATCATTTTTACCCATGAAACACATGGTCTGCCTCGCCTCCTTCTGCTTGTTACATACATTGCACAAATCTATAATATCCTTTTACACTTTGTGTACAGGGTATAATCAGACAAAGAATTATTATCCTAGAAAATTATAATCTATAATTATGGAATATATTTTACTATATTTAAACATCAAAAAAAATGTTGACTCTTTCGAATTTTGACACTTGTTCACGCTTGCGGATGATATAACATAACCGGGTGTTCACTCTTCCGAACCTGCACGGTATATGATAGTTTTATACAAAATTTACATACATTTTTTGGGCACCGTCTAAATTGGAATCAATAAGTTTTAGGAAACTAGTCTGATTTCGTAACAATGATCAACAGTAGTTATACTATATATCCATAATTTGATTGGTATGGGCATAATCAAGGTACAGAAAGTCAACATCCATAAACATTCGCAGAACTTCAACGAATATGTTAAGAAAAAATTTCACGCCAATCGGTCAAGCCGATTTCGAGTTCACTGAATATTTAGACATACATACAGATTTGTGCTTTTCATTTTTATGTATAAAAATAAAAACAAGTTCTTTTGCTCATTAATGATGATTGTAAGACTTCCTGTAATATTTTGACACTCATGCGTGAGATTTTTTTTTTTTTGTCACTTGAAAATCTCGCTACGTGTTACAAAAATAATGAAAGAAATAAAGTCATTCCTTAGACTTGTCACGTATTACATCGTTCTTCGTTATGACGGTGGTGCTAAAGTAGACGAAGTCCTTAACAACATCAAAAGTATAGCTTTCAACTTCGATCTGAGATCTATTGTCCTTATATATTGTAAGTTTAATATTCTATTTTTAAATTTCTATAATTTCTAGATGGCATCACCAGCACTTAAGGATTTGCCCAAGGTTGCTGAGAACCTGAAGAGTCAGCTTGAGGGTTTCAATACGGAAAAACTGAAGAATGCCAGCACTCAGGAAAAAATTATTTTACCTACAGCTGAAGGTAACTCTTAAAAAAAAAAATATCATTGATATGTTGTGACAAACTGACTTTTTTTTACAGATGTGGCTACTGAAAAGACCCAGAAGTCGATTATTGACGGCATTACCGCATTCGATCCATCCAATTTAAAACATACAGAAACCAATGAAAAGAATCCATTGCCCGATAAGGAAGGTGTGTACACTGGTAGTGGATGTGGACGAATTTCACATTACTACATTAATATCTCTTTTTCCTCTTAAATTTAGCCATTGAAAAGGAGAAGGAAAAGAATCAATTCATAGCTGGCATCGAGAACTTTGATTCGAAAAAGCTAAAGCACACCGAGACCAACGAGAAGAACGTGTTGCCAACCAAGGAGGTTATAGAGGCCGAGAAGAAAGCCTAAGTCTAAGTCTGTGGGATTTGACGGGCCAATCAGCAGCAATAAACTCTGCCGACTGTGTCGTCTCGACTCGACTTCATTCTCGGATTTGTTTTACTTTTTTTTGTTTTTTTTTTCTTTGCTTAACATACCGAATATTAAGTTATATACTTAGGAGGGCAAACGACTATTCATATTAAACTAAAAGCGGATCCGCATCTAATGCAGCCTGCTATCAAGAAACGTTCCACAAAAACAACACCAAAAAAATCAGAAGTAGCAGCAGTGATTGCGGCGAGCCCTATTTTCCGTTCTTGAGTAAATACAAATTATCGTGAAACCTTAGGTATACTTAACCAGACAGGCTCATGGTATTACAAGACCATGGACTTGGGCAAGTAACTCTCTCTATTTTTTTGTAATATCAAAACAGGCACAAAAAAAAAGTCGAACTCATTCCTAAACGGTAAATAAAGGTGTAATTTGGAGATACATACGTACTATTTATGCATTTATTACACAAACCAGATTACAAAGACACAGCAAGCAATATTAAAACAAGGAGATCCATTTACTTCAGCGAAAATCTACTTTGTAAAAGACATTTGCAGCATAAAACTTATAAAAACATTAAGATAGAAAACGTTATAATTGAAAGCACTCTTTTATAATCTTATACTATGTGTAATTTTTAAATGAACTTTTTATATTCTTTATACATATAATCTATATTTATACTGGGAAATAAAAAATTAATGCAACATTTTATAGAAAAACGAAATTTTTGCTTTACAGTGCCACTAATCAAAATGAGACCAAACGGAAATTTGCTTGCCACAAAAACTAGATTTAGGTGTAGATATACACATAAATTATTACCACGTTTTTAACGAGACAATTAAAATAGTAGGTTGCCACAGATTTAAGCTGAATATAACATATCTTATAGTTTTTATTCGATCTTGATTATTTTATACCACATGCACAGAAAAAGTATGCATAACTCTTATGGTGTGCGGAAACGGAAACGGAAACAGAAACTGAAGTAAGTTCACTGCATTCATTCTTTTTCTCACAAAATCTCGCTTGATATTAGAATGCAGTCTAAATTGAAGCGAGTCGCATAGGATTGCAGGTGGGACAACTTACGGGCGATATTACGGGTGAGTACAAATGACACGGCCTCGCTTGAAAATCTTGCTTCGTGTAACAGGTACCTGAAGCAAGCACAACCAAAGCTCTGAAATCAGCTTCGGAAAATTCATTTGCAGCATTATATGATATTTGATAATAATTTTTTGCATATTTACAATAACGGACAGACTTTACACAGTAACGACGCGAATGTTCATGTCCAAATTACATACACTTGGTCGCAGAATTGGGCGCACAGTGCATACAAATCGAAAGTTCAAGTTTGACTCCATTTATATCAATTTATAGGTTATGTACAGCAATAAATGTTTATACCCTGTACACCAAGTGTAAAAGGTTATTATATTTTATTATACTATATATAATAGGCAGAAGGAGGCGTGGCAGACCATAAGTTCCATGGGCAAAAATGATCAGGAGCAATAGTCGAGTCGATAAAGACATGTACCCGTGTTGGGCCAGCTTTTTTTTCTATAAGAGTTAGAGCAAAACAAATTTTACCAAAAGATGCGCATTTTCTCAAGGTTGAAGGAGTGCATCGAATGAAGTCGATATCTTACCCGCTTCTCCCGTGACAGTTTTGCGCGGTTTACAACCACTCTGTTGAATCTATCAACTCGAAACTTCTCAGATATGTGCGTTTTGTTTATGTTCACCCCCCTCGCCTATAAACTGTGCCGAAATTACACTACGTGTAGATATGGATACGTGTGAGCTAGAGTTTCAAAACTTGGTGTGGAGACTCGTGTGAACCTCGTTAAACTCGTTAAAACTGCATCCACTTTTTTCAATAGAACCCCCCCTTCCACCGCAAGCGATTTACCTACTGCCACACCCCCCAATATATTGATTGATTGAAAATTGTCACAGACATCTATAAAAGTATTTTTGATCTATGTTACACAATTCAACGACATTGGCCCAAGAATACTGGAGTTACGAGTATAAAAGTGATTTTTGCAACCATAATAGCCAATACGAAAACTTGTCAATTGGAACTTCCCAATAGGAAAATGTTTACAGGCATGTCGATCTTATAAGAAGAGATATAAAAGTGGAAACTTCCGTTCCCATTTTACCGTATTTAGTGTTTATGTTTATAAAGAAAAAGTGTTCAGGGTATTTCACTGTCGGGCACCGTCTCGACTGTGCATCAAAGTTTTTTTATTTTATAGACGGATAAATTTACTTATTAAAACTGCTTATTATAAACCTCAATTCCATTATGCTTGCATATTATTAACTATTTACTGCGACTGAAATTTGTGTGACGGAAAGAAAAATTACTATAAAACTATCTGGAGGGTAAATCCTACAGAGAAATTGGACAAACGGTGGACAGTGCTCACTCATCAGTTCAAATAGTAATAACGAACTATGTTTCATCGGATTCCTTGTTGTGGAAACACTGTTCCATTCCTACTCACAAAGCAAGAAGCAAAAAGGTTGTGGACTTGGACACGTTAAGCCCAAGGATTACCGCCGATCTACTGAAGTTCGAGGTTACGGAATGCTTTGCTGAAACAATATCCGATAATAGCGTGAGAATAATTTTAAAGGAAGCTGACTATAATAGCCATGTAGCCCTTAACAAGCCTCTTATATTCCCGGCAAATTAGCAGAAGCGTAAGGATTTCGTAATTATGAACATTTCCAAGCCGCCAGAGTTGTGGAACAAAGTTATTTTCTCTAATGAGAGTAAACTTTGGATTTTTGAAATAAAAGGAAAGAAATTAATGAAAAAGGTTACAGCTCTGAATAAAGATCATTTAGTACCAATTTGTGTCGGAAATTTGGCATTTGTTGAGAAGTGGGCTATATCCAAATTTTGGAAGATAATTTCACCCAAAGTTAACATTAGATGTGCCTAGGGCACATCTGGTTCCAAAAAGAAAACGACCCGAATCATACCGCGCATATTTCGAGGCTCTGGCTACTGTACAAAGTTGGAAAAAGCTAAATTCACCATATCACATTTCTTCCTTCTGCATTTCTAATAGGCTATATTAATTTTGATTTGATGCATGTAAGAAGAGTTGCAGATACGTTCCTTTTACAAAAATGATCAAAATTCTAAGCGATTGAGGAATGTCCAACTGATTAAACTATGTTTTGAGCTAACTCACTACAAGATAATAACTTTGTGAATAATACATATCAAAACTGTTGCTTTTGTGCCCACGGACAATTTTGGGATCTTTTGATTTTCCTAAAAAAAGATAAAAGCGTGCTTTTAGTGTAATAAGAGTAGGAGAGAAGTGTAAGAAAGAGTAAGAAACGTAAATAATTAAGAAAGATTGCTGCGCGCAGTGAGTGATTTCGCCCCTATAGCCAGGTCTGGCTAGTGAAAGATGTTCTGTAAGCCGAGGGACAGTTTCCCTTGCAATTATTACCGATCGCAACGCCAGCCCGCCTTCTCCGATAAACCTCACTAACGTATCACACATACCCAATACACTACATTTATAACAACACATTACACAATTCATTCAATCATTGATTTTCAAATTCAGATCAATGTGAAAAATTAAAATAAGAAAACATTGACTTTGTCTTGCGCTCATCAACTAGACTCACCCTGGCAGATTCGCATTCCATAGCCGCAAAGGCTCGCTTAGTAAGACCAATGATATCGATATCTTCTGTGGATGTGAGCAGCTGGACGCTTCTATTGTTCAATATTGTCGAATGTACTTCGGCCTTTCGCAACACATTCTCCATCAAAAGGTTAAAGGGGTCGCAGGAGAGGGCATCGCCTTGTCTGAAGCATCGCTTCGTATCAAATGGCTCTGAGAAACTCTTTCCTACCTTCAACGAATTGCGCGTGTTTCTCAACGTCATTCTGCATAATCGTACCAACTTTGCAGGGATTCTAAACTCAGACAGTGCGGCACATACGCGATCCTTCAACGGGCTATCAAAAGCTGCTTTATAATCAACAATGAGATTGTGAGTGTCGATTTGGTTTTCGGGTGTCTTTTCCAGAATTTAGCGTTATGTGAATATTTGGTCTGTGGTGGACTTACCAAGCCTAAAGCCACACTGATAAAGTCCCATCAGATCTTTCGCAAACGACTTTAGCCTTTCACACAGAACACTCGATAGGACCTTATATGCAATAGAAAGAAGACTGATACCACGGTAGTTAGCGCACACCGTGGGATCCCCCGGGCCCGGGCCGGGGCATGCTCTCATCTAGCCATATTCTGGAAAAGAGCTGGTGCATGCAAATTGTCAACTCATTGCCTCCGGCCTTGACCAGCTCAGCAGGCAGGTCATCAGCAACAGCTGCTTTGTTCTTGAGCCGCTTAATTGCGACCCTGACTTCGTCATAGCTAGGCGGTATATCCACGCCGTCGTCTGTGATTGGGGACGTCGAAAATTAACTTCGGTGCACCCTGTGCATCCACTACCAGCTGTACCTCTGCATCTCTACAGGAAGACGTTTCGGTACGAAATCCTGCGGCCAGAGGCTTGACTTTTCGGAAGAACTTCCTTATGTCGTTCCTGCTTCAGCACATCTCGATCTTCTCACGCTCACGTTTTTCCTGCTTGCGTTTTTTGCGTCTGAAAAGGCTCCTCTCCATCTTCCTCATTTCCGATAGTCGCCGATCTCGCACAGATCACGTAGCAGCCGACTGCAGGGTCCTTCTATAGGCGGCGTTCTTTACTGCATTGGCTTCGCGACACCCCTGATCGTACCTTTTTTTTTTTTGTTATAGGTGGGGGAAGCTTGAACAGCCGAAAAGTGTGGGACTTGCGTTACCGCTCACCCACTAAACCTACCACCTACTCTCCGTTTCCCTCTCGAGGTACGACCGCTAAGTATTACTTCTCGAAGGGGAGAAGGCATGCAGGCCACAGCTAGATTCTTATCTATGAATTAAATAATGATCGTACCTTTGGTTCCTCGGCATTGTGCGTTGGAATCCAAGGACGTTCTCCGCGGTGGAACGCATGGAGTGGGATATATGCCTCCAGAGTCCCTCGGCGCTATCAGGTTTTGAGTGAGGTTGAGTGAGCTGCTCAGAGAGTTGAGCGGAAAAGGCTTCAGCAGTCTGCTGTGATTGCAGCCTTGTTACGTCCAGCTTTCGCTGTGCGCTAGATCGCACGTTCTTCGCTATGCTTAGCCGCATGCGAACATTTGCTGCAACAAGGTAATGGTCAGAGTTGATGTTGACCCCTCTGGACGTACGAACATCATGCACACTCGATGCATGCCTTCCATCAATCACAACAGGATCAATCTGATTGCGTGTAATTTGATCAGGGGACAGCCATGTAGCCTTGTGGATTCGGGATGCGGAAATTTGGTACTACAGACTACCATGTTTCGCGCCGCGGTGAAGTCAATTAGCCTGAGACTGTGTTTCGAGGTGGTCTCGTGAAGGCTGAATTGCCCGACAGTAGGACCAAAGATGCGTTCTCTTTCAACCTTTCTATTAAAATCGCCTAACACAATTTTAACATCATGGGCTGGGCAGCGGTCATAGACAGACTTCAATCAAGAATAACAACTCCGCACCCGAACTTGTGCCGCTCCGCATGGCCGCTGTAGTAAATGGAACAGTCTGTTTCCTCGAAGCCGTCTTGCCCTTTCCATCGCATCTCCTGTATGGCTGTTATGTCTGCCTCTCACATCGTGAGAGAGAACAGGGCAAAATATATGTTTTCTTCGAGTAGAGAGGCACAGCGGATTGGACTCTCAGATTGATGTTGAATACTTTTGATGTTTTCAAGGATTTCGTCTACCTTGGCACCACCATCACAATGAATAACGATGTCAGCATGGAGAGCAAGCGGAGAATCACTCTGCTTTGGTCTCACTATGTAAATGAGTAGTAGAGACAACTCCCGCCAGACGAAACTAACACTCTACAAGTGTCTGGAAGGACCAGGTAGGGAGCACACTAGCTACCTTTGGTATCACCGATTAGAGAAGACGCGCGTTAAACAGAGACGCCAGGAGGAGAGCATTACATCAGACCGTAACTAGTTTTACTAAACGATTGCTATTGTTCACAGTGGCACGACTTTATGACCCTTTGGGATTTGTAGTTCCCGTTATAACTACCGCGAAGGGAATCCTCCAGGAGGTCTGGAGCATACGCATACGTCGTGAAAAGGATACATAAAGAGTTGTCACATACAATCCAAGCAAAGTGGCAGGATTATATTACCCACTTGCCCGCCATTGAAACACTACAAATACCACGCTGGCTAGGTTTTGACCGTTCAAATATTGAGTGTACAACTGCATATATGACGGTTCCTAGTTGGCATACGCAGCCTATGCTTATATAGGCGCACATTGTCTTGAAGGTAATATCTACACATACCTACTGGCATCCCGGAGTCGGGTTACGCCCATCAAACCTTTGACAACACCCAAAATTGAAGAGCTTTATACAAAATTCAGGATCAATCAGCGTCTACGAATTTAAATTTTTTCTAAAATCTGCAGATTACCTATTCCAACCTATACCAATGCTAATATTGCCAACTATACCATGAACCTTTGTTAACAAACACTTGTCTCTTTTCAGCAGAAGCAGATGCATGAAGATTTAAAGCTGGACCCAGCATTGGGGACGGCATGTATGGACGTTTACTGAAAGGAGTTGGCAGCAAAAGCAGTGCAGCGAGATTGGCATCCCCAAATCTGCTGTCAATGTGGGTCTGTCGGCCCCCCGACATTACAGGTCTTCGGTTTTTAGCAGTCTTCGAGTTAACATCATTCTTTCTATCGCACACTTCACATTGGCCCAAAAACTAAAATCTCTAATAATATCTTTTTCGACGATTTAAGTACTCTGATAACTTTTTCGGCGATTTGGCGATAAAAGCCCCTCTTCCCCCGCAATCGATTTACCTTAATTACTGCCGCACCCCGCAACATATTGATATGAAAATTGCCACATATATTTATAAAAGTGTTTTTGATCTATGTTACAAAATTCAATGACCTTGGCTCAAGGATATTGGAGTTATGGGTATACAAATTTTTGCCACCTTGAAAACTTGTTAATTGGATTTTGCCAATGGGAAAATGGATACAGGCAAATCGATCTTATGAGAAGAGACATAAAAGTGGATAATTCCGATACTTCCTTTAATAAAATCATTCAATAGAGCCGCAAAATATTTCGAAGTGCTTTTGCACACATTTTGAGGTATTCTATGAAATGGGTTCTTTGCTTTTCTCTTTTAATCTATTTCTTAAGTTAGTTTTAGTTAGAAAGCAGTTTAGAAAGTCGACTATTTTGTGATACATTAGGACCGGGCTGTTTAAACTTATTTCTACACGGAGCCAAAATGTGACACTGATATCAGTCCAAGAGCCATTTTTTTATAAATGATAAAATACAATGCTTACTGTTCAAATATTGATTTCTGTCTGTTTATTTACGCTTCTTACTTACTAAATAATGTTTTTTTTTGGTTCTCTGAATATTTTGCCGAAATAATTTATGTGACGAGATAAAAAACACTGTATATTGCAATATTTTTGGAAAAAAGTTTGTAGTAATATAATATAAAAAAGACTTCTTCGAAGTAAAACACCTTGCTTTTTGTGATTTATATAATGTTAATTTAGCTTTTATTTTATATTTAAATTTAATTTTATATATCTTTAATCAACCATCGTTTATGAAGGCTGCTCTCATCTCTTCATTGATCGTTCTTAAGCGTTCTTTGTTTCGATTGAATAGCAGTGACCGTTGAAAATCCCAACTCGCTTAAGTAGGTTGTGGCAAATGGTAATAGAATTGGAACAGCACGCTTTGAAAGCAGTAGATACTCATGTTTTATAAGCAGCTAAAAATGTGCTAGCTCTACTTCGGAAAATTTGAATTTTAATATCCGATCAGTTTTTAACTCCATGAATTCTTCCTGCTCCATTTATCGATAAGTGTCCAAGAGAAATGTTATCCGAGAATGGATCTCGTACCCAGTCCATAGGTTGTAGGTCTCACACTCGAAGTGTATCAAAGCTTGCCCTTTTTTTCTGAATCGGCACCCATGACATTTGGAAATATTTCATTAGTACCAATCACATATTGGCTGATCAATAACCCCAACTTAGTGGGAAAGCTTTCAATTTTGTCCTTGACATTAAATTATTAGCATTTCTGCTTCGCATTTCTCTGTTGAGCTCATTTAAATGAGCGATTATGTCCGCCAGATATGTAAATTTTACTCTCCATTCTTATTTTTTAAACACAGAAGTAAAATCTGAACCGTGGGCATCTAATAACAATAATCTGGGTCTCATTTTTTAGCTCATAAATCCGAGACAGCAATTTGCGCGAGGAAGCTATCGTATGGAACAGAAGTGATTGTTGATCTGCTCGAATTTCGTGACACTGCATTAAAGAGAGTTCGGCGGTCTCGAATTCAAGTTATTGACAATTTTAATAACTTGTAGCACAGCCTACAATTCATCAGGCAGAGAAATCGTCATCAGTGCTTTGTGTGCCTGTGTAAAAAACGATGTACATTTTTAATATTAGGGTTTTTTCCGAAACAAATCCTAACTATTGATCCGTCTGCACAAATGCTTATGCAGTTGTGCGATTCCAAACAATGCTCTAGGGTCATATATTTTTAGTGTACAAGGGTATTATAGATTTGTGCAACATATGTAACAAGCAGAAGGAGGCGTGTCAGACCATAAGTTCCATGGGCAAAAAGTCTTATCATTGACTCGGGTAGCGATTGGACCATGTCCGTCCGTCCGTCCGTCCGTCCGTCCGTCCGTCCGTCTGTATGAGTAGCTAGATCTGCGACACAAAGGTGTCATAAACGCGACTCGCGCTGTTCGGATTTTTCAGCAACTCTTAAAATGGAAGTTCTGAAACGATTTTCTTGCACACGTCTCAATTTACGAATTCTTGATCGGTCTGCCTCAAGACGAATTTGTAGTTCTTCGCGACTGTTGTGTTTTTCGAATGGCATTTTTCACACTTTTTAACAGCTCTACTTTTTCAAACATAATATTTTCACTTTCGGTATAATTGTCAAAAATTTATTGGTTAATATGGTGGTAAAAAAAACCACAAACTCAATATAGGGGTAGCAGCCTTTGAGATTTATTGCCATTTTTTGTAGCTATACGCTTTTTCATAATGGTTAATTATGCATATTTTAGCCTATAACATGCCTTGATCTCCAAATGTTAAAAAAATTTCACGCCAGGATTCAGACATACATACAGACATTGTCGGCAAGATCCTCGACTGAACCCTCCCCGCAAGTGCCGACCCGTTCTGGTACGGGTGTTAGCCAAGTCAATGGATCAGATCCGTATGTGGTGGCTCCTCAATAGCCTGGCATATTTCTGGGAAAGATCTCTGTCATGTTCTGAAGTAATGGCTGGACTGTCATGCGACCCGTTCCGAGAAACAGACTGGCTGGGGGCCCTTCAAAAAAGCCCAGTATCTTACGGCTACCTGGCGCCCTCTGGAAGCAAAGCATTATAGCGGCGGAGCCTCTTCTAGTGGTAGGTACTCTAAGTGAACTGCCGTACTCAGTCGAAAAAATTTACAACACACCCCCCACACCGAAAGGTGGCTGATAAAGGTGAAATGGGCAAAATTCAATCCGAACCTCCCTACAAGTGATTGAAGGGTGGTGAAGATTGACTGTTTAAGTCCACCCAATCAGCCATTGATTATTTTCAATATAGAGTCACTGCCTCTAATTGAAGCTGCAAAGGACAAACTTGGTTTTGAGTTCAGCTCCATCATTGTCGAGGTGTACATGTCGGATGCTGCTTCGGAGAGTGGATCAGTCGAGCAGGACAGCTCGTCGGAGATAGACGCTCCAGATACTGACGTATACAGTTCGACACCTCCGCCCTCAGAAGAAGCCTAAATGCTCCGATTCATGATAATGAGTTTTTTCTTAAGGACATGCTGTCCAATGATGAAGACGCTTATGAAACTGTTGTGTAGCGTTTATATCCAGGTGTCCCTAAGGCTTCTGCAGATAAACATTCACCATAGTAAGGCAGTCTCTGCTGCTCTATTACTCCGTCTGGCTCGAGACGGGGCGGATATAGTCCTAATCCAAAAACCTTGGATAATGGGAAATACGGTTTTCACAATTTTTAACTCATCTATGCAGTTAATCAAGGTAAAATTCACTCTTGTATACTTGCCAAAAAGCATTTATGTATATTTCTGTTCCATAAATATAGCAATAGTGACAATACTACAGTGAGTCTGGAGTCCCAGTCGGCTTCACTTAGACTGCTGTCGTCCTAAATGGTCCACGACCAGCTGGGTTCCCCACCTAGGGATAGGGATATGCAAAATATCAAACTACTCACTGGTTGTGATGCTAATCTTCACCACACCCAATGGGGAAGTTCAAACTCCAACGGTAGGGGTACTCACTAGAGCTGCAAAACCATCGATTGAACTATCGATAACATCGATGGTGGGCTCTTGGTTGGGCGTTATCGATTCTTTTTACCTCTATCGATAGTTTCTTTTAATTTGTACACCTCTCTTCCTCAAGCCGTTAAATTTTACAAGAAAATTTTGAAGGCAATATCTCACAGTGCAAAAAATTAAATTTCGGCTGTGGCGTAAAATGGTGGCAAAATGGTGGAGCGTTGGCGGTGGAGTTGACGTCGGTGGCAATGAAGTCTTAAGCGACAAGCATAACCCCGATGTTGTCCGCAAAAAAAAAAAGAACACTCTTTCTCTAGTTTGGAACTATTTTAATGAGCCCCAATATTATTTTGTTTTATGAACATTATAATTTAATTTGTTATGGTATAAGTATTATTTATAAGAATGATATGAAATAAGTAATATCTATAAAAATGCTTGAAATATAATTTATTATTTGATTAGGATTTTTGAACATAATGTATTGTAGCAGTAAGTGTATATGTAAGCCATTCCTTGATATTATCGATGTTTATGTCTAAGCAGTTCAGATACCTTGATAAAGGTATTAAAGCGTAAATTAAATTAATTTCATAGACCGTTTGGACGATATGAGGGTTTAAAGAAAAATGTTCCGTAGCTCTAGCGGGGTCCCGAGAAGGCATAGAGCCCACAATAAAAGCACATATGGAATCTACTCGTGGATACAAGTATAACAAGACTTTAATAAAGTAAGTCAAATACACCGTTCAATAGTTATAGCTTTTTAAAAATTTTGTCGAAATCTGAAACACCAAAATGTTTCTGTTCGTCGTGAATTTTTTGTATCGTAGCGTTCCGAAGCTTGGTACACATAAAGTAAATTACTAACTGAAAAATATTTATTCTGGAGTTTCGATATATAATCTATATATATATATATATATCGATGGTTTTGCAGCTATAATAGTCAGCTCTTTATACCCTGTAGACAAAGTGTAAAAGGCTATTATAGATTTGTTCAATGTATGTAACAGGCAGAAGGAGGCGTGGTAGACTATATGTTCCATGGGCAAAAATGGTCAGGAGCAATAGTCGAGTCGATATAGACATTTACGTCTGTCTGTCCGTGTTGTCGCACGGCTCTCGAAGACTATAAGAGCTAGAGCAAAAATTTATTTACCAAAAGATTCGCATTATACCTATTCAGCGCAAGTTTGTCGAATTATGTCGATATCTCACCCCCTTCCCCCGTGACAGTTTTGCACGGTTTACAACCGCTCCCTTCAACTCGACAGAGGTGTTGCACAAATTATCGAAATCGGATAAATACATCAAAAGTTATAGTCAAAAATATGCTAATTTCACCCCCCTCGCCCACAAACTGTGCCAAAATTCCAGTACGTGTAGATATGGATACATGTGAGCTAGAGTTACAAAATTTGTTGTTGAGACTCGTGTGACCCTAGTGTGACCCTAATCGTTAAAACTTCTACCTTCCCCCGCAATCGATTTATCTTAATTGCTGCCACCCCCCAATATATTGATTTGAAAATTGCCACAAACATTTCAATATGTATTTTTGATCTGTGTTACAAAATTCGAGACATTAGCCCAAGAATACTGGAGATGTCGGTATAAAAGTAATTTATTTATTTATTAATTTAATAGCCAACTTCCCAATAGGAAAACTTGTCAATTGGAACTTCCCAATGGGAAAATGTTTACAGGAATATCGATCTTATGAAAATAGATATAGAAGTGAATACTTCCGTTACCATTTTACCGTATTTAGTGTTTATAAAGAAAAAGAGTACCGGGCACCGTCCCGACAGTCTGCATCAATTTTTTTTAACTTCATATAAGGTAGTAACTTTTATAATTAAAAACTAAGCCATCGACCTCACTCTTACTTCACACTCACTTTCTGTTCAAGTGAGCAGCTGGAAAGGTCTTGGCGATCACTCATTCTCTGGCCAAAAATATATTGAGATAGTTTTAGATTATCACTTGCCTAAGCAAGCAAAATTCACAAATCCAAGAAACACAAATTGGAAATATATACACATAAGTTGAAGAAGCTCCTTCCCAATGACCATCTCTCTAAACTTGTAGACACCTTCACTAGGGCTTGCAGGAAGGCTTTTAGGGCATCCTGTTCCTTTGGTAAGCCGAGAGGTAAGATAAAGCCACAATAGTGGAATTTACAACTTAGCGACCTGCGCAGGAGTTGTTGATCGCAGTTTAACTTGGCACCAAGAGATAATTCCGACCAAGAATGGTCTACTTAGACTGGCCAAAAGATAATCATGGACGAAATTCTGTAATTCGAAATAAAGTAATTCAGAAGCTGCTAGATTTAAAAAGATACTTTCCGAATCTGATCAGGCCATTGGTCACATCAGAAGAGAGGATGGAGGTTTTGAAAACCTCCTCCGAGAGGAGGCTCATGGACACACATATTCCAGGCTGTACTTCTGTCAAGCACCCCCAAATAGCCCCAGTTGGAGAGATTAGGTCGTTTGACTATCTCTATATCATCTGGGCGATAAATAGCTTCAAACCTTACAAGTCCGCCGGACCAGACAAAATAATACCTGGTCAGCTTCAACACACAGACCCTGTTGCCATTGTCTGGCTCTAATCTATTTTTAAGGAAGTACTCATATCCGGTCGGATCCCGGACGGCTGGCTTTAATCGGAAATACTCTATTCCAAAGGATTTTTGGCCAATCAGCCTTGCGTCGTTTCTTCTTAAGGCCTTTAAGCGCCTTATTGGGTTGCACCTTAGAGCCACTCTGAATGCAAAGGTTCTATCTGCGTAACAACATGCTTACTGCAATGATCGATCCACCGAATCAGCCCTCCACTCGCTAGTATCGTTGATCGAAAAGTCTGTGATCATTAAAGAATACAATCTGGCTGCCTTCCTTGACATTGAAGGTGCCTTTAACCATGTCGTGCCACAAGCTATAACGGGAGCACTCATGGACCTGGGAGACGACGAACAACCGGTGAGACTTATCAAGCAATTGCTCACATACAGGATTGTGAAGTCATCTCTATGTACGACGAATCTCTTCAGGTATGTAAGTAGAGGTACTCCTCAAGGATGGGTACAATCCCCTCTTTTATGGAACATTGTAGTTCACAAGCAGCTGCATGTCATTGAAGAAGGGGGCTGCCACTTTCCTGCGTATGCGGATGATGTTATGATTAGTTTCAACAGTAAATTTTCTCAAACCTTATGCGACCTTATGTAAATTAAAACAGCTGTCCGATTGACCTAAATGGGAAGCTAAATGATCATTTCCTCTCATTAAGTAACAGTGCGAACTACCTGGGGATCATACTGGACAGAAAACTTGATTGGAATCTTAATACACTGGAACGCACCAAAAAGGTAGCAATGGCTCTGTACTTCTGCTGAAGAGTAATAGGACTATATAGTCCGGACTATAATAGGACGTTGGCTCTACATTTGGCCTGATTTGCAAAGGAAGTCCATCCTGAATCAACTGTTACTCAGATACAGTATACTGAAGAGCTATAAATTAGCGCCGCCTTCTGCACTACGCCTAGTGATGCCCTTGATATTATTCTTAATATCCCTCCCCTGGAACTTAGTGGGGAAAAATATGCCTCATTGGCAGCATAACGTCTGCGTGACTCAGGTTGTTTGGCCAAGGCTGGCTGTGGTCACTCCAAGATCCTTGCGGAACATGAGTTCGTCCCAGCAGAAACGGGCTACTGTGTACCAAAGGAACTTGCTAGCACACCTTTTAATACCCTCATTCCACATAGGGAAAATTGGTCTGCTAGTATTCCTGGTCTCCCTGACACTGTTTCCTTTTTTACGGAGTCCGGGGTCCTCGCCATAAACATGACACTTAAATGCCTTGGAAGCTCGACAATCCAAACGGGTAATGTAAATATTTACGGTGATAGCCAAGCAGCTGTTAAATCACTCAGCGCAAAATCATCTAATTTGACAGTGGAAACAAACTGCCGCAGATCTCTACACGATATGGATCAGTAGTTCGTTATTAAACTGATATGGGTTCCGGGACACCGAGGCATTGAAGGTAAGTGCATAGCGAATGAGCTTGCCAGACAGGGAACTACTGCGTCCCTTCTTGATGAAGAAGGAACAAGTTAGTCAAAAAATGGTTTAGTGCGACAAACAATCGTATCGCTAAACAAACTTGGACTCAAATCAACCATAAACGCATAGCGGAGCTCTTTTCCCTAAATCGGGAGATGTACTGCGGGGTCGTGTGTGCCATAAAGGGATATTGGTTAGTGGATATCCATGCGGCTAGGCTTCTTGCCCCTATCAACGATTTTTGCAGGGACTGTGGGGACGTGGAAGATGTAGAAACGGTTGAGCATCCTAGCTCTCTGTAGACGTAGGCTCAAGAATCTGGGCAGTTACTTTCTGAACAGTATCTTAGATCTATCTGCAACTAGATCTAAGGGCCTAGTTATACAGGGCAAAACAAGTGCCGTAACTAATTTTTCCCAAATGCACAACATTGTTTGTTTGTGTGCTCCGAAAAAAAAGCTTTATACTTTTCGAAAAATGCTGCCGATGTGCTACCTATGGGTTTTTCTGTTACTAGCACCGCGCTCTATTCGTAATAGATACAAAAATTAAGTGAATGTTTCTGTTGCGTGTCGGTGTGACCATGGAATAATAATACTATATAATATAAATGAATAGTTTTTAAAAATCGCTGGGGCTACTTTTTGGGTTTTTAAACAGAAACAGCTGTTTTATTTTTTGTTGATGCTGATGCGGTTGGTCTGACGCTAGAGTTCCCTCAGGCCTTAGACTACGTTCTATTATCACACGAGTTTAGCAAGCGATTTGTTTCACTCACTAGCTTGGTAAATCAAGGTTCATTAATCTAAACTCGGCGTGTAATAACTGTGCGTCCGAAATAAAGACTGGATATCTCTTTGAAATTTATATTTGAGAAATAAATTTGACAATGAATTCTTTCACTCTTTTTAATTTTCTCATTTCCCTGCCACAATAGAAAAATATACCATGAAGGCAATGTAGCCTCAAAAATATTCCATAAAAGTACATATAACTATTCCATGAACGGTAATCCTGGAATTGTGTATCAGTATGGCAGCACTGTTTCGATAAATATGCGCGGAAGTACACATTTTGAGATAGGTTGGCATGTTTAC
This sequence comes from Chymomyza caudatula, assembly GCA_035041775.1. Classification (NCBI taxonomy): domain Eukaryota; kingdom Metazoa; phylum Arthropoda; class Insecta; order Diptera; family Drosophilidae; genus Chymomyza; species Chymomyza caudatula. Next base: position 425,218 of record JAWNKW010000024.1, on the reverse strand, counting down.
ACTTGCTGCACAGCTGTTGATGTGCAAGTGTTAGTGCACATATGTGTAACATTTATTCAGAGGAGAAACATAATTTGGCGTGTGCTGTGCGCGACCTAAAAGAAAAATTGGATCCGAGGGCACTACACTGAGCCCAACACTTTGAAAAGGCACAATTTGAAAACGCACAATAAGATACATGATTAACCACATCAATATAATTAATACATAACATATATATACATATATGCATAAAAATATATATGTATGTGCTACGTAAATGTGTGTATTTATATAAAAACGCATGCTAATAAAGCAAAGAAAAACTACTAAATACTGTATACTGTATAACGAACAAAGTGCGGCAGACGTGGGTGTGTGTGTAAAATCTGGCAGCTGTAAAAATACATACATATAACCAAAAATAAAGTAAAAGTTAAATTTTCCAAAGGTGTGCCTACTGCCGGGAAGCATTTGCTTGCATTTGCTGTACATATTGTACAGACGCCGAAGTACCGCACTAGACGCAAATTAAATACGGTGGGGCGGCGCATTAGGTGGTGCAGGTGCGTAGGACAGAATGATTTTGGTTAGGAAAAGACTTGGGAAACCGCTTTAATTATGGCTTTATCTATATTTCAGCAGCAATTCGTTAAGCCATGGCGGATACAGTAGCTCAGCAGGTTTCAGCTAACAGCAGTACCTCCACCAAAAAGAAATATAATAAGAACAAAAATAAAAAAGGACAACAGCCAAAGGTATCTGAAACATTAGTTTCAAAAGCCACTGCTGTTGTTGCAAATGTCGATGCAGATTTTGGCGTCGGATTTAAGCAGCAAAATGGACATGATCATGATATCAATGGAATTATGGAGCATTTGCATATATATAATAATCAAGGGAAAACGGCAGAGACAGTAGCAGCTGTTATGCAGCTAAATGGGCATAACAACAAAACTAGTGCATCCAGTAATAATAATCATCACATTAACAACAATAATAACAACAACGATATGTGTAGAGCTATCAATAGCTGCAACAACAACATTAAAAAAATCAGTCCAGGCAAAGCACAAAAGAATAACAATAAATCAAAATCGAACCAAGAGCAAAACTGCCATAACCAAACAATAACTGTAGCAACAACAATAAGCTGCAGCATGGATTCAACAACAACAACAACAACTAACATAACAACCACGAGCAAGAGCACTGCCACAGCAAAACCTACTACATTAACCACAATAATGACCGAAGAAACAGCCATTGCCACAGGAACACCACAACCATTGGAACACACACAGGACGATTCGCCGTGCTCATCAGCATTGGAAAGAGCTGCTGAAGATTTCGATCAGAAGGAGCAAGATACAAAACAGATACTGCCCAGCAATGCAGCACTAGATGCAGCTGAGTCATCCATACATACGACCGCCACGCCAGTGCCAATGCCAGTCATTTCGGCCGATGAAATTATCTATAGAGAATATGAAGCCGAGCACCAAATGCATGTAAGAATAACGAAAGGTGTGAACTGAAAATATACTAAATACAAAATTATAGCTTTAAACTAAAAAAAACACGCTTGAATGGTAAATAGAACTAAAAAGTTTACAAACATTTTTAATATAAGAATAAAGTAATTCAAAATAATAGCATTGTAAAAAAAGAACACAAAGCAGATAGAACATATGAACGAGAAATTTAATGGCACTGTTAGAAACTACTTTTAGAAATTGTACCAATTCAATATTTATTGAATAATTCTATAATTTTTCACAATGCTATTGTTTTCGCGATTATTACTTTATTTCTTTTTTACAATGCTATCATTTTGATACCCTTTTTCTAATTAAATACTTTATTCTTATATTAAAAATCAATTTTTAACATTTTAGTTCTGCGAGTTTTTTTAGTTTTTGTACAGCGTATATAAGTGTAAAATGGTATTATGGATTATAGATAGATAGGCGTGACAGGCCATATGTTCCATGGGCAAAAATGATCAAGAGTCGATATAGACATGTCCGTATTGTCCAACCCGTCTCGGAGACTATAAGAGTTAGACCAAATTTTTAATGTTTACCAAAAGATGCGCATTTTCTCTAGGTAGATCAAGTTTGTCGAATTATGCCAATATCTGACCCCATTCCCCCGTGACAGATGGTATTAATCCACACCATAAAATATATCCAATTGAAACTTAGCACAGCTATGCACTCTATTACTGTGCATGTGTAGTGTATAAATTATTCGTATCGGATAGGAAGATTCAGAAGATTTACCTAATATTGTTCCAATTTTTAAATAATTTTTTTATTTGAGTTTTAAAACTACTCGTATTTTCTTCCGATTGCGTGTCCCGATACTCAGCTCCGTGCTGCCGCACTTGCTACCAGCGAACTAATCTTGTTCGACTGACTGAGTCTCGACAGTCAGCTGCGTGTTGCCGCATTTGCTTTAAGCGAGCTTCTCTGTCCTCTTCTGAATGTGAGTCTCGATACTCACCCGCGTTTTTAGTAGGTGGAACCAGCTGCCGAACCAAATTTCTGAATGAAATTTTGTAAAATCCACATAAATATATGCCTGCCTACTATATAATTAGAAACACATTTAGTAAAGCGATAGTCTTTACATTCAAACAAACGCGTTGTTCTGATACAGATCACTGCAGCAAGTATGCGTGCTTCACGTACTACCAGAAAACCAGAAAAAGAGGATGTACTACGGAATGGATGAGCACACCAGGACTCAGACAGCGAAGCAGCTCCTTATCTCCTTCAACTCAAACAGGTTCAAGAATATAATCCAACTAGGCAAAAACAATCTCCGAATTCTGACTCACTGGACATTGCAGACTTAGGGGACAGTTAAGCAAGCTGGGCATCACCAGCTCTTAACACCTGTAGGTATTGTGATCAAGAGGAGCAAGAATGAACCTCCTAGGCGGGCATAGCCTGAAGTAGCCCAATTAGGACCATCTCAAATAGTGAACTACTTATCAGAGATAGGAATTTTGGGGCAGCTTTAAGCTAGATAGGGGGCACTATAGATCCATAGGGTCCCAGTGCATTTCTTCTTCTTAACTGGCCATAACAACCCGTTATCGGGTTACGACCTGATGTAAATACATTCTTTCATTGGAATTGTGGTTTTACGTGGTGGGTCCCAAACCTCACGCACGACCCTTTTAAAGCCTGTGGTGGCTCACTGGTCTCGAAAGAACCCAGTGTTAGTCGCCTTATACGACAAGCTTTGACCTGCTGAGGTGGTATTCTCTAAACCGCTCACCACACAGGGGAGCAGCACTACTTCCCATTAATATTATTATTATTATTGGTGAGCGCTGCACTGCGCCAAACCAGCATCACCCAAAGAAATCACAACATTAGCGGAAGCCAAAGCAAAGCAATACAAAATAATGCTTTGCTTCAATACATATTTTTTTGTGCAGTGCATAGCTCACTCACAGGTCTTCGGCCGTGTGTGTGAATAAACAACAAGAGTTTTCGCATGTAGATTTGCGCTTCTTTCTCTTTCAATACTGTGCAAATGAAACGAGACGGAAAAGTAACGGTACGTTCGTCACGGAAAACTAACGGTGCTTTCGTGACGGAAAATGTACCGTTAGTTCGTGACGCAAATTTACGAGTGTACCCCAGCCCTAAGCATTAAAAATGCAAGCGCGCAAATGAGAACGTTTGCATATTAAAATAATTTCAGTGTAAGATTAATCTGGAGAATGAAATATATGCACACAAATAGTGATAGTGCAAGAGTAGACGACACTTGCCTTCTAATTATTATACTATTTTTCTTCCGCATAAATTGCCATCATTTTGCTATTGTCTGAATTTTTTGCTGCTCAACAGAAACCAAGAGCTATCTTCGCTGAGCAGAGGTGTTCGTGTTATGGAAACGCAAAATATCAAAATGTATAACATAGCTGTTAACGTGATACGGAAGTACGGTGCTTGGTCAGTACTGTATAGTAGTGAAGTAAAACCGACCGACCATTTTTTATAAGCCTCTAGTATTTACTAATACCAAGTTGTGTGTAGGCGTCATTTTGAGTAGCCGTCATGTTAAGCCAAGGGTCGGCAAAAAGTTGCCATTAGCAACCCCGCAAATGTTTGTATACATGCAAATGATTTGCAGAGCGCTGGCTGAATAAAGCGTCTTTCTGCTAGGTAGCTTTTTGAAAATCACTTTGTCAAACCGACTGCGCAGTACACTTTGTGCAGAACGCACATTATAACTTTCTTTTCAGCAGCTTGTGTTAAAGACGCATACATATCTGTGGCCATATGGAAGAGTAGCTTAAGTCGACATAAGGAAAAGTTTAGTTAAGTCGCCATTCCTTTTTTAAAACTTGAATATTTCTTCTTTTACAAACTTAAAAAAGGAACGGTGACTTGTAATGACTTCTAAAAAGTTATAGAGCGCAATAACTCAACATTTCCTTATGTCGACTAAAGCTACTCTTCCATATGACCACAGATATGTAGATTAATAACTTATTGCGCATTAAATGTTTTGAAGGCAACATCGATATCGGTGAACTAATTAGAATAATATTTTATTTTTGAACTGGTGTCCATTATTTCATTGTTTGTTTTATATATTTTTTTTGTACTTTTTAATTTTTTGTCGTCATTACATTTTTAATATACTATTACAAAGTGTATTTTATCTAAGCGTTCGGTCGAATGCGCTTGTCGGGTCGTCTTATCTTATTTTTATAATTTCCAGTCTCAGATTTTCAAATTTTCGATAATTAATAAAATAGTAGGCTAGTATTTGACATTTTACAAGTTTTGTTTACAACTTACAAATGTTTAGGTAAACATTTTAGTGTTAAATTCAATTTGGAGGTGTTAAAAAAAATCCGTAACATTTTAGGATTTGCTGGAAAATGGGCATAAACCTCAAAAATTAGAAGATACTACATGTAGTCAGTGCATGAGCAAAAATTCCATTTACACAAACGTACGATATTATCGCGGGAAAAATTTTAATTGTCCGCTTGCTTGTAGCGAAGTATAATGCTAATACCAAGTTGGTAGAGAAAATTAAAAAATGCGCTATTAAAAATGTTCAATGTGAAGTTCATCAAATAAGCGCAGCATCGTACATCATGGACAAGCATTAAATTACGGTCACTATACGGCTATTTTAAAAAAGAATATCAAAAATATGGACATTGCCATTATCGAGAAGATACTATGGCCGAGAGCTGCATACGGCTCTTACATTATGTTTTTTGAATAGCAATGTATATGATGCCATATAAAACCATGCCCTGCACTAGTCCATTGTTACTAGCACGGAATCCATGTACAGGGTTACTACGGGATGTTATAATTACCTTGCGAACAGGAACCGCAACATTCAAGTACCAAGCCCTACCAGATAAAGTAATGAAAAAATCACAAATGGGACAAAAAGACAGTGCTCCAATCCAGTTACTTAGTCATTTTGTTATTTAGTATGCAGTACGACAGAGTAGGGTACGTATATGTATGTATTTATGACCATTTTTAATTCTGCAGTCAACTCAATAAAAATTACCATTGAAACTACCACAGAATCCATGTAAAGTACCAAATTCTATCTGATCAACTATTGCGAATGGAACTGAAAGACGTGGCTCTAATCTATTGTAACTAGCACAAAATCCATGTACAGGGTGTCAACATTCAAGTACCGACCCTTACCAGATAAAGTAATGAAAAAAATAGCGCATTGAACAGGGAGACATGGTTTTAATGATCGTCGTTGAAGTATCAATGACATCAAATGTTAATCTTATATTCATTTAATTACGTCTTTCTGAAATTTGAAACTCAAGTTATACAGAATATGGTTGGCTCGGAGAGAAACCAGGAATGTCCGAAGATGAAATCATTAAACATTTAGGACAAAAAGGAGGTACATCTTATCGCGACATGTTGGACAGAATTCGTAAGGGTGTTATTACCAATGGCTCTTACATTTTGTTTTTTGAAATGAAGTGAATATGATGCTCTACAAAACCATGCCATTTGGGACAACTATTTTTACAAAAAATGCCAAACAAAAAGAAGTGATATGACATAAAAAACACGTTAAAAACGTAAAAAACGTTCTCGGGTCTCCACTTTTGCTATAACAAAAAGAAATGATACAAAACGAGTCGTTTAAATACACTTTAAAAAAATCCTGATGCGCTATGGGACTCCTATTTCCAATTTCCCAAAAATTCCATTTTGTATAAAAGTATTAGTCAGGATCATAGAACTGAACGTGTCGATTTAGCAATTTTTGTCTGTTCGTGTTGTCGCACAGAAACCCCACCACCCGCAGTACAGTTACCTTGATTTTGTATACAAGTTTTAGAGGGGATCATAGAACTGATGTGGTGGGTTGTCGGGTTTTTGGGAAATTGGAAATAGGAGTCCTATAGCGCATCAGGTTTTGCTTTCGTTTCACGAAACATACATTTAAAGTGTATTTAAACGACTCGTTTTGTATCATTTATTTTTGTTATAGCAAAAGTGGAGACCCGACAACGTTTTTTACGTTTTTAACGTGTTTTTTATGTCATATTTTAATTACATCAAATTTAAGTAGACGTAATTATGCTTATGGAGGAAACTTCAGAAGTTTTTTAACGCTATCTCATGACAAAGGATTTTGTGTGCACTGCCGATGCGTCTTCGAAACGAAAAAAACATTTATGTTTACGATCAACAAGAAAACAAAAAACCAAGAGAAAAATCGGTTACAACTATTTTTTATAATTTCAGGATATTATGCGCTTGATACAGGCGGAATTGTCTGAACCATATTCAATATACACGTATCGTTATTTCATCTACAACTGGCCAAAATTATGTTTCCTAGCTTCGTATAAAAATCAATATGTCGGCGCCATTGTATGCAAGCTGGACATGCATATGAATGTGCGGCGGGGCTATATAGCTATGCTGGCCGTGCGCAAGGAATACCGTAAGCTAAAGATTGGCACTACGCTAGTCACTAAAGCCATTGAGGTAGGTGCTGACTTCAAACCCTATAAAAGTAAGCTAACTAACTAGGCATTATTATTGTTGACAGGCCATGCTGGCGGACAATGCCGATGAGGTGGTGCTTGAAACGGAAATGCGCAATGAGCCCGCGCTTCGTCTCTATGAGAATTTGGGTTTTGTGCGTGATAAGCGGCTCTTTCGCTATTATCTAAATGGTGTGGATGCATTGCGCCTCAAGCTGTGGTTCAGATGAGCCGGATTGGCTCTAAATGCTGTTGAAATTGTTGTTTAGGAAAGGCCGCTGGAGTCAAATAATCTACCCAGTTATTTATTGTGTGCGCGTCAGTTTTACTTTGCTTTAAATTAATTTTATGCCAATGCTTAGCTTATTGTACAGTTTAATGAATTCACAACCATATTCATGTTTTGTGAATACGTGAGGTAGCTCCTATTAAGTAGAAGTAAAAGCTAAACAGATGAATAAGATATTAGATAATCTACACTAATATATAAATGCGAAAAATGGTATAGCCGGCTAAGGTACCAAAAAGTGTCCCCAACGATGTTTCAAAACTAGCAGATCGATTTGAAGGTGGAAAGAAAAATTTTACAAAAAATTTCAGACTTGAAATGTAATACGTTACCGCCTTATTTAAAAAAACCCGTTTTTCACTTCTTTTTTTTTTGCGGCTTAACAACTGAATACTTTTGAATCACAATTTCATACATATTTGATGTTCATATAATGAAAAAAAACATAAAGTAAAGCAGAGTTGCTTACGGCAGAGCACTCACAAATACATTTAAATGAAAATTTTACGCATTTCAATTTGTGCACTAAAAAAAAAAATTTATCTCTTTCATATCAAACACTTCACCTACAGCGAAAACTCAAAAGTTGAAATTTGTTTTTGTATATTGCCACCACGAACACCATTTTTTAAATCGCCTGAAATTTGTGTCAAAAATTCTTTGTGAGAAAGTAAAAAAGTCTCACAAAATCTCACTAGATATTACAATTCATTCTAATATGAAACAAGTCCACAAACGTTGTGAGATACAAATTACACGGCCTCGCTTGAAAGTCTCGCTTCTGCTAAGCACATTATTTTATTTTTTTGATTATTATTTATCTATTCTCTTTTCTTTTTTGTTATGTTAATACTTTAGTGAAGCTAGCTTATAAAACTAAAGATTTTTCTCATTATATGAACATTAAAAATGCAGTTCTCATAATGTTGGATGTAATGTACGTGTTTTAACATTTTTTAACCAAATCGATCAAGTTCATATTTTTACTTTATAAAGAATAGTAAAAAAGGGGTTTTATAAAAAAATCTTTAAAAAACAATTAATTTTATGGCCTTTATTGATATCTTATCATGAAAGCTTTGGTTCAAAAGCAATCAGGAAAAATAAAAGGTAAAACCACGTTTTTTATATTAAGCGGCAACGCGTTGAGTTTTAAGTCTGCATTTTTTTCTTACCTACAAATCGATCTGCATGCATCATTAGTTTTTAAAAACCCTTGGGGGCACTTTTTGGTACCTTAACCGGCTATACACTTTGATTTTATCTAATGTTTTTTTATTATTGGTATATGTGCCCCACATTTCACTTAATAGAACAACATTATTACAGTTGTGTGGCCACAAAATTGAAGAAGAAATTCTGTTTACATCTTCACATCTGGGTTTTAAAGAAATCAACAATATGCCCAAAATAAATTCACAAGAGGTTTTTTAAGGCGCAATGCTCAGGCGCGTATGATTTTTTGTGTTCTTTCATTGTCATGGCCTACAGGGTGAAAGAGGGACTCAAGACTACCGAATTAAATGAACTCTTTTTTTGAAAGTCTACAAAAAGCTATGCAGCATTTTATTCAATTATTTTTATAGGCTTTACCCTTTCGGTAAGGTTAAAAAATACAATTATCTGTTTATTAAAACTATTTAATTCGCACACAATAAACTAAGGAGGTACCGTTAAAATTTGTGCAATTTGTAAAACGAAAAAAAAACCGACAAACTGCAGCCTAGTTTCTATATGAAGTGAAAAATAACGATTTGTCAGCGAGGTACATAAAAAATTAACCTATCTCTTTTGTGCTAGTAGATATATAGGTAATTCTTTTCGAAATCGAATGGATTTGGAGAAAAAAATTTGAATACTAAAATTTTTTGTTATAAATTCTTTATGAAAAATTCGTTTACACGTGTATCTGGAAAAATTTACCTTTCGAAATGCATTAAGTAGCAAAAAAACACTATGGGAGCTATTAAATAAATAATTAAAATAATAGAGCTACAGGACTGAAATAAATTTTATTAATTACTAATTTTAATTTTTTATCTTCTATAAGTTTCAAAAGGAATTTTTGAATTATCATTGATCGTTTTCTGTTCATCATTTTTTAAGTGAAAATACACCAATAAAAAACCGTTGGAATTGCGATAGTAGAATAGCACCTCTAGCGTTTTTCGACAATATATTCTAAACTATCAAATATAATTTAATAAAAATTTTTTCTAAATAGGTGAATCAATTTGTGATCCCTCTAGTATGTCTAGTTTGCTTTTAATATTTTTATTTTTCTAAATTAAGATTTTTTAAATTTTAAATATGATTAAAGACAAACTACGTGTCGTATCAAAGTCAACCAATCCGATTTTTTTATTTTTTAACGTAGAGCTTATTTTTGCAAAGCCAAAACGACGAACGCTACATGCATACTTTCTTTTAGCGATTTGTTGATTTTTTATCCTCTAATTGGTTCAACATAGATTTAAACTACGTTTTGGTTCGATCCATATTTTGGTTTTTTATATTTTTAAATATTAATTTAAAGTTTTGACACATTTAATTCTTTTTTCATAAAAAAATGCTTAAAATGTTTTTTTCTCTGTTAAAAAATAAATAAAAATCGGGTTTGATGACCTTGATACGACATTCAGTTTGTCTTTCATCATATTTAAAATTTTTTAAATCTTAATATAGAACAAAAAAATATTAAAAGAAAACTATACATACTATAGTGACCATAGGTGTACTGCTGGATCACACATTGATTAACCAATTTAGCAAAAAAAAAAAACTTTATTACACTTACATTATTTTTATAAAGCTAATGCGATAAGTTTCGAAATTAAAAAAAATAAAAATGAATCGATTGGCTTAGTTAAACTAGAGATATTGCGTATTTTAAGTACATGAGTCTATTGCACTTTTTTTTTTTTGAATTTCGAAGTTATTTTTCATGAAAAATGCCGATACACGTGTGAACTAATTTTTCATAAAGAATTTGGGAAAAATTTCAGCCGAATGAAAATTCGGAGGCAAAAAAAGTGTTAGTTTTGTAAAAGAATTACCCATATAAATATATACACTACGCGACAATGGAATTTCACAATATTTTGCTTTTTAATATTTTTAAATAATAATTTAAACAATGAATATAGCTCTTGACACCCCTAAATCGTTTATTTTACATAAAATATCGTAATATTATGAGTTCTCATTGCTTAAAATGACTTTTCTGCTAAAAAATAAAAAAAAATTGGATTGGATGACTTTAATAGGACATTCAGTTAGTCTTTAACCGCATTTAAAATATTTAACAATTGTAATTTTAAAAATATTTTAAAAGCAAACTAGACCGCATCAGATTAAGCCATTGCGACAAATTTGACCTCAATGAAAGGCCTGTGGCTAAAACATACCTTTTCCGTTAAATTTGTGGTCGCTGATTTCAAATTCGGAAACGCTTTTGGATTTTCCAGCAAAGTTTTCGAATTATGGCTATTTGCGAAGTCAGCAAATCTCATATTACTCGTTAACCTTACTACCGATCAAGATGAGTAAGGTGCTATTCATGCCATAGTCGCGTAATGTATATGGTAAATCCTTAACAAATAAACTTTGAACATTTTGGGCTGTACCTCTTTAATTAGAGACACCACTCCACAACTCCATCAGCGAATTTCCAATCATTGTAAGGGAAAGGACTTAAAACTTAAGATATGCGTTTCCATATCGTTCAACATTTTGAACCGCAATAAAATCGAGTGATTACTTTTTAGATTAGTGGTATATTATACTTCTCATTTACACTACTCAACATTAGTTCATATTTAAGAATATAAATATGAAACCTACTCAGATTATTTTCGGTCACCCTCAGGTTTATAGAATTCCGCGAATATCGGTATTTTTGAAGAGGTTCCACTCAAACCGCTATATCTCTAGTTTAAGTATTAAAGTATTCTTGAAGGTAATCAATGCCACTACAGTTCTTTCATAGGCCATTTTTCGATTCGACCTTTTTGTCGATTAAGGCCAACATGTGCAACATTTATGTCTACTTAAGCACGTTGCCATAATATTTTTTAATCAGATCTGTTCTGGTTTCCGATTCCGAACGTCAGAATGGAAAGTAAAGCCTTTTAGCAGTGGGAAAGAAAAGTAAATGGCAAATTACACCTTAATAAGAAGATTGTTTATGACCGAAAAATATTTTATATAAATCGTTAATGTTTTACAAAGACAATGCAGTATTCATTGCCAAAGGATGTATTAATTTTCATTCATAAAACAATTGCGTTCGTAAAATAACGAAGGTGCAGCTTGTAGTTATAAGTATAAGTATAAGTATACATAAGTTATGGAAGTTGGAAAAGTTATCTGTTGCCTGACTGCAAAAATGTAATTGCGAAAAATGTTTTGTGGTTAAAGTATATGACATACCGCAGTCACAGTGGGGCCGCTAGAGTTCGCCGTTAAGCACTGCGGCAAAGTCAGTCACATTGTCAAAAGCCGCAGCCGAACGCTGTTTTTAGTTTAGTTTGACAACTAAAATTGCAAAATATCAAGTGCTGAAGTGTCAAATATCAAATGGCTATAATGCAACTTCAAAAATTTTCGGAACCCATTGATTGTGTAGAAAATGTTGATGATGATATTGCAAAAAGTGCGTCTCCTGCATAGTGCAAAATTGTTGGATGCTGTTTTGGCATTTGCTTTGTCGCCAAATCCTCGAGAAACATGGATAGTATGACCGCCACGCATCTATTGGGAAAAGGATAGCATATGACATAGCAAGTGACATTATATACAAAGAAAGTTTTAGAATGGAGAGGAATGTGTTTACCCAGTTTGTGTCGAATTTACCGCAATTGGTTAAGAAAGACAGTAACTTTCGGAAGTGTATTCGACTGGAGAATCGCGTCGCAATTGTCCTGCACACCATTGTTAAGGTATTTGAAGTGTCGCGGCCAACAGTGTTTCAAATAATATAAAAATTGCGCTTAAATAATCAGCTGCTTTACGAAAAAATAATATTGCCACATTGTCGGAGACAGCCGATAACCATAACTGCAGAGTTACCCATTCGTTCGCAAGAATTTTGGTCGCTGCAGCACCAGCGGCGGTCGCTGTTTTGAATCAAACTGTCACTTCATTGTATGGGCTGCGACTGTTTTAGTGGCACGCCACATGGCTTTTTCGCTTGCGGTTAAAGTGTGACAGCGGTATAAGTAAAATAATTTACAAAACTATTTTACTGCTATTAAATAAGTAGTTTGTGCCCTATGAATGTGTGAAATTAGTGAAGGACAATTCGATAATCGATAAATATAGCCTGTTTGCAGCGATACCTGCTACCAGCTGATTCAAAGTCAAACAATGGTTTGTTTGTAATTTAAATTACAATTTAAATAAATAATTAATTATTTAGGGTCAAGAGTAGGAACTCCAAATTGGAGCAAATGTCCGTTTCAAGTATGTAAGCACCTAAATACATGACAATGCGGCTTGCAAATGTGCCAAGCTTCCGATCGAAGCAAAAGGACAGCGCTCACAGATTCCCATTTTGATTTTGGTACTCTGCAGAGGATTCCACTGGCAAGAAGAAACCATTCAACAACGCATCTTGTTCTTGCCTAGGCACAATCACAAAACATTGACTATTTAAATTTGAAATTCTAAATCGCGCGCAGTTAGCACAAACATAAACACAGCTGTTGCTGGAAGTTGAGTGGAATTTATTTTGTGCTGCCGAACTTCATATAACAAAAAATGCGTAGGAATTTTACATTGCGAAATTCCATTCCGCGGTACGCTGCACTGTAATTTGCGCTGCCAACTATTGTAATGAGTGCTGCCAACTTAACAGTGTTTGTGGAATTTTTGTGGAACTAATAAACAGCTGGTTTCGTGACAAAAGAACGCCAAGTTTGGTAATTCGTCTCTATTAACATGTTTTGGCGCAAAACAAAAGAAGGGTACATAGAATCGATCGCGAGGATAAAATCGCGTTAATATTAATTAAGAACGGGTATTATACTAATAATTATGCTGTTTAATTCACGAATTTATTAATGTTAAGTTATGCTTTATTCTATATTGTATTTCTGTTGTATTTTGTATTGTGTTTTATGATGTATTATGCGTGATAGGTTTAGGCAATGGATACTTGACAAGGTAACGTCGTTATTATTGGTATTGATACAAAAGTATGTATTGCCTTAAGACCGTTCAAGAAAAGGCCCAAAGTTGTTGCTGGCGTTGAAGCTATTTTCAATTAATCAAATATAAAATAAATATATAATAATATAGCAATAATTATTAATCTATTTTTAAATAATTCGTTTCACAATATATTTGTAATAATATCATAAATCAAGCAATACATTGATGTGGTGCTATGCCTGTTAGAATTATTGTATTAATCGTAATATCTGAATATATATGTTAAGGCCCATTTTTACAGCAGCAGCAGGAGGAATTTTTAATAGGTTTGCTATAAGAAAAACAACCAACATGTTTTAGTTTGGTTGTGAACAGCTGACTAGCGGCTCCTTCGCTGTGAATTGCTCGGTTAGTTTAGGGCAAACAATAATAAATCAAAAGAAAATTTAGGTTTCGATTTTGTTGTTATTTTGAATTTAACTCTGCACGTTATTGCTCTTTTAAAAAATGTAATGTAATTTCTTAATTTTGACGCACGAGAGTGGATTTCAAAAATCAAACAAAAATGTACTTCTTTTGTTTGCAAAATACATTAGAATCTGTGCAAGATCACTATTGAGCGATGAGGAAGGTGGAGCAGCGCCTTTTCTGATGTAAAAAACGTTAGCAGGAAAAGCACAAGCGAGAAGAGAACGAGATGTGCAGGAGCAGCAAGAAGGTTCTACTAAAAAGCCAAGATTCTAGATATACAGAGTTGAAAATCTGGTAGTGGATACACAAGCGGGAGGGAACACTTCTGCGAGAGATGACGGCTCATTGTAGAATTAACAACGCAAGGTTCCTGACTGACTTGACTTTGTTATCGGCGAAAAGCATAGCTTTTGAAGCATTAAAGATATGGTCAAAATTTTGAATGCATGTTACAGAAAATTCCTTAGGAGCTTGATACACGAGGCGAGATTCTCAAACGAGATCGTTTGTAGGCACATTAAAAATTGCATCTACGCCAATGGTGTTTTACGTGAGCACCTGCCTTGACTTGACTATCTCACGGTGTTCGAATGTGCAAGCACATAACACACATATTGATGTTCTCGTCAATCAACGATCCTATGGATGGATGTGTTTTGTCAACTCAGAATGCCCTATGGTGAACTACAATAAATTATAGTGTCCTAAAAACTATAGTACACCACATGGCATATATTTTTTACCAACATTAATATCCTCCATAAAAGATAAATAAAGAAGTTGAATTGGGCAATTCTTACTTCAACCCTGGTATGTCCCGAGGTCTATCTAAAACCTTTACCGGTCTCTGGGTCCCAGCACCCGGTTGGTTAGATGCAACTCCATACCGTGTAAAGACACTTCTCTCTTTTGAGTCTAAACCACACTTGTTTTGTATTTATTTATATTCTATAAAACTATTTTGATCAAATGAGAATTACAAGTATTTTAAACAGCTGTCAAATATCTTAATCACAGTTTGATGGCCATTGTCAGATTTCCTGTAATATTTTGACACTCGAGCGGGAGATTCTCTTCGGGTAACAAACGTCTTAAGTTTGCAAATGAATACAAAGTGCTATTAAAACAGGGTGCTTCAAAAAATGTTATTTAAGTTAACTTTTATCAACAATGCACGAATAATATATTTAAAACAGGGGCTTCTCCGGATAATTCTCCAATTAGCAAACACAGGTACATATTCTATAAGATCTTTGGCATTAAATTTGGAGGAGCTTTGCTTTTCGCAGGGGCAGCTATATGTGGCCTGTTGAAGAGTTGGTATTCCAGATTCTTTGTTTATTCATGCTGCTGATGGAAAAACAAAAAATATTGTGTATTTAAATGTGTTGCATTAAGAATAAAATTTTTTTTAAACAAGAACGATTGATATTTTCATATAAAAAAAATTTTATGCAGACAGTCGGAACGGTGCCCGACAGTGAACTACCCTGTACTCTTTTTCTTTATAAACACTAAATACGGTTAAATGGGAACGGAAGTTATCAAAACTTTTATGTTGACATCATTTAGTCGTAGATCTATTGGTTTTTGTTATATAGTATCTAGAAATCTTCATATGTTCAGGTACCTTTAGTTTCACATATTTCATATTATCTATAATATGTCTCTGGACACTACCTAGTACACAGATGGCTATTCGCAATATTTTCCTGTTCAGGATGGATTGTAAATAAAAAGGGTGACCAAATAACCGAAAAAGGATAAAATCACATGGTAACCCTGTTTGGTGAATATCTGGTCAATGGTGGACTTGCCAGGACTAAAATAACCTGATACGGTCCAATCAGTTCTTTCGCAAACGGCTTTAGTTTTTCACACAGTCCGCTCGATAGGACCTTAATTGCAATAGAAAGAAGACTAATACCACGGTTGTTAGCGCACATCGTGGGACAACCCTCAGAAGAGGGTAGAAGATATCGACTTGATTCGACAAACCTCCTCAGCCTTGAGAAAATGCGCATCTTTTGGTAAAATTTACATTAATTAAAATAACAGTGTCGGAGAAAGCTGGCCCAACATGGAAAGACGGACATGTCTGTATCGACTCGACTATTGCTCCTGATCATTTTGCCCGTTGAACATATAGTCTGCCACGCCTCCTTCTGCCTGTTACATACATTGCACAAATCCATAATACCCTTTTACACTTTGTGTAAAAACGCTGTCAAAATTCTTAGCGCCAAGAATTTTGCTAGTGGTACGCAGCTGCAGTGCTGCCCATTTTTTTAGAGTTAACGTGCAGATGACGCTACCAAAAAATAGCTGTTCTGTTTGCGCGTTACCGGATTACGACCTGACTTAACGCTCTCCTCCAGGCGTCTCTGCCATGCGCGAGCCTGGTCCAATAGGTGATACCAAACGTAGTAGTGTACTCTCTACGTGGTCCTCCCAA
Source organism: Chymomyza caudatula (assembly GCA_035041775.1). Taxonomy (NCBI): domain Eukaryota; kingdom Metazoa; phylum Arthropoda; class Insecta; order Diptera; family Drosophilidae; genus Chymomyza; species Chymomyza caudatula. The sequence goes on along the minus strand of JAWNKW010000024.1, from coordinate 408,838 downwards.
CGGAGACATGGTCTGCCCTTTCGTCGCTTCCCTTCGACAACCGTATTAAAGACCCTTCTCGCAGGAGCTTCTTCATGCATACGCACAACATGACCTAACCAGCGGAGCAGCTGTATCTTAATTCGCTTTACTATGTCAATGTCGTCGTAGAGCTCATAAAGTTCGTCGTTCCAGCGGGTGCGGTAGTCGTTGCCAACGAGTAAACGGCCAAAGATCTTACGGAGTACTTTCCGCTCAAAAGTATAGTTCTCAACATCAATCTGAGAGTCCAACCGCTGTGTATCTCTACTCGAAGAAAGCATATACTTCGTCTTGCTCTCATTTACCACCAGACCCACCCTGGCAGATTCTCTTTCAATAGCCGCAAAGGCTCCGGTAACCGCTCGCTTTGTACGCCCGACAATATCGATATAATCGGCGTATGCAAGCAACTGGACACTTATAGAATACAGTCCCGTACCGATGTACTTCGGCCTTTTGCAGCATATTCTGCATCAAAAGGTTGAAGAGGTCGTAGGAGAGGGCATCGCCTTGTCTGAAGCCTCGCTTGGTATCAAAGGGTTCGGAGAAGCTCTTACCTACCTTGACGGAGCTGCGCGTGTTGCTCCACGTTATTCTGCATAATCGTAAAAAATTTCAGGGATTCCAAACTCAGACAGTGCGGCATATACGCTATCCCTCAATAGACTATCAAATGCTGTCTTATAATCAACAAAGAGATGGTGGGTGTCGATTTGTTTTTCGTGGGTCTTTTCCAGGATTTGGAGTAGTGTGAATATCTGTTCAATGGTGGACTTGCCAGGACTAAACCAACCTGATATGGTCCAATCAGTTATTTCGCAAACGGCTTTAGTCTTTCAAAAAGTCCGCTCGATAGGACCTTAAATGCAATAGAAAGAAGTCTGATACCACGGTAGTCAGCGCACATCGTGGGACAACCCCGAGAAGAAGGCAGAGGACACTAAGATTTCAATCATTGGGCATGCACTCATCTAGCCTTTTTTTGCAAAGGAGCTGGTGCATCCACCTTACCAACTCATTGCCGCTAGTCTTGAACAACTCTGCAGGCAGCTCATCTGCGCCAGCTGCTTTGTTGTTCTTGATCCGCTTGATTGCGACCCTTACTTCGTCATAGCTAGGTGGCGGTGTATCCACGCCGTCGTCTATAATTGGGTACGTCGGGAAGCTAAATCTTCATCGGCGCCAGATAGGAAGCCAGAGAAGTGTTCCCTCCATAACTTCAGCGCACCCTGTGCATCCACTACCAGATTTCCCTCTGCATCTCTACACGAACGTACGAACATCAAGCACACTGGATGCATGCATTCCATCAATCACAACGTGATCAATCTGATTGCGAGTAGTTTGATCAGGGGACAGCCATGTAGCCTTGTGGATATCGGGATGCTGAAATCTGGTTAATTAGCCTGAAACCGTTGCTTGAGGTGGTCTTGTGAAGGCTGACAATTCAGCAGTAGGACCAAAGATGCGTATTCTTCCAACCTTTACATTAAAATCGCCTAACACTATTTTAACATCATGGGCTCTGTAGATGTCATAGACAGACTCCAATCTACAATAGAACGCATCATTCTTGTCCTCCGTCGGGGCGTGCGCACAAATCAGGCTGATGTTGAAGAATTTTGCCTTAATGCGGATTGTTGCCAGCCTTTCGGTCCCTCGTGTGAACCGGGAGACACGGTTGCGTAATCTCCGGCCAACAACAAATCCGCACCAAAATTCGTGCCGCTTCGCATGGCAGCTGTAGTAAATGGCGCAGTCTCCTTCCTCGGGTCTTTCATTTGGTGGAGGTTTTTACGCGGCGGGCTCTAAACCCTACGCACAACCTATTTAGAGGCCAGGGAGGGCTTCGCTGCGCTCAATACTCTAACATCGGGTGGCATTTATGGCAGCTATCCAGGGGGCACCACGTGGAGGTTGTACGTCGAAGTGGTTAACGTAGGGATAGGTATCACCCTGGCCATTCCCCAGTGAATGGCGATCAGAAGCTTTCTCCCTGTTCCACCAGAACCCAGGCCCACATTAATGGACTGCAACTTATTTTGAAAGCAAAAATTATGCCGCGTAGGAAAAATAAATGCACAAACTTTACGAAGGAGCAGAAATTTTTTTTAATATACTTAAAATGTTGTAGAAAAGAGCTAATGAAGTAAAAGCCAGTAAATAACAAGTTTTTGGGAAATGTCTGTTTAATTCGTCGACTTAGGCGGACGCGTACTGCCAAGTTACTGACCCGGCGGCAGGCGAATTTACATAATAAATACTAAGTAATATTTCCATTGGCGAACCATTTTTTCACTTTTATTATTTTATTTGGTCATATGTTACAATGCCGTTATTTAAGTTACCATTTTTATTAATAACAAATAGGCGCGTTTGTTTATAGAAACAAAAGTTTTAACGTTAAAATATTAACGAATAGTATTTAATTACACATTATGAATTAATTTTATTGCAAATTCAGATTTTCGAATTTTTTCAATTTGCCAGTAACAAAGTTGGCGTCCCACAAACTACCACATAATAAAGAGCTAAGCAATTATTTCATTTAATTTTTTTATTAAAGACAAGACAAAATAAATGGCAAGGCAAACACGTACAACATCAACCGTAACATGCTGAGAGATTTTAAAATCTCTAATAGAGATATCAGGCACACCGACGGATTGCATTTGGGTTGAAACTTGGTTGAAAGAGATATCAGGCACTCTTCTGTTTATGACGCCAGCTCGGTATATTTAGTATAAAATTATGTATATTTGGTATATTTCTTCTTTTTCATTGCGGTAACCCTGGTCACACTATTGTCGCGCGTGTTGTTCTTTTTAGAAAACTAATAAACTTTCGTATTTTTGTAAATTTATAATAAGCCGACTTTACATAAAACAAAATTTATTTTGCGAGTGTGGATAGGCAACACAATGAAAAATACTAAGCTAGAATCGGCTGCAAAACCCAATTCGCAAACAAGAAAGTCTCCGCTGCTGCGGGATGCACCCATTAATTTGCCGCCAAAGTGGCAAAATTGTAAGTTATTAATAATACACGCATGAAGTTGATTACAATATATGCAAACTTAATGCAATATTTTTACCACTATACATAGCACGAGTTGAATTTGTGCAAGAATTTCAGAAAGCTGAAAGCACTGACCAGCAACTAAACGCTGTATCTGAGGTAAGAGTAAACCACTTGACTGGGGTTTCACAAAAACTTAAGGCATTCGTAAAAATATTTAGATCTTCGAAAGTTCTGCCTTTTGAAACCAAGCAAATTATGCAAACAAACACTAATATATATTAACTTCATATACACTTATGCAGATGTTTGTCAAAAGGGAGGCTTTACCCTTCTTGTGTGATTTACTACTCTCCATTACAGTAGCTAAACATCCCGTTCGAAACAAGTTACTAAGGTAAGTACTTACACAGTCGACAGGTAAATAGCTCCCTCCCCCGTGAATCACATCCCAGTGGACAAAATGCACGTAAACTCAATCACTAACGATAGCTATGCGGAACTCAATCGGATGGAAGAATCGCGCGCGGACCCGACAACGATCTTCAAACGAATCATTTGCCGCTCAGTTTGTGGCAGAAAATACCTTCGTAAACGGAAGTTTTTAACAGGCACGCAACCGGACGAAACTCTTGCTAAGTTGTCTGTAAACGATAATTTCGCCTAACGCAAACGGATCTATTACGATACTTTTGCAATATTGCCAACAAGACGCATCCAAACAACACAATCCCATTTCGTTTTGTTGTTCAGATCCGCTCCTGCTATCGCGAAAACGGACATTCTGCTGAAGTGCGTATGTTTTACGTCTTCAGATCCGTATAGCTATCGTTTTCGGCTAAGTTTTCGGGCATTTCGTCCGCTTGTTCGTTTTATGTCCGCTCGCTGGTCCACTGGGATATTTTATCCTTTATTAACTGGTGTGCCACACAAACTGATAGTGGTTTTAGTAAAGTATACATAGTTATAGTAGGTTATTGTTTTGCGTTTTCAGACAAAATGTTCCTTTTTTTTATACTTTTACCTATGTATATTTACCTAACAATTTGCAGTAGCTACTTAGCTTATTGTGGATAGCACCGTGGACTTTTTTTGTGTAGATAGCCATCCTAGTAAGACAAACAAAATTACACATTTTTCTGGCATGGTTTTTTTTTCATTTTTTTTATTAATGATTTTCTAAAAGGTTAGTCTTACATATTTGACTATATTCCAAACATCGCCAGAAGTATATTAAAAAGGTTGTACCTTGCACCTGAAAAATATTTGTGCAAGCTTAGGATGTTTAAATTAAGGAATTTAAAACTGTAGGCTTATCTGCCATTCAATTATTTTCTGATGTGGTTCAAAGCCATTCTACTAGCGCTTTTTAGAGCTAATACTATATACTAAAATGTTAGTAACTGTCAATATTGGATCCGTTTTCTTCAAAAAAGAGTTAGTAATCATTTGCCATGTAACATAAGAGTAAAATGAAAATATTTTATTTTATATTTATTTCTTTGGATTTTAAATTATGTTTGTATCGGAAAAGCAAATTAGTTTTATTAAAAAACTAGCTGAACCCGCGCGCTCTGCGACTTGATAAAGGCGTCAATAAAGTCATTGTATATACAGTGCTCGTCACTTGAATAGCCCTCCTAAATTTTTTTTGAAAGCCCTTATTTTCAAAGCTAACAAATATAACGTACTGAAATAAATTTTGTGTTATGAATAATTTAATTTTTATTTCCTTTAGTTTAAAAATAACAATTACTTTTGGCTACTAAAAGTAAAAATAGCTCCTTTTTTTTCGTCACTTGAATAAAACTTTTGATTGATTACAGACTTCTAGTAAATGGGTCGTAAAAAAAAATTAATTTAAATGTCTATTCAAGGGACGAGGAGTGTATTATCCTTACTTCGCCCCCTGTGGGGTATATTCCTCATTCCATTACCCTTTCTCTTTTTTCTTCTTTCTTCCTGTTTCTCTTCCCTTTCCTCTTCTGGTTAATCTTCCTCCACCCCGTTGTTTTATAAGAGGTCTAACTTTTTCATATTATTACCAATATCTTTATGAGTTTCTATCTGATGTTGATAATAGTGAATATGTGTGCAAGCAATTACGCACAGTGTCACTATGCATGTGTTGTGTAAAAACTATTAAAATCGGATGGAAACTTTAAAAGAAATAGGTAATAATGTGGCAATTTTAGGACCCTCCTTCTATAAACGTTAACAAAATTTTACTTTTTACAGAAATGTTAAGGTTAACATTTATGTGAGAGCCACCAAATTTGGTACGAAGACTCATGTTGAGCTTATAAACCAAACATTGTTGACATTTTGCCGAATCAACCCCCCACCCCCGCAGTCAGGTTACCTTAGCAACGCTCATATCCTTTAACACTTTTATACAAAAATTTGTACAGAAATTCGATTTTCACGGGAAAAATGGGTACAAGGTATCTCAGTCGGGCACCATTCCGACTGTCTGCATTACATTTTTTTATTTTTTTTTTAGACTGAATCGATAAATGGTATATGTGTGATGCTTTTCTATTGAAAAATCAGGTTTAAATATTAATTATTAATAAATATATTAATTATTAATCGACGCTTCAGTCAAAAATTGTTTAACAAAATTTAGAGTGATTGCATGTTTCGAAAAACGGGTTTTTGGTATATTTCGAAAACTAGAGCTGATGGAGCAAAATGGTGGCCAGATTTGAAATTCAGCACTATATAACAACAACCATCTTTCCCGCAGCAAAGTGGCTATCACATTGTGTTATTACATAAGAATGTCCATATGGGCAATGGTATTCCAATAATTGTTTTGGCTTAAACTTTAACGTTAGATGGGGAGAGGAAGTTATTTAAACGTCGGGAAAATGCATATATTTATACTCATCTACATATGGCTTATTGACCTATGTTTTTTATTTCTATAGATTATTCTCCAACCAAACAGAGAAGCGATACACACCACGCACAGACGTATTTACCCAAGAGACTTTGGTACAAACGCTAGTTGATTCCCTTATCGAAGTATGCGATTCCCTTTTCAATGAGTATGACTGCAATGCATTGAACAATAACATTTTTTCCATAACTATGTGCATGCAAAGTAAATTGTGTCGTCAGGCAGTATCAAGGTTATATCACTTGATAATGCCCATAATGCACAGGACGTTGTATCATTATTGGATGAATTTAAGGTAAGCAGCTAATTAGTATACCCTGCATCTATAGGATCAGTATGCAGAAGTAAGCGCGGAAGATATAAATTCCTTTTATTTGAATGCTCAGGATCAATAACCGAGCCCTAGCTTTTATGTTGCTACTGCTATTCAATTGCCTAAGTAAAGGACACAGAGTGCCAAAGTGTGCATCTTCTCGTGATCGTTTTGGTCATTTCGCATGAGGGTTGTTAGTTAAGATTCAGTTTTATTACTAAAGACAGCTAAGATTGTTTCAGCAGTAAGGTCTATTTTGGTGGCCAAAAGCGATGTCTCACATACTGTCTGTTCCTTCTTTAAATTGTTTTGTTTGCCAAAATCGTGCTACCTAAATTTAGAAGTATAAATGATGAGAAAAAAAATTTAAATGAAAATGTTTATGAGCTGTGCACGTTAAAAAGTACGTATACTTTCGTTTAAGTGAAATAAAAAAAACTGTTTTTATTGATAAACTACACTAGCCGAAGGATCCACTCACTATATGTATTACACCAGACGCCGCATTGGAACAGGTTCATACAAATGTTTTCTTTGAACATGCTTATATAATTTTTATAAATATTACAATACTTACGTTTTGTCGGTATGTTTTATTTTATATTTTTCACGTAGAGAATTGTATTTAACCATCCGTTTGGCGCATAGGTCGAGTCAGACCTATTCCAATTTAAATTGTAATTTTAACATGTTTCTGATTGAGTCATCGATCTCAAAGGGTATAGCCGGTTAAGGTACCAATAAGTGCCCCCATCGATTTTTTAAAAACTAATAATGCAGATCGATTTGAAGGTGGGCAAAAAAATTATACTAAAAATTTCAGATCGAAAAATTAACGCGTTACAGCATAATTTAAAAAAACGTGTTTTTCACTTTTAAACTACTGAATATTTTTGAACCAAAATTTCCACGATAATACTTATTAATAAAGGCCATGAAAAGAATTTTTTTTTTGTTATTACTTTTATTTTTTAAAAAAATTCAAAATTAATTTTTAAGAAAAAAACAATCGCGATTTTTTTTCACAAATTCCTTTTTTACTCTTCTATATGCAGGAAAAATTTGAACTAAATAGGTGTGGAGGAACAATGTTAAGAAAAAATAAAACGAACATTTTTCATTGTTTTTCCTTTATATTATAAAAAAAAATCTTCACCTTCATTAGCTTCATATAAGTATGAATATGGCAATAGGAACATAGGTTGCGAATCGAAATAAACCACTTTTAACAACAGAAAATCGTTATTTTCCGGTTGGTATCATAGACTGTAACCTTAAGCAAGTTATTTAAGAAGTTTTATCAGTTTTATCACTTCTACTATAACAACAATGTTCTGTGAAATGGTAAAAATAAATCCTTTCTTTATTTATTCTATTCTAGGCAGATAGTTGGCCACGGATGATTTTTTTTGTTCCACCAAACCGATTTGGTTCAGATTTTTACTGTATATAGAAGAGTATAAAAGGAATTTTGTGAAAAAATTGTGATTGTTTTAAATTTTTTAAAATAAAGACTAAAATAAAAAAATTCTTTTCATGGCCCTTATTAATAAGTATTATCGTGTAAATTTTGGTTCAAAAATATTTAGAAGTTTAGTCGCAATAATTCAAAAAGTTAAATTAAGCGGTAACGCATTAATTTTTCGATCTGCAATTTTTCGTAATTTTTTTCACACCTACAAATCGATCTGCATCATTAGTTTTTAAAGATCGCTGGGGGCACTTATTGGTACCTCAAAAAGATGTTTTCACAAAATATTTCATTCAATTTTACTACCGAAACGAATTGTTATGCGAGAGATGCGGTTAATAAGTAGAATGAAGATAATTCAGACAAAAAAAAGAATTTGAAATGATTGGTATACTTTTGGCAGCATGTGTATCACACAATAACATGGTAAAGTCCAACAATATTCAAAAGTGGACTATTTTTCCGCATATAAACATAATATACCTAAAATAACGTAAAAAAAGAAAATGGAAAAAAAATGTTTACCTGTATTTTACCTGCAATTTTATATAAAATTTGTGTCCTATTTTTATCTAAGTACATTATTAAACATATGCAAAAGACATTGGGATTGAGAAAAAACAAAACAAAAAATATCTGGGTCTTATGTAAATGCACTTTTATGCATGTCCATAGTCAATATTCTCATACATTTGTATAAAAATCTATAGGGGTCTGGCCGGACCACATGTGCCAAAACAAAGTTAATCGAAACATGTGCCAAACGGAGGGTTAAACATAACTAATGGGTCTTTCCATTTAAAATTATACAAAAATTTTGCTTATCATGATACTTGCACCAAAAATTCTTGACACAATTATAGAGTACCCGTATAGATTTGTGCAATGTGTGTGAGAGGCTGAACGAAGCGTGGAAGACCATAAGTTAAAAAAAAATTCTGAAAGATTTTTGCTGTGCCTGTCGACTGTTGAGTTGCTCTTTTATAGTTTTGTCTTGTTACTGTGGATGGATTGCTGGTTTAAAAGTCAAACTGATTGAATTTACAAACGGTCGACAGCCACAGCCAAAATCATTTAGAATTTCTGTGCCAACAGTCGCATTAGTCGACTGCTGACGCAGATATCATCAGTTCAGTGGGCTGCCGACGCAGATTCTCTGCCGATGACACAAACCTTTCGGCTTCTAACCCTGCCAGCTAACCATGATACGAAAACAAACAAAACAATTCATAAATATTTCACCCAAAGTCGCAAACAATTGATTTTTTGTGAATTGTTTGATACATATGAGCAAAAAAAAAAAACAATTCCCGTTTTTTCTTTCATGTGCGTGGATTTGCTCGAACGAAACGTGTATTTCTTTCCACGAATCCTTCGCCAGAATAATTCTTTCGCACTAGTCATGCTGCTCGGCTGCAAAAACGTCCAACGGCATTACTTGTTACTTGAAGTGTTTATTTGGTTTTTATTTTTAACTCTCATCGTTTCTTGTTAGTTTGATTTGTACCTTTATATTTAGATTGTACTATTAAGTTATTTGGATCTAGCAGCACATGCGTTTTTTTTGTGTAAACATATAAATTTTTAAAAAGTAACACAAATATAGTATCTATTTATGCATAAATACAATTCCAAGAAATTTGCACTTGTGTTTTGTAAATGTTTTTGTTTTTATTTTTATGAGCGCAAAGGCTTTTATTTAAATATGCATTTATACATAATGTTCAGGTCAAAGGTATATTTACTTTTACATTTATATAGAAATACGCTAAGCAAAAATTCAGTGTGTTTTTAGGTGAAACCTATACCATTCGAAAGATAAAATGATTGCGGTTTGCAGAACATAAGTTTCACCTGGATACGTTGCGTTTAATCAATTTAAAATTGATTTGAAGTAAGAAATCCTCCTACTCTTCGCAATCCGCTAGTATGAGAGCATGTTTTAAGTCGTCGAATGTCGACGACAAGGCGAACACTTGATACACTTCTTTATGAAGCGATAAGAAAGCTGGCCAATAAACTAATAAATATTTATGACACTAAAGTCACCCCCGTGTGGTGAGCGGGTTAGAGAATACCACCTCAGCAGGTCAAATCTTGTCGTATGAGGCGACTAACAATGACACTGGGTTCTTTCGAGACCAGTAGATCTACCCCAGGCCTTAAAGGGGTTTCGCGTAGGGTTTGAGACCCACCACGTAACAACAATTCCAATGAAAGAATGTATTTACATCAGGCCGTAACCCGATAACGGGTTGTTATGGCCAGTTAAGAAAAAGAAAGTCATAAATTTTGCAAAATTTGTTTTCGTACTCTAATGGAATCAGCTGCATCTGCATATGAAATTGTACGAACGCTGCTTGTAAACTAATAAACGCTTATGATAAGGATATCTTTCAATTAAAAGATGTAATGTAAAGTTATAACTCAATTATTTGTGAATACCGGACCTTGCTCTGATTAGAACTGTCACATATCGGTGCTAAAATGAGTCCCAAAAGAAAGAACGGATTTGCAGCAACATGTATGCGAAATATAATGCTGATCACCTTTTGATGCTGATAAGAATGAAAGCAGACAACGATAAGTATTTTCAAAAGGTCTTTGTGGAAGTTTTAGCAAGTGACAATCAAAAACCTTACAATTTCAATTTTATTGATGTTTTATTATAATAAGGAAATAAAACCTCTTCGAGGTAAAAAACTTGTTACGAAAGCGTAGGTACTTGTACGCAAATCATAAAATATATGATATATTTTATGTGAAACGAGATAAAAAAAACACTACATACTGCAATATTTTTCATTGATAATTGAATTTTAAAGCCCATTTTTAAATGTACTTCAAAATTATGTATTTAAAAATTTGATAAAAAAATATATAAATATATTTTGTTATATTCAAACAGACGTTATTCCAGTTTTTTTTTTTCAAAATAGCTATTATTAGCTATTAACTGTTCATTTGATTTCAATGTTTTCTCAATCCCAACATTTCCAACTTCAATAAATTCGTACGTTTCCAGCCATATTCACAAAGCGTTCGTAATTTCATCAGTGTAGAAATAATTGATATCTGGCAGATTTTTGATTCTGTTGTTGAATCAAGATGAGTTTTATCAATACCCCAGTGTCCCCAGGGATTCATCCTCAGCTACTTGAAGGTGCTATAATTAAAAGTAAGCGCCCCATAAAGTACCTAGGGATGATGCTGGATGCAGCTCTTGAAGTTCGTGCCTATAGTCGTGGCATAATGACGGCATACAGATTGGGAGCCATCCGAGTTTGCTCCGCTTTCCGCACGCTCTCTGAAGTCGCGGCGATTTTAGTGAAGTGGCCACTCATCAAGCGACATCGTTTTTATATATAACTAGAAGAGCCTCGGCTACTTCACTAGCCCTTATTTTTTCATCATTTATTTACAACCTTTCTTTTTTGATTTTTTTCTCAATATAAATTATATGATTAATTTCTTTTTTTTTCATAATTTATTAACAAACATCCTCTCACTTATTCTATTCCAATGCTTTTGTATAAACTACATTTTTTGTTTTGCTTTGAGTTGATGTATAAATGAATAATACTGATGGCTTTCCTACTCTGGATCATGCAACATACAATTGTCCATGTCCATGGGCGATTTAAGTTTTTGCCTAAATACTCTGGCTGTTATATCATGTCTATCAGCCGCTGTCTGTCCAGGAAACAAATGTTTCTTTCAAGTGAAGGTTATGAATAAATCTCGTCATCCATAACACCTCACATAACACATGGCATATTGCGCGTACTCATGCATGTGGCGTGGACTGCCTGTATAAAATGATGGTAAAATTACCATTTCAAATTGAATTTTGTAATGGATTATCTTTGCAATGAGTTTCGCATACCCGATGGAGCGAATTATCTCTTCTTTCCAATACAATATCACGTGGTTGAAACTCTTCTCCAGATATGACAATAGCAACTTCATCTGGTGAAGTTGGCTGATTAAATCTTCCAGCATGTTCTCCAACTGGTGTTTTATTTGCTTTGATTTTATGATTATAAGATGGCAGTCTACCAACGGCTGTCTTGAAACTTCGAACCAAAACATTATGCTGATGTAATAAGTCTTGTAGTTCTCTCATGATAATTGGTTTAATGTTTTGTACGAATGCACAACGTCTATCATATACTTCATCGCTTTTATTGATTAAATAAATTTTCAGGAATTTATAATCATCATTTGGTAACAGTGATCCAATTAAGTGATATGTTTGCCCTTGAATCTGGAATAAGCAACATTGTCTGAATTCGTATCCGAAGTGATGACACGATATGATATTCCAGATGAATTAATTACCTTAAACATTGGCATATAATAATCCGATATTATTCTTGTCGCACCAAAAAAAAAGTCATTTGAAAACTTGAATTATAGACGGATATTTTCTTCAAAAAATGTTTCGCTTCAGGCGATGTTCCAGAAATCAATCATATTAATGGTTCAGGTGGATATTCTAATTCTGGCAATTTAACTTTTCCTACTGCACAACACATTCCGGGCATTTCTGTTTGAAATTTCAATGCCCGACAATATACATATTTGTCTGATCCATAATCTAATTGATTGTTGTATTGAAATGCAATTCTGTTCAAATTGATTGAATTTATATTGGTTGCTCGAATCTCTGAACGTGATCTCTCCCGTTGAACTCTGTCTCTACTTATTCTATCGTCATGTTCTTGTTCTGTTTAATTTGCTCTTTGATTTTTAACTCTTAATCAAGGACCGCAAATAAGAGTTATGAAGTTTAAAAAAATCATAGCGAAAAAAGTGACCTAGATGAATTTGAAAACACTAATAATCTTATTTTTGAATGGGCTATTCATAAAAACGATATTTTTATTAGTAATTTATTTGAAATAAATTGAATGTTAAGACTTATTTGCGAAAAGAGTGTACCGACTGTTAAAAATAAAATGAGGTGCAACATTTTTCAGCAAATAATCAAACTGTACTTTTATCGATAGTATAAAAAACCACTCTTTTCTATCTCAAGAACGGTTGATTTTAGAAGATATTGTCGTAGACCAAATTTGTAGAGAATTTCACGCTCTACAACTCTTTTGAAGAAACAAACTGATTTGAAAGCACTGGAAAAACTGTATATACAAAAAACCGATTTTCGTGAACTTTGACCTTGAATATCTTGAGACCCAGACATGGGAATCACTTTGTTTTGAAAAAAATATTCATTTATCTTTATTCGTTTGCGAGATATGAATTAATTAAAAAAGGACTACCCAAATATTCATATATCGATAACTCGATAAATAATCGGAATTTGGGAAAACAAAGTATGAGGAAAATTTTCTTTTTTAATACACTACACATTTCATATAACTTTGAGTATGATTTCGACATGACGAATTTTAAGGGCCCACTTGAGAAATTCTTACTTAGTGGAAACACATTTATCCATCACTCATTGATTATATTTGTAAATTTTAGTCCAAATTCAGTCCAGTAATTTTCAAATTCACCTGTCAAGCAAAAAAAGTCATATGCGAATCGGTGTCCGCTGGAATGTCGGAATGGAGTGGTTTTGGTGTTCTGGTTTCCTTTTAGCCTTTTAGCAGTCGAAATGAAAAGTAAATGGCAAATTGCACCTTAATAAGAAGATTGTTTATCAGCGAAAAATATTTTATATAAATCTCTAATGTTTTACAAATACAATGCAGTATTCATTGGCAAAGGATGCATTAATTTTCATTGATAAAACAATTTTTATAAAAATTTCCTGCTTGGACAAGAAAAACAATTGCGTTCGGAAAATAACGAATGTGCAGTTTGTAGGTATACATAAGTTATGTTCGAAAAGTTATATGTTGCCGGACTGCGAGTATTCAATTACGAAAAATATTTTATGGTTAAAACCATATATATAAGTGAAATAATTTACAAAACTAGTACTGCTATGAAATAAGTAATTTTGTGCCCTATGAATGTGTGCAATTAGTGAAAAACAATTGTTTTCATATTCAATACAAGTAAAGTGTGCCAGCACAAATATCGATAAATATAGGATGCTGCAGCAATAACATATCTGCTACCAGCTGATTCAAAGTCAAACAATTGTTTGTTTGTAATTTGAATTAGATTAGATTAGATTTGTGGTGGGTGATCAGAGAAAGATGAGATCATCCCTAGCACTCATGCAGCCTTGCCCATTCTGCCATGCCCGACAGAGGAAGTTAGGGGATAGAGAGACAGTTAAAATAAGAAAAAGAAAGAAGTTGAGGACAGAGTAGGCTTGCTGAGCAGGCTCCCTATTGTCACAATCTTCCCGACTTCCGTAGGAAGTCAAGAAGACTATGCAAGGGGAGAGTAAGCATCTCGCTCATATTGAGTGTATCACTTCCCAAAATACGCATCCGAGTTCTTGCAAAGGCTGGACAGTGACACAAAAAGTGCTCCGTAGAGTCGGCTTCCTCAAGACAGGCTGCGCAGGTTGGGTCGTCAACGAGGCCCATGTTGGCCAGATGTTGGCCAAATGTATTGTGACCCGTGAATAATCCAACCAGGGCTCTTAGATCTGTCCTCTTCTGACGAAGAAGATATCTGGAAGCCCTTGGATTGGGTTCTTTCACGAATTTCTTTGTAACGCGACATCCAATGGTGGATATCCAGCGTTCCTTACAGACATTGTCTGTATAGGCTGCTATCTATCCAACCAATTCAGCTGCGCTGACAGGAACGATTGGCTCAGGCCCTATTGCCTGTGACGCAGAGCCTTTATTTGCCAGTTCATCCGCCATTTCATTGCCCTGGATACCTCGGTGTCCTGGAACCCAGTATAGACTGACTTTCTTGTGACGTAAAATCATGTTAAGTCTGGTCTTACATTCGCTGACCATGATCGATGTTGTGCGAGGATTCTCCAGGGACTTGAGTGCAGCCTGACTATCACTACAAATCCCTACAGTTACCCCACTCAATTATCTCTCATGGATCCAGCTCGCGACATTTAGAATTGCGTAGATTTCTGTTTGGAAAACCGACGGCAATTTACCTGTCGCGCATGAGTAGCTTGAGTTTTCATCAAGATACCAACCAGCACTGGTACCATATTTCGTTTTGGAACCGTCTGTGTAGAAAACATAAGTATTTCCCCTTAGTGGAGTTCCTGGATTGCTCCAGGATTCTCTTGGCGGAAACACCACTTCGTATCTGCGGCCAAACCTCACACTTGGTACGACACTATCAGCAGGCATCGAGAAAAGCGGGCACTCTTCCCTAAGCTTACTGGCTATAAGTGTGTAACCAAATCCCAGTTCGTTCGTCCAGACTCCATTGTTGTAGTCTGCTAGCCGCTTTCATAGCCTCTTGCCTTATAAATACGTCAAGAGGGGTTAGATTTAACAGTGCATTAAGAGCATCACTTGATGTGGTGCTCATAGCGCCGGTTATAAGCAGGCATGCCTTTGCAGTCTGGTTAGAAGAGTGACGCTGGACTGAACCAATGTTCTCTTCCACCAAACCACTGAGGCGTATGATACTACGGGCCTGATTAGAGCTATGTACAACCAATGAACAGAGCTCGGCTTCAAACCCCAGGTTTTACTAAAAGTCCGTCGGCACTGCCAGAAGGCTCTGAGAGCTCGCTCGGTCTTTCGTTCAATATGCACTTTCCAGGTCAGCTTAGTATCAAGGGTCACCCCGAGATACTTCACCTCGCTGGCCAGTGCCAGAGTCACACCTTTTAGCGTTGGAAGGATCATTCCATCCATCCTACGCTTCCGAGTAAAAAGAACAAGGGTAGTCTTACTCGGGTTTACGGTTAGACTTTGTGTGTTGCACCAGCAGTCAATCCTATTCAATACAGCCTGCATTGTGGTGCAAACTGTATGAAGAGATCTACCAGATGCCAGCACGCACACATCATCAGCATAAGCTTGTATGTGTACGCCCATATTTTGAATCTCCTGCAGGAGCTGGTCGACAACCAAGCACCAAAGAAGAGGAGACAGGACTCCCCCTTGGGGCATCCTCGTTCTACCTCCACTGTGACCTTGCCTATATCACCATTCCCAGCAGTGAGACGTCTGTCAGAAAGCATGCGTCGAATCCACCTGCATGAGGTTTCATCGATGCCATGTTCTCAGCTGCGAAGCACATCGAGTCAAAAGTAGCATTGTCAAAGGCTCCCTCAATGTCTACAAATACGCCCTGGGGACTTAAAGTTTGCGAAAGAGGATAAGGACTCTTCCGAGACTATCCGTGCGGCAGTATACCAGTCAAATCGACTGGGTACCACACCAGGACTCGGTTCCACTGAGGTGCCACTAAGAGTGGATATCCTGCAACCCGGAAAGTGGGCCACAAGGAGTTCCTCATAGGTTTCCGAGTCATTGGTTGTGTATGTCCCATCAGATCTTCGAATCGAGTCAAGCCGAGCGGCTCGGTCCTTCTGGAGGACCTTGCACAGACGGGCAATGTCTCTGGTTTCGCTGATCTCACTGCAAAAATTCCGATAAGAGTTCAACTTCTCCCTTCTCACTGTTCTCTTATATTCCTTTTGCAGGGTGTTATATGGCGCCCAGTCACCCTCATTTCGAGTCCGAAGGGCTCTATTGAGAGATTTTCTGGATTGCTTTCGAAGTTTTGTAAGTTCCGCGTTCCACCATGGGACTGCGTTACCTTGTCTTCTTCGTCTTCTTCACTGACTCGTAGCTTTCTGTCAAGACGCGTTCTATTGACTGGACCGCGATCTCAATGTCCGCTACGTTCCGCGGCCGACGAATTTTCAGGAATATTCTGATGCCGGAGCATTTCGAATTCATCCCAATTTGCCTTTCTTGGATTCCTTCCTTCAGGGACTACCATTTGGTCAATGCCTAATCGGAATTGGATGTATCGATGATCAGACAACGATACCTCCTCTGGCACACGCCAAGATTTGATGAGACCGTTCATTTTCTGGTTAGAGACTGTCAGATCAATCACTTCTTGTTGCCTGGATGTTACAAAAGTCGGGCTGATGCCAAAATTTTGTACCGCCAGGTTAGAGGATAGTAAGAAGCCTAAAAGTTGAGAGTTGCACTTAGTGCTACCCCATATGGTGTTCTATGAATTTGCATCACATCCCACCACCAGCCCCAACTTTTTAGATTTTTTTTAGAAA
Organism: Chymomyza caudatula; assembly: GCA_035041775.1. NCBI lineage: Eukaryota > Metazoa > Arthropoda > Insecta > Diptera > Drosophilidae > Chymomyza > Chymomyza caudatula. Next base: position 391,944 of record JAWNKW010000024.1, on the reverse strand, counting down.
CAATTATGGTTTCGGTCTCTCTGCCCCCTTGTCGATATGTTATTTTAACTGCCACGTTATCCTGAGAGCAGAATTGTTTCAGTACCGTGCAGTCCATGTGTCTCGGAACAATTATGCATGCCCGAGGTCTGTCGCATCCTTCCGAGTGGATGATGCTACCCCAAACCAGACCACCAAGACCACAGATGCGCTTACGATACACACATGGTTCTTGGATAAGTATGATTTGTGGTTGTGTGCAGCCTGGCGTGACCACTGCAAAGGTTAGCAGTGGCCGATTTGCTATGCTGCAAGTTAATTTGTGTAAAAAGGATCTCGGTATCATACATAGAGAGTATAAGTGAGACCCTTCTACATCATTAAGCACGTCCCCCCAGGTGGGGAGACATGCCCACAGGTACCCCGCAAGAGTTTATAGTCCCTAAAAAGGAACAGTAAACTCTTAATGCGTGGTACCTGTGGGAGTGGCAAACAGCTAACTCCGTAGTCTCCCATGAAGACTCAAGAGTTACTTGCTCGCCTCGCAGTCGCCTTTACTGAGGACCCGAAACTTGACTTGTCCCAAATAAAGGCGAGCGCGCATTCCGTACCTTGTCCGGAGCACCTTCAACGACTCATGGTCTATTCCCACCGTCAAAGAACAACCACTAGGCGTCCCCGGGCACCAAACTCCTACCTTGACCAGCTGAAGCTCCGAGGTGCAGGTTGCGACAAACTTGCACCCTTCGCTTACTGGTAATTGAGCAACCGCCGTTTTCAGCCACTTCAAAGAGCACTCATCCGAACAGGTTATTCGATAAGAGTAACCGTCCTTCTGAACACCTTCGAAGCTGAGTGCTACTCTCGCAACACTTATTGCCTACCACAGATAATGCTCGACACTCTCATGATGATTTTTAGTCAACTGAGATTGTCCTTTATCAGTGCGAATAACCACAGTAAGTGACTTCCTTACAACTTCCGCAAAGCTACTACCACTTTCTGATGGTTTCTTCGGAGGCTCCGTCCCAGCAGCAGACTGGATTGTGCGGGAGGTTGACGGAGCATTGCAGGTTGTTTCCTTCCCACCCTGCTTCGCCGACCCCCGTTTTCCGGTCTCTGCCGTGCCCGTCGCCAACACTGACGTTACGCTGGTGTTACCACAACTAATTGCAGCTGTCGCTTCTGCAATCGGATGGGACTGACTCTGAGAAACAGGTTCACTGGAGTCATTCCCTAGTGGTTCCACTGGCGTTCCAGTCTCCTCTTTCCCTTTCGCCGAAGCTAAGGCAGGCTGGTTCAAAGAGGCGAGTTGGAGTCGGATTTCGTAACCTTTCTCCTCTTCGCCAACTTCTTACCAGCCCCTTGAGGGTTCTGGATTGAGGACAATGGGGAAGAGGACAGGTCAGCGGAGCTGTCCTGTGTGCGTTCTCTCTTCTCACTGCCCTCTACGGGGGTGGACGCCAACATTGCTGCAGCCGCTCTATTTGCAGCATGTCGGCGCTTTTTTAACTGACGCTTGGACAGCACTACTGCCGTTTCGCCGGCAGGGTTAGGTGCTGGTACTGTATGAGATCCCAGTACTCTGGGACCAACCCTCACCAACCCTTTGGGCTTAGCGGGTGCAGATGACGCAGAGATCTTAGCTTGCGCTTTGATCTCGTGCATCAACCGAGCACCCCCGCCAGTTTCCCGTGACAATGGTTCGGCACTTTCGCTGCTTGCACAGCGATTAACAAGCCCCGTGTCCCTTTCCACCGACGCTAGACTGCCAAGAGGCTGCGGACTCGTTAGAGTATCGTGCATGGTTGGAGCCACATCCGATACATCCATTGGATCCACAGGCGCAGGCGCTGTATCTTTCAACAACAGGCACTCCAAGGAGCAGATGAGAGAGCCTGTGTTCGATAAGGCTCCAGAAGAGCACTCATCTACATTCACTACTGGTAAATTGCTTCCTCCGAAGTCCCAGGTACCAACTTCGGTCATGTTTTGGAATGGGTTTTGGGCCTCCACATCCGAATGCCCAGCCGCCATAGTGGCGGGGGGATTACCACCCGTGTGGGTACCCCGTGCAAAATCTTCAGGTTTTAACTCCATTCATGAAAGTGGTCTGGTACAACTACGGGGTGACCAAGGCCCGAGAGGAGATGTTTTCTGACTTCCCAGTCTGGGAAGCTGATTAGTTGGTGGCGCCAGCGACTCGCCACGTTACCGCAAGGATCATTGACCATTGGGATTTATTGGCATACCGAGGTATCCACCCAAGACTCTCCCCATAGCAGCCCGCCGCTCGAATTAGCTACCACCACAAGAGTGAATGGCACCCAGGAGACACCACGAGGAGGCCACTGACAAATCAGCAGGGCACTGCTAGACGGGTTCCCATGCCGCTAGGTGTGAATTACTCAGGATTGTGGGGGCACAAAGCATTCCACGATTGCCTGATACGCACGACCTACGAGTCGACTTGAGATGACTAGCATCTCCAACATCCCCCGTAATTTAAATTACAAATATAACAAATAATTTGTTATTTAGGGCCAAGAGTAGGAACTCCGAATAGGAGCAAATGGCCGTTTCATTTATTTAACCACATAAATACATGGCAATGGCGGCTTCTTCTTGCCTAGGCAAAACCAAAAAACATTGGTTATGGCTTTGATAGCATCTTAAAATTGAAATTTCCCAAACAAATTCATATTACAACTGCGTGCGCAAATGTTATCATATCAACAGTAAAACGAAGTCTTTATGTTTCGAAGTGAAACCAGAACACCACGTCGCGGAATGACTTCGAACATTCGTTTTATTCCGATTCGGAAACCAGAACAGGCCTGATTATGTTTCTCTTATTTCTATACCTATCATACCGTTTCGTTAAACTCAAATGTACATAACATGCATGTGCCTGCACAGTGTGTATTGAACACATACATACACTGAAGGCCACTTGATTAAGGACACAAATTAGTTGTGTTTACAAGTCTATATTTTCAAAACTAATAAAAATAATGGACTGCAATAAAATTCCTTTAGTAAATAAATCAATTTTCAATACTCACAAAAATAATTAAAAATGAAAAATATTTTTGTGAATTAACAGCAGAAATAGCAAACTTATTTTGGGCCACTTGATTAAGGACACTCGATTTGATTGGCTATAACTTCTAAACTAAACCAGATAGTTTATTGAAATTTTTTTTCATGTAGGTCAACCAATTCATGATTAAAAGTTATACATATGAATAATCTCACTTGTATAGTTTTCACTTAATAATTATTTTTCAAAAATAAAAATTCCTGTTTAAGGCTTAGCACAACACATTTTTTGTTCAACCCTTCAACATAAAACAAAACATTTTAAACAATATAATAACAAACAAACTCGAGAAGAAACTAAATTCATAACTTCAGTCGTTTCCAATGCTCACCAGTTTTAAAAATGTTTTAAATATCTCACTTAACTAGCAGAAAAATTGTAAAGTGTAATCGAATGAAAACCAATCAATCAATAGCAAACAACTATTTAAACCTTTTATTTAAATGAGTGAGCATCATGAACGGCTCAAGTTATGAACTTAGTTGTTATAGTCGTTGTCAACGTGTAAGGGGACAAAGATCTTACGGAGTACTTTCCGCTGAAACACTCCAAGGGCATTTTCATCAGACTGCGACATCACCCATGCTTCAGCGCCATAAAGCAAAACGGGAAGGATGAGCGTTTTATAGAGTGTTAGTTTCGTCTGGCGGAAGTGGTCTCTACTACTCATTTGCCTACTGAGGCCAAAGTAACACCTATTAGCAAGAGTGATTCTCCGCTTGATGTACATGCTGACATCGTTCTTCATTGTGACGATGGTGCCAAGGTAGACGAAATCCTTGACAACATCAGAAGTATAGTTTTCTCAACCTGAGAGTCTACTGTGGTTTTCTACTCGAAGAAAGCATGTAGGTAATTCTTTTTCAAGTCGGAACGGATTTAAGTAAAAAAAAAGTTTCACATTTTTAAAATTTTTGTCAAAAATTCTGTATGAAAAATTTGTATTGGGGTTTTCAAGAAAAATTTTGGTATTGTAGTTATATCAGTTCGAAATTCCGAAATTCGAAATAATAAATAATTATTGTTGCGTTTCTTTTTTACTTAAAATCAAATTTTTTTTAGAGTGGTATCTTTTTTAATCGAAAGATATTAATTATTTATTAGCTCAGATCGTGCTTTTGTCACTGCTAAATGCATGTTGCCTTGTGGATATCGGGATGCTGAAATCTGGTACTACAGTCTACCATGTTAGTAGACTGAATTGTCCGACAGTAGGACCAAAGCTCTCTTCCATCTTTCTTAATAGAAGAAGAATTAGATCGCCTAAAACGATTTTAATGTCATGGGCTGGGTAGCGGTCATAGACAGACTCCAGTCTGTCGTTTGGGTGGGTCCCAAAAGCTACACACAACCCTTTAAAGGCCTGGAGTGGCTCTACTAGTAGAACCCATTGTCATTGTTAGTCTCATACGAGAATAGCGAATTATCGCTATTTAAAAAAATGCGAGATTTTGCAAGTTGCGAAGTCAGCAAATCTCATATATCTTGGGAACCTTACTTTACCGATCGACATGAATTATAACTCTAATTGAAGATATTTTAATATCAAATAAATGTTTTCCAGGCAAACAATTTTTGTCTAACTTGATTCGATTGCAAGTTACAGGGCAATGAACTCAATTTTTTTATTTTTTTTTACTCAAATTTAATTAAATGAAAAACTAAAAAAAAAAGTAAAACCCTGGAGTAAAACATACCTTTTCCGGTAAATTTGGCGTCGCTGATTTAAATCCGGAAACCGTTTAGAACGGTTTCGCTCAAATTGGTGTTGAAATGTTCACAAAGAATCAATTTATCGAATACTAAAATAAACCATTACAAAATTGTAGTTTTTCATTTAATTCATTTTGAGTAAAAAAAATATAAGAATTTTCAATTATCGAAAAAAAAATAAAAATTGAGTTCATTGCCCTGTAACTTGCTTGGAAAATATTGATTTTATATTAAATTATCTTCAATTCGAGTTATAATTCATCTCGATCGGTAGTAAGGTTCCCAAGATATATGAGATTTGCTGACTTCGCAACTTTCGAAATCTCGAATTTTTTGAAATAGCGACAATTTGAAATCGGTCAAGTCATACCCCTTTCATTGAGGCCAAATTTGTGTAATTTTTGGTGAAGGTATCATTCCGCGCAAAATTGATAATTTGAACTGGGAAGGCCCACATAAATTTTTTCGTTTTTGGTAATTTTTGGCTTCAAGAAAAGGTTTTACAAAAGACGATTTGCCCGAAATTCAAATCTTCGCATAGCATTTTTTAGATTTTAACTTTACATTTAACTCTACACATTGCAGGTCTTCAATCTAATCTAAACAAGTTTATACCTTAAATACAAATTGTAATTCCAATAATCATACGTCTTTTAACACGCAGCCATCCAACACTACATCTTTCACCCTCAACTCGCCATAGATATATTACTTATATACAAAATCTGCTAAGATTATGCATACTGCTGGATAACGACAGCCAAGTTGATACCATGCAGGTGGAAGGGTTGAGCGAGACGAAATATTGGGCTGAAATAATAGCTAAGAGCGAAACTCTTGCGTGGGATCTCCGGTCTATAGCTGGGCTGATCGTTGCACAAATTGCTAAAATGTTGAATAAAATGGAAGCACATATTAAAGCTTGCGTATTCCTAAAAGATCCGCAGGATTTGGCCATAAAATGCCAAGTGTTGCTATTGATTGACAAGACAAATTTTGGCAAATATGCCCGAGAAGTATTGGAAATCGTGCAACAAATTTGCCGATCCACAGAAAGAACAAAAAATGCCTGTCTTATAGTGTATATGTCAAGACATTTGGTGGTTTACGCCAAAAGTCTTAAAAGCATCAACGCAACTGGTTCTGCTGTGGACAGCTACAAGGTCATCCTAACTGAGCTTACACAGTATGCACTTCGTCATATACCATGCAATGCAGATACAGTGCGTCATGCCAATAAAGATCTATTACGCATCGTTTTATGGCAAGCAAAAGACGCTGCACTGGACACGCCCTTTAAATTGGTCTTTGACAAGTGCCTTACAAAAACCATGCATGTTTCCGTAATCTGTGCCATATTGGAGCAGGTGGTATGTGTGAAAGAAGTACAAACTGTTTTAAAAAGGTGCCCCTCTATAGATAATTTGTTCAAAAAATATTTGGGTCGCGAGGATTGCGTCAGTAAGCTATACACATGTAAGTAATTCTATTGTGAAATTAATTTGTAAGTTGCATTGATAAAGTCTGCGATTCCGATTCATCCTTAAAGATATTTCTTCTCTAATATTTAACTTAAAATATCCCATAACATCGTTTTAAAAATATATATTATTATTAATTTTAAATGATATGGTGCCGGACACTCGAGAACCCAATACCACACAAAGAAGAATAAAAAAAAAGTCTTTTGAAATCGATAAGTAATCTTAATCGGGGCACCTTTGTGTCGGTATCATACTGGGCTATGGAATAATAATTATAAGGTACTAGTCGTCTGGCGGCTAAAGTACTGAATTTTTTTAGAGTGACACATAGAGAAAGAGGGACGCAAATCACTCTGATACGTAGCTGAAAAAACCAACTCTCATGCACAATTCTTTCTAAACAAAAATGTATATACGCTCATAAACTGCTGTAAACATCTATCAATATATACACATGCACTCGGATATATTATTTTTACGAGTTGGTTGAAATCTCTATATATTCTCTACTATATCTATAAAAAGTGAAGTTTTGATGCCGTTTATAGAAGGGGTCTAAAATTTAAACTTTATTACCTAGCTGTTCATAAATGAGGTCACCAAAATTTTGAAGTTTTTTATGGTGTGGGTGTAAAACGCAAAATTCTGTTCTTTGCTCAATCCATGCCTTGCAAAAAATCTCTTAAGTGCGGCTATGAATGCGTTGGAACTCAGGTCCGAGACTATAGCCAGGTTGCATGCTTTCGTGATAAAGCATACGAATACGCATAATTAGACCTTAACTGGGCGCTCTTCTCGAGCATTAAAATGCATCCACAAAGGTCCTTGCGAAGTCCACCCCAGCCTTTTGAAATGGATGGCAAAAGACACGAACGCGGCTCGCTGGTAAGGAACCCATCAATAGATAAGCCCTAATCGTCTTGCGCGTTAGTTTCCTGCCATTTATGATCCAATATTTCTGCCGCAAAAAGGAGCACAATGATTGCGCCTCGGATTTAAATTCTTTCGGTGTGGGTAATCATATAAAGCGTTGACCACTAAATGGTTTCTTGGTAATAGTATGGGATGTTTTGAATAAAATTTTAAATCGGCCTTTGCTAAACGTCCGCCTACTCTATGAACAGAAGTTCCATCTTCTCCCTGTTTAAAAGGATTCAATCGTTAGATCTTTGGTGACTATTAATTTTCCCTCTTGAAAGCTAATGAATTCGATAATTTCGCACCTTGCAAATTAAGGACAATATAGCGTAATCCTAAAGATATTTATGCAGCAGTTAGTGCACCTTTTCTGATAGAATCTGACTTCAAGACTAGGTACTTGACTTACAGAAAGCATACTGTACCTCGTGTGCTCGGTTGGGATCTAATATAGCTAAGTGACCCAAATTTGTATATTTATACCCTGTACACAAAGTGTAAAAGGCTATTATAGATTTGTTCAATGTATGTAACAGGCAGAAGGAGGCGTGGCAGACTATATGTTCCATGGGCAAAAATGGTCAGGAGTAATAGGCGAGTCGATATAGACATGTCCGTCTGTCTGTCCGTGTTGTCGCACCGTTCTCGGAGACTATAAGAGCTAGAGAAAAAATTTGTTTAGCAAAAGATGCGCGCTCACCACACGGGTAGCCAACTCATTAGTAAATTGAAAAAATTAAATAAATAAAAACAAAACAACAACAAAAACCGATAGTACTATCGATATATTGCATCTTTTTGCTAAAACTATCGAATGGCGCGACTATTGATAGTTTTGCAGCTCTAATGTATCTATGCGAACTAGAGATGAGCAAAACTAATACTTTTGTGTAACAGTTACAACTGTTATTGATACTTTTAAGTATCAGTTACTTTTACGGGTTACAAAAACTTTTCGTTCCAAACTTCGAAATAAATTATATAAGATCCTCTTTTAAAACTTACTTAATTTATTTTAGTGTAATTTTATCCTTTTACTAGGAAAAATTACTTAATTAAAATTAAAGTTCACGTTAAAAACTAAATTATTTTTGAAACAAAAGTTATTCCAATAAGTTATCTTTAATAACACTATGCAACAACAGAAAAGCCTATGTCTAAAACTTAACTTTTCCGGTAAATTTTGGGTTGCTGATTTCGAATCCGGAAACCATATTGGATTTTGTAGCACCGTCTTTGAATTAGCGCTATTTTAAAAAATTCGAGATTTCGAAAGCTGCAAAGTCAGCAAATCTCATATATCTTGGCAACCTTACTACCGATCGAGTTGAGTTGTGACTTAAATTGAAGGTAATTTAATATTAAATTATTGTCTTTCAGACAGTTTTGGTCTATCTTTTTTTGTAAATTGCAAGTTACAGGGCAATGAACTCAATTTTTTTTCAATAATTTAAATTTTTTTTTTTTTTTCTCCAAATGAATTAAGAAGAATTAGAGAAGTTATTAAAGAATATCGAAAAAATCGACCATTTTTTTGAATTGCCGTACAAACAAAATACGATACAAAAGCCCTGGAGTAAAACATACCTTTTCTGGTAATTTTGTGGCCAGTAATTTCAAATCCGGAAACCGTTTTGAGGTACCTCTAAAGGTTTCTGAATTATCGCGGTTTGAAAAATTCGAGTTTTCGAAAGTTGCAAAGTCAGCTAATCTCACATATCTCGGGAACTTCACTACCAATTGAGATGAGCTATAAATTGAATTGAAGGTTATTGACTATTGATTAAATCTGTTTCAGATAGTTATGGTGTACCTGAATACGATTACGAACTACAAGGCAATAGATTAAAAAAAAATATTTAGGAAATTAAAATTTTATTTCATTTGTTTTTTTTTTTAGTTTAGTGCACAATCGAGTTATGATAGACCAAAACTGTCAGAAAACAATAATAGCGACACTTAAATACCTTTCATTCAAGTTACTGTTCATCTCGACTATGGAGTACTCTCCATAAATGTACAACTAAATAACATAAGTTCCCAGTTTAACTTATTAATTATGAAACTGAAAGCCTCTGAAGCCAACGCTTTACTAGTTAAGTTTTATAAACTTAGCTTATTCCAATTAAAATATAAAATAAGAAAGGTCTCACATATAAAATTTCGGAGGTGAACTACCAAGTTTTTGACTAATCCGAGGAAATAGAACTGCTTTGTCCTCTACTTAAGAGCTTCTTTTGATTTTAAAATTGGTAAATTTTTGTTTTGATTGTTTTTTTAATTCATATTTTTAACGGACTTGTTTCAATTTCCTTTTATTTTATAAGCTAAATTTGTTTTATTTATATGTTTGATATTAATTAAAATTTTTTCTTTACTATTTTTTCAGTTATGATGACTAAATCGACAGAAACGCAAGACTTTGACAATTGGTTTAAAGATTGGGGAATGCCTATAATAGAATTAGCCAAAGAGAAACAATTAAACTTGCCATTTATTGAAAACATCATCGGCCAAGCCATAAAGCAACAGCCAAAGATGCTCAATGAAATTTTAAATACGACACAACTTGCAACAAGCACTGAACTTACGGCCTTGATTAGCTTACGCAATTCCTGCAATAATAGTTTCATTCCAATATTTGAAAATTTTGAGTCCAAAATTCTCGATGCTATCTCTGGTCTGGACGATCACAATCGCTTGGTTGCTTTACGCTACATTGCCGATACACCAAGATTAAATGATGCACTAGAGCCATTTGAACTTGAATGTGTCAATAATTATGTTCGCTATGGCAGTAATAATGTAGATGCACATTTCCGGCAATTGGGGTATAGGTTCCTGAATAAAATATTAATACGGTTGGAGTTATGCTTGACCAGCACCAGCAATGATAATGTAACCAGCAAATCTATGCAGAGCAAGCAAGATTTATTCAAGTTTCTGCAAAATTTTATTCGCAGTTTGATTCTTAATCTATTTCCTACTGCCAATTATGGGCGTCGCTGGATATCGTTGCGTGTTTTATATAATGCTCTAGAAACCGCCGAAAAAGTTTCATTAAGTTTAAAAGAAACTATTGTGCCCCAGACCATACCCTTTTTAGAGAACTGTCTCTTCGATTCATACGAAAATAATAAGGTGGTGGCCTTGAAATTGTTACAAAAGTTAAATAAAAGTGATATTTTTGATAAGAATCTACGCACTCGCATAAAACCAAAGGACATCATGCGATTGCTCGTCTCTTTGCGTCCTCCAGACTCCGCTGCTGGTGCATACCAATTGGAATATTACTGTCACGCTATTAGCAGTTCTGAGCTGGCCCAACGGCTGGATATAGAGAATGTTGCACTGCCAAACTGCGATGCAGTTACCTATTTGGCTTTAAAATGGTGTCAAGCGGAGCTGCAGCGTGGACTTGCCTTCGCCCAGCGCAATCTCTCGGAGGCAGCCAAGTATAATCCTTTATATGGACTGTTTTTTGCAACCAAACATTTTTTGTTCGGCTGCGATTTTGTGAAGATGGCCGAGGAGCCAATATGGATTGCTTATATTCGCGAACTGATTAGTCAGTGCATTGATGTGGGCAAGTTGGTGTTTTCTGTGGTCAGTTGTGATTCGCCGGAAGGCTATCTACCCAATGTGAAAGCAACTGCTGATCCTGACTCTGTGGATGTGCTAAGTCAACGCCTAAGTCATGATGTTCTCGCCTCAGTAAACACGACGTCGCAAATGGTGTTACTTTGCGCCTGGCGTAGCGTTATGGAAACATCCCTTATTCTTGGCGAATTGGTGACTCGGGCTCCACTACAGAGTCATAAAAATCCAAAACGCGCTTACTTGCTTGGCCATGATCAGATAATAGCAATAGGCGAATACTTTCGTCTATTTCTGGCAGAAACTAAGCATCGTGGCGCCATTGAACAAGCTCACATAGGCTTTGCAAAAGTTTGCCAACGCTTCTTTGCCAGCGATGAATGCTGGCTTAATGTCTTGCCTGTATGCTGGCTCCAGGATGCTATGAAATTGTTAACTGCCGATGGTCTAGATTCGTCTTTCAGCCACTGCCCAACCAGACGTAGCGCCGGCTTGCCCTATATACTGCAGTCGGTAATAGGAGCCGAACTCAAGCTCGGTACGTGTACTTATCTTGAAAAAACTATGTTCCAACTTATTGCTCTTTGCGACAATGATTTGGCCGGGAAAAATGCTGCTCGCACTCATGCACTCAATATTATGCGCACTCTATTTCGCAACAGCGAGATGTCTGAAAGCACTGGCGAGTATACACCACGTGCCATGCTTTGCGCTCTCAAGTGCTTAGACGCTACCAACTGGCCTGAACGCAATTCGGCCACATTGCTCTTTAGCGCCTTATTGGTACGCACTTTTGGCGTAGAAAAATGTAATGATAGAGGACAAAAGGAAATGGGAAATCGAATGAGCGCACGAATCTTCTTTGCGCGTCATCCAGAGCTTTATGATTACATGCATTACAAATTACGTCAGGCAGGGGATGCTGTGTTCCAATTCAATGAACGCAAGGCTCAGCCACTTCAGCTGGAAGCTATGCTGTTCCTACTTAGCCGTCTGCAGTCGTCCGAATTGGAGACCAGCGGGAGCACTCTTAGGGTAAGTTGAAGTTTGTTTTTAAAATTTTTGAAGAGTTCGCTCAGTAGGAGAGATGTTTAGTTCTTGTCTGGATCGCATCCCCAGACAAGATCCATGAGCTCTTAAATCAACCAATAAATGTAAAGAGAATTTATTCAGTTTCTTAACCTATTATTGCGAATTTTGGGCTAGTATAAAGATCTTACGAAGTACTTTTCGCTCAAACACTCCAAGGCCATTTTATTGGTTTTTTTTTTAACCTACTTATCTAACGCTGTGTTGGAAGGCGAAATCGTGTTAGACTGATCTGACCATATGGTATCAATGAATTTTTTTTTTTAATCTATTGATTTCCGGGCAATATAAAATTTGGTGCCATTTGGTGTTCATTGAAATATTAGAACGCACTTTATATGGGGAAGTATTGGGTTTTTAATCAAAAGTCTTCTGTTTAAGCAACTAAAACTCATTTTATTTGAATCTGAAAGTCTCCAGTCAAAGAAACCATATACATTGTCTTGCACTTATTCACGACAAGACCCACTCTGGTAGATTCTCTTTCCATTGTTTCGAAAGCTCCGGTAACATCTCGCTTAGGTGCCGTTAGTTGTCTCGCCTGCAATCCCGATTCGTGTGTTACTCAAGGACATTCTGCAAATTCGCACAAAATTTGTAGGAGTAGCGAACTCAGGCAATACGGTATATACGCGTATATCAAATGCTGTAAATAGCTACTATTTATATATTTGGTTAAAACTCATTTTTACATATTAATTTATAATTCTCTCTACAGATCAGTTCATTTTCCCACTATCTGATGAAACTGTGCCGCTCCCACGATGCTTTGACGCGAGAGCGTGCCGCTATGATTCTGGTTGATATTTTAGATCATGAGAGTTTCAACGTACTTGTTTGTCAAGTTATATTTGATTTGGCTTCTTTGCTGGTTATGCATAAAAGTGTAAGTGTATAGAATTTAAATTGTTAGTTTCTTTGAGAAAAGTGTTGTTGGATAAAATCGCAATCAATAAACCTAATAGTTTTAACCCAATCACGTCCAGCAATTTCAAAAACGTGATTTATCATTTTTAAAAAAGGCACGGATTACCCACAATCAGCTTGTCTTATACAGGACTATCTAATAAAAAAAACATGAACTTTAATTTTAAAAAATTCACTTATTCTTATTCTTAATTTTTGACGGTTATTAAAAACAAATGTTATCTTAAATCAAATAATACATACCAATCTGACACACAAATATGTAAATACATTAACCAAGCTGAAGGCCCCGCCGCCAGCCATGACTAGCTAATAAAATATAGTTAGCTTATATAAATTAATAAATAAAAAAGTAATATGCTTGCGGTGCCAAGTAGTTAAGTTTATACTTTTAAAATTATATATATATTTTTTTTTTGATGCAGGGTAAAATTAATTATCTGCACTTAAATAATGTGCATGGCCTGGTGCTTCTAATTGACTTTCTCCACAAAAAACATGGAACGCTTAGGAGCGACTTCAAAGATGGGATCTTATTTCTTTTGTCAATAGCAGCAAAACAAATGCTCTACATGAATATTTGCTTGTTTAACACTATTATGAAGACGCTTGTTGATTTGTTGGCCGGGTAAATATTTTAGTTAAAATCTCCTTATTATAAAAATCATATTAAAGATCCTTATTTAATAATTATGCTTCTTCAATTTTAGCATTAAACAATTTGACCATTTAAATCACAATGGACTTCAAAATCTTTACCAATTTGACCATACTGATGTGTACAAGCTTTGCGACAGAAATGCTGATGCAATTAGACAGTTTTTGGTCTTTCGATTGCAGTATAATCGTATAAACGGTGATGCGACGCTCATCGTGAGAAATATGTTAGACGACCTAGTTAAATGCAATGCATTGCCACATTCCGGCATAGAATTAAAAATTGATCTGTTCTTGTATCTGCTGCTTCAATCCAACCTACTTGTCGCTTACAAAATCGATTTTGACATTGATGAATACTCGTTTAAAGAAGATGTTATTCAGTATTCAGAATCTTTTGAACAGGAAATACGTAACAAGTTTTGCAAGTTAATTCAACACTCGGAAGATGTCTATAGCGATATCACAAATTTGGCTAAAATGGTGGCTGAGGGCAACTGCTGGCATCCGTTACTTGGATGCAAAATTTATACTTTGCAAGGTATTTTGAGCAAAATGGAGATGTCCATGGAAGTGCTGCTTGAGCGATCTGTGAAGGCAAATAGTGAGCAGTTACCGGGTCTAATCGTGTGTGTTTTGCGCGCGATCGAGCATGGGATACTTAAGAAAAGTACATGCATGTCTTTAATCGATTTTGCACTGCTGTTCAGCGATCCCACTCAAAATTCTAATTTACGGTAAGCTAAATAACTCCTTATATATGCTCTAACTTAATTTATAATTGTAACTAACGATGTGCAACAGTCAATCTAGGGACGGTTTGATTTTTCATTGCGTCTTACATTGGTGGATCACAAATTGGTTCACCTACATATATTTATATGTCCCCACAAAATGATTTGAAAGCACCGGAAACATTCTATTAACAAAAAACCTTTGACCTTAAATATCTTGAGATTGGGACATTGGGATTGATTATGGCTTTTAAGAAGTATCATACAAAGTCAAAACAAACATTCTTGCCAAATTTGGTAAGTTTTCGATTCCAAGAAATAAAGCTTATTTTAATACATTGCTAGGTAGTTATCAGTTGGAGGTGTCACCACAAAAATATTCATAGCTTCCATAGCTTTAAGATCACACTTTTTTTCTCAATGAACTGGCCCACGTAAAATGAGCATCTTCTTCTAAACTGGCCATAAGAACCCGTTACCGGGTTACGGCCTGATGCAAATATCTCCTCCAAGCGCCGCTGTTTTGCGCGTGCTTGGTCCAATTGGTGATACCAAAGGTAGCTAGCCACTACCTGGCCCTTCAAGCGGAGGCATGGTCTGCCCTTTCGCCTCCCTTCGACCGACGCATTGAAGACTATTCTCGCAGGAGCTTTATCATCCATACGCCCAACATGACCTAGCCAGCGCAGCCGCTGGATCCTAATTCGCCAGACTATGTCAGTGTTGTCGTAGAGCTCATAGAGTTCATCGTTCCATCGTATGCGGTAGTCATTGTCAACGCGTATAGGGCCAAAAACCTTACGGAGTACTTTCCGCTCAAACACTCCAAGTGCATTTTCACCAGACCGCGTTATCACCCGCCATAAAGCAAAACGGCAAGGATGAGTGTCTTATAGAGTGTCAGTTTCGTCTGGCGGGAGAGGTCTCTACTACTCATTTGCCTACTGAGACCAAAGTAACATCTATTGGCAAGAGTGATTCTCCGCTTGATCTTCATGCTGACATCGTTTTTCATCGTAACGGTGGTGCCAAGGTAGACGAAGTCCTTGACAACATAAAAAGTATAGTTTTCAACATCAATCTGAAAATCCAACCGCTGTGTCTCTCTACTCAAAGAAAACATATACTTTGTCTTGCTCTCATTAACAACCAAACCCACCCCGGCAGATTTTTTCTCAATAGCCGCGAAGGCTCCATTAACTGCTCGCTTTGTACGACCAATGATATCGATATCATCTGCGTATGCAAGCAACTGGACACTCTTATAGAACATAGTCCCGTTCCTATTTACTTCGGCCTTATGCAACACACTCTCGATCGCAAAGTTGCAGAGGTTGGAGGAGAGGGCATCGCCTCGTCTGAAACCTTGCTTGGTATCAAAAGGCTCGGAGAAACTCCTTCCAACCTTGACCGAGCTGCGCGTGTAGCTCAACGTCATTCTGCATAGTCGTACCAACTCTGCAACAGGGATACCAAACTCAGACAGTGCGTCATATACGCGATCCCTCAACGGGCTATCAAACGCTGCTTTATAATCAACAAAGAGATAGTGGGTGTCGATTTGTTTTTCGTGGGTCTTTTCCAGGATTTGGCATAGTGTGAATATCTGGTCTATGGTGGACTTACCAGGCCTAAAGCCACACTGATAAGGTCCGATCAGTTCTTTCGCAAACGGCTTTAGCCTTTCACACAGTACGCTCGGTAGGACCTTTTATGCAATAGAAAGAAGGCTGATATCACGGTAGTTGGCGCACACCGTGGGGTCACCCTTCTTGAGGACAGGGCAGACGACACCAAAAATCGGGCACGCACTCATCTAACCATATTCTGGAAAAGAGCCGGTGCATGCATATTACCAACTCATGGCCTCCAGTCTTGAACAGCTCAGAAGCAGGTCATCTGCGCCAGCTGCTTTGTTGTTCTTGACCCGCTTGATTGCGACCCTGACTTCGTCATAGCTAGGCGCCGGTATATTCCCGCCGTCATCTATAGTTGGGGATGTCGAGAAGCTAACTCTGGGGACGGCATTATCTTCATCATCGCCAGATAGCAAGCCAGAGAAGTGTTCCCTCCATAACCTCAGTGCACCCTGTGCATCCACTACCAGATTTCCATCTGCATCTCTGCAAGAAGACGCTCCGGTACTAAATCGTTCAGCCAGACGCTTGACGTTTTGGAAGAACTTCATAACGTCACTCCTGCTTCTGCACATCTCGATCTCCTCTCGCTCACGCTTTTCCTGCTCGCGTTTTTTGCGTCTGAAAAGGCGTCTCTCCATCCTCCTCATTTCCCGATAGTGATCAAGCACAGATCGCGTAACAGACGACTCCTTCTATAGGCGGCATTCTTGACTGCAGTGGCTTCGCTGCACTCCTGATCGTACCATTGGTTCCTCGGCAGTGGGCGTTGGAAACCAAGGACGTTCTCCGCGGCGGAACGCAAGGAGTGGGATATATGCTTCCAGAGTCCCTCGGCGCTATCAGGTTCTAAGGGAGGTTGAGTGAGCTGCTCAGAGAGTTGAGCGGAAAAGGCCCCAGCAGTCTGCTGTGATTGCAGCTTCGTGATGTCCAGCTTTCGCTGCGTACTAGATCGCACATTCTTCGCTATGCTTAGACGCATGCGAACCTTAGCTGCAACAGGGTAGTGGTCAGAGTTGATGTTGACCCCTCTGGACGTACGAACATCAAGCAAGCTGGATGCATGCCTTCCATCAATCACAACACGATCAATCTGGTTGCATGTAGATTGATCAGGAGACAGCCATGTAGCCTTATGGATATCGGGATGCGGAAATCTGGTACTACAGACTACCATGTTACGCGCCGCGGCGAAGTCAATTAGCCTGAGACCATTGTTCGAGGTGGTCTCGTGAAGGCTGAATTGTCCGACAGTAGGACCAAAGATGCGCTCTCTTCCAACCTTTCCATTAAAATCGCCTAACACGATTTTAACATCATGGGCTGGGCAGCGGTCGTAGACAGACTCCAGTCTATCATAGAACGCCAGCCTTTCGTTCACTGGTGTGAACCGGGAGACACGGTTGCGTAATCTTCGGCCAACAACAAATCCGCACCCAAATTCGTGGCGCTTCGCATGGCAGCTGTAGTAGATGTCACAGTCAGCTCCTACGCAGCAGCCCTGTCCTGTCCATCGCATCTCCTGGATGGCGGTAATGTCGGCTCTGCACAGCCTGAGAGCATCCGCCAGTTGGGTAGAGGCATCATCCCAATTAAGGGTCCGGACATTCCAGGTGCATACCCTCAAATCATTGTCCTTTGTACATTTCCATGGGTCGTCAACATTAGGGGCGTTCCTATCCGAGGCAGGTTTATCATCTTTCATTGGTCGAGGTTTTTACGCGGTGGGTCCCAAACCCTACGCACAAACGATTTAGAGCCCAGGGAGGGCTTCGCTGCGCACATTAGCTCACTACTCTAACACCGGGTGGCGATTAGAGCAGCTATCCAGGGGGCACCACGAGGAGGTTGTGCGTAGAGACAGGTATCACCCTGGCCATTCCCCGGTGAATGGCGATCAGAAGCTTTCACCCTGTTCCACCAGAACCCAGGCCACCCTGTTCCTTATGTATACAGAAAAGCTTTTGCTGGACAGGGGACAGCCATGTAGCCTTGTGGATATCGGGATGCTGAAATCTGGTACTACAGACTACCATGCTTCGCGCCGCGGCGAAGTCAATTAGCCTGAGACCGTTATTCGAGGTGGTCTCGTGAAGGCTGAATTGTCCGAGGCTATTTTGCATTTTTTCATTGGAAGTGGTGGGTCCCAAACCCTACTCACAACCCTTTTCAGGCCTGGTGTGGCTCTACTGGTCTAGAAAGAACCCAGTGTCATTGTTAGTCGCCCCATACGACAAGCTTTGACCTGCTGAGGTGGTATTCTCTAACTCGCTCACCACACGGGTTGATGAGTATAGATTTTTTTTTTTAAGTTAAAAAAAAATACCTAAAAATAAAAATTTGTATAAAATTATAAATAATTTATTTTTAAAAGTAACAATTTTTCATTTTAAAAAAATATTCATTTATCTGTATTCGTTTACAAGATATAAATTAATTAAAAAAAGGATTACCCAAATATTCATCTATCGATAACTCGATAAGTAATCGGAATTTGGGAACAAAAATAGTATGAGAAAAATTTTGTTTTTCAGTACACCACATCACATATAAATTTGAGTATGATTTCGATATAACGAATTTAAAGGGCCCACTTGAGAAATCTTGTCAATTGGGTGACAAGTTTTCCTTTTGGAAAGTTGGTTATTATGTGGGAAAAAATTACTATTATGCCCATAAGTCTGGTATTCTTAGGCCAATATCTTTGAAATTCAGTAGTTTAGTCGCTTAAATTCAAAAAGTGAAAAACACGTTTTTTTAATTTAGCGGTAACGCATTAATTTTTCGATCTGAAATTTTTTGTAGAAATTTTTGGTACCTTAACCAGCTAGACCCTTTGCAATCTAAATCTTCGGCTCAAGCTGTTTTTCTCTAAGTAAAATAGTTTAATTGTAATAAATTTTTATTTATAAAATTTTGAAAAATTGAAAAAATAAAATTATTTATTGATTAAGAAAATTTTATGGGTGCGGAATGATCCTGGATTGGAGTGAAAGCATTATGCATGCATAATAAAATAAAATAAAAGAAATAATAAAAAATAAATGCAAACTTTTTTACCAATGACAAAAATTTAATGCAGTCTGGACTGTGGTCGACCTGGGATACCTTGTACCCTTTTGTCTTCATAAACACAAAATCTAGTAAACGGTAAAATGGGAACGGTAGTATCGACTTTTATGTCATTTTTCACTAGTTCGATATGTATAAGCATTTTCTTATTGATAATTTCTTATAGGGAAGTTGGTTATAATGAGGGCATAAATTACTTTTATATCCATAAATTTAGTATTCTTGGGCTTACGTTGTTAAATGTCGAAACCACTTTTATAAATATCTGTAAGGTAAATCGATTGCATGAGAAGGGGGGCTTGTTTTAATGATGAGGCTCACACGAGTCTTCACACCAAATATTGTAGATCTAGCTCACATATTACGATGTTAAACATCGAGTGGAATTTTGGAGAAGTTTATATAACTTTTGATATATTTGTCCGATTTTGATCATTTTTTTTAACAAAGATGCACCGAAGCATAAAGCGTCTCATCCACTGTGATCATGTTTGACGCGTAATTAGTGTGCATTAGTAAAAATAATCTTGTGTACACCGATGCCTATGCGAATATCAACAGTTTTGATAGCTGTAATCATGATGCGCGGAACGGAATGGAATCGGTACTGAGATTCTATGTGTATGTTTAGAATTTCAGTGTTTAGTTGCAAATAAACATTGAAATGAACAGGTCTGTTTCTGACGAGCGCGAGTTTTTGCTCATCTGTCATAGTAATATTTACCTAGTAAACGTTATATGTATATATTAGTTAAAACTGACTCGAACGACCAAATTTCTGTTCTTGCAGTCGGTTAACCCATAAAACACAAACAATTCGCAAATTGGTGCCTTTATTATACCAAAGACAATAGAAACACTAAGATGAGTAACGCCATAACTGCCGAAAATTATCAAAAGCCCTACACATACATTTATACCTTTTTATGTACATGTATGCATGCATAGCTCCAATGCACCACACCCCCGTGTGGTGAGCGGGTTAGAGAATACCACCTCAGCAGGTCAAAGATTTTCGTATGAGGCGACTAACACTGAAACTGGGTTCTTTCGAGACCAGTAGGCCTTAGAATGGTTGTGCGTAGGGTTGGGACCCCCCACGTAAAACCACAATTCCAATGAAAGAAAGTATTTTGGGTCCCAAACCCTACGTACAACCCTCATAAGGCCTGGGGTGGCTCTACTGGTCTCGAAAGAACCTAGTGTCATTGTTAGTCGCCTCATACGACAAGCATTGACCTGCTGAGGTGGTATTCTCTAACTCGTTCACCACACGGGCCACTATCATAAGTAACTATGGTTAATTAGGTAGTGGAAGAGGTACACATACAGGTAAACTAGACATCATATTTTATTCATAAAATCCTAAACGCAGACACAAAGTTTCTTTCATAAGAAGTTATCTTTACAGTATTACGGTAGTCATCCTTGGGCCAATTATCTGTCTAGAATAGAATAAATAAAGCAATGCTTTTTTTTACCGTTTCACAAATCGTTGGGGCCACTTTTTGGTTCCTTACTCACTTAACTGGCCATAACAACCCGTTACCGGGCTACAGCCTGATGTAAAGCTCTCCTCCAGGCGTCTCTGCTTTGCGCGAGCCTTTTCCAATTGGTAATACCAAAGGTAGCTAGCGTGCTCTCGACCTGGTCCTTCCAACGGAGACATGGTCTGCCCTTTCGTCGCTTCCCTTCGACAACCGTATTGAAGACTCTTCTCGCAGGAGCTTCTTCGTGCATACGCTCAACATAACCTAGCCAGCAGAGCCGCTGGATCTTAATTTGCTTGACTATGTCAATGTCGTCGTAGAGCTGATAGAGTTCGTCATTCCATCGTATGCGGTAGTCGTTCCCAACGCGTAGAGGGCCAAAGATCTTACGGAGTACTTTCCGCTCAAACACTCCTAGGGCGTTTTCATCAGACTGCGACATCACCCATGCTACAGCGCCATAAAGCAAAACGGGAAGGATGAGCGTCTTATAGATTGTCAGTTTCGTCTGGCGGGAGTGGTCTGTACTACTCATTTGCCTACTGAGACCAAAGTAACACCTATTGGCAAGAGTGATTCTCCGCTTAATCTCCATGCTGACATCGTTCTTCATTGTGACGGTGGTGCCAAGGTAGACGAAATCCTTGAAAAACTCAAAAGTATAGTTCTCAACATCAATCTGAGAGTCCAACCGCTGTGTATCTCTACTCGAAGAAAGCATATACTTCGTCTTGCTCTCATTTAACACCAGACCGACCCTGGCAGATTTTTTTTCAATAGCCGCAAAGGCTCCGGTAACCGCTCGCTTTGTACGCCCGACGATATCGATATCATCTGCGTATGCAAGCAACTGGACACCCTTATAGAATACAGTCCCGTTCCAAAACACTTCGGCCTTTCGCAACACATTCTCCATCAAAAAGTTGAAGAGGTCGCAGGAGAGGGCATCGCCTTGTCTGAAACCTCGCTTGGTATCAAATGGCTCGGAGAAGCTCTTTCCTACCTTGACGGAGCTACGCGTGTTGCTCAACGTCATTCTGCATAGTCGTACCAACTTTGCAGGGATACCAAACTCAGACAGTGCGACATATACGCGATCCCTCAACGGGCTATCAAACTCTGCTTTATAATCAACAAAGAGATAGTGGGTGTCGATTTGTTTTTCGTGGGTCTTTTCCAGGATTTGGCGTAGTGTGTATATCTGGTCTATGGTGGACTAGCCAGGTCTAAAACCCCACTGATAAGGTCCAATCAGTTCTTTCGCAAACGGTTTTAGTCTTTCACACAATACGCTTGATAGGACCTTATATGCAATAGAAGTAGTTAGCGCACACCGTGGGATCACTCTTCTTGGGGACAGGGCAGAGGACACCAAGGTTCCAATCATCGGGCATGCTCTCATCTAGCCATATTCTGCAAAAGAGCCGGTGCATGCACCTTATCAGCTCATTGCCTCCACCAGATGCTTTGTTGTTCTTGAGCCGCTTGATTGTGACCCTGACTTCGTCAAAGCTAGGCGGCGGTATATCCACGCCGTCGTCTATAATTGAGGACATCGGGAAGTTAGCTCCGGGGGCGGCATTGTCATCATCGCCCGATAGCAAGTCAGAGATGATCCTCCACAACCTCAGTGCACCCTGTGCATCCACTACCAGATTTCCCTCTGCATCTTTGCAGGAAGACGGTCCGGTACTAAATCCTTCAGCCAGACACTTGACTTTTTGGAAGAACTTCTTAACGTCATTCCTGCTCCTGCACATCTCGATCTCCTCTCGCTCACGCTTTTCCTGCTCGCGTTTTTTGCGTCTGAAAAGGCGTCTCTCCATCCTCCTCATTTCCCGATAGTGATCAAGCACAGATCGCGTAACAGACGACTCCTTCTATAGGCGGCATTCTTGACTGCAGTGGCTTCGCGACACTCCTGATCGTACCATTGGTTCCTCGGCAGTGGGCGTTGGAAACCAAGGACGTTCTCCGCGGCGGAACGCAAGGAGTGGGATATATGCTTCCAGAGACCCTCGGCGCTATCAGGTTCTAAGGGAGGTTGAGTGAGCTGCTCAGAGAGTTGAGCGGAAAAGGCCCCAGCAGTCTGCTGTGATTGCAGCTTCGTGATGTCCAGCTTTCGCTGCGTACTAGATCGCACATTCTTCGCTATGCTTAGACGCATGCGAACCTTGGCTGCAACAGGGTAGTGGTCAGAGTTGATGTTGACCCCTCTGGTCGTACGAACATCAAGCAAGCTGGATGCGTGCCTTCCATCAATCACAACACGATCAATCTGGTTGCATGTAGATTGATCAGGAGACAGCCATGTAGCCTTATGGATATCGGGATGCGGAAATCTGGTACTACAGACTACCATGTTACGCGCCGCGGCGAAGTCAATTAGCCTGAGACCATTGTTCGAGGTGGTCTCGTGAAGGCTGAATTGTCCGACAGTAGGACCAAAGATGCGCTCTCTTCCAACCTTTCCATTAAAATCGCCTAACACGATTTTAACATCATGGGCTGGGCAGCGGTCGTAGACAGACTCCAGTATATCATAGAACGCATCCTTGGTCACATCGTCCTTGTCCTCCGTCGGCGCGTGCGCACAAATTAGGCTGATGTTAAAGAATTTAGCCTTGATGCGGATTGTTGCCAGCCTTTCGTTCACTGGTGTGAACCGGGAGACACGGTTGCGTAATCTCCGGCCAACAACAAAACCGCACCCAAATTCGTGCGATTCGCATGGCAGCTGTAGTAGATGTCACAGACAGGTCCTACGCAGCAGCCCTGTCCTGTCCATCGCATCTCCTGGATGGCGGTAATGTCGGCTCTGCACATCCTGAGAGCATCCGCCAGTTGGGTAGAGGCACCATCCCAATTAAGGGTCCGGACATTCCAGGTGCATACCCTCAAATCATAGTCCTTTGTACATTTCCATGGGTCGTCAACATTAGGGGCGTTCCTATCCGAGGCAGGTTTATCATCTTTCATTGGTCGAGGTTTTTACGCGGTGGGTCCCAAACCCTACGCACAACCCATTTAGAGCCCAGGGAGGGCTTCGCTGCGCACATTAGCTCACTACTCTAACACCGGGTGGCGATTAGAGCAGCTATCCAGGGGGCACCACGAGGAGGTTGTGCGTCAACTTGGTTGAGGTAGAGATAGGTATCACCCTGGCCATTCCTCGGTGAATGTCGATCAGAAGCTTTCACCCTGTTCCACCAGAACCCAGGCCACCCTGTTCCTTATGTATACAGAAAATCGATTTTCATTGGAAAAATGCGTACAGGGTATCGGTTACCGTCCCGACTGTTTTGCATCAAATTTTTTTATATTTTCTTGCACAGCTCTTGGCGTTTAAACTTAATATAAATCAAATTAATTAAGAATAAAATTATGTGATTTCATAATGCATTCATATCAAACAATATCTAAAAAAAAAAAAAATAACGCAGTTAAAAGTAATTTGAAACAAAAAGTTAATTTTACTTTGAAACAATTTTTTAAGAAAATTAAAGAAATATATTTCAAATCACCCAGACTGTTTTTTTCATAAATTTTGTTTGGAGTGAAACTTGCAGCAAAAATTCTTTATGCAATTTTAGAATACCCGTAGTTTTTCGATTTGGCCTTGAAGTCGTGGTTCTTTAAAAAAAAAAAAACAATTTTCTCAAAATTTTTATGGTTTTTTTTGTTAAGTTACATCTGTTTTTTGTTAAAACGCTAATAACTTCTGAAAAAATTAATGGATTTGATTGATTTTTTTATGTGAATAATTGTTCAATATATAAAAAAAAATAAAATATATATATATGTATGTATGTATATATAATATTCTGAAAAATTTGTTTCAAAGAAAAATTTATTTTACGTTTCAAATTAATTTTTTTGACATTGCATTTTTTTTAGTTAGATAGTGTTTTATATGAACTTCATTATATATGAAGGACCCTATTCTAAAATTTATTCTTTTCCGAGATATGATTTTTTATTGGGTTTACTAACATATTTGACTATATCTCTAGTTCTAATCATCTGATGATGTTAAGCATAGTACAGTACAGAGAATTGAACAACCCAATTTTCGTACCTACAAGGTTTTTATGTAGACCTGATAGTTTGGGTGTAGTAACCTCTTATGTATGATCTTTATAAATTTTTTCTTCTTTAAATTCGATTTGTCCATATTAAATTGATTACTATCACCAAAAAATCAATCAAATCCATTAAGTGTTTAGAAGTTATTAGCGTTTTAATAAAAAGCGGCATGTAACTTGACAACAAAAAAACCTTCAAAATTTTAAGCTTTTTTTTTTAAAAAAAATACGGGTATTCTGAAATTGCACAAAGAACTTTTGCTGTAAGTTTTATTCCAAACAAAATTTAAAAAAAACGCCACGGATGATAAGACCCATATATGTACATATATAAAAATGGGTCGGGACGGTGCCCGACCATTTTTTCCATGAAAATCAAATTTCATGCAAATTTCTGTATCGATGCGTTGAAGGGTATGGACGTAATAACGGTAACTGTACTACGGGGGAAGGGGGATGGTGCGAAAAAAGGTCAACATTTTTTGGCTTATAATCCTAACGTACCACATTTGGTTAACATAAATGTTAACTTTAGGATTTCTGTAAAAAGTGAATTTTGTTACAGATTATAGGAGAAGGGGCCTAAAATTGGCACATTATTAGCTATATCTTCTAAAGTTCTTACCCGATATATCGATATAATTCGACAAACAATTTTTAATCTGATTTAATTATGCCCTGTACACAAAGTGTAAAAGGGTATTATAGATTTGTGCAATGTATGTTACAGGCAGATGGAGGCGTGGCAGACTATATGTTCCATGGGCAAAAATGTCAGGAGCAATAGTCTAGTCGATATAGACATGTCCGTATGTCTGTCCATGTTGTCGCACCGTTCTCGGAGACTATAAGAGCGCATTATACCTATTCAGTGCAAGTTTGTCGAATTAGGTCGATATCTCCCCCCGTTCCCCCGTGACAGATTTGCGTGGTATACAACCGCTCCGTTCAATCTATCATTTCGAAACTCGACAGAGGTGTGCGTCGTGTTTATGTGCATCTATGTTGCAAAAATGATCGAAATCGGATAAATACATCAAAAGTTATAATCAAAAATATGCTAATTTCACCCCCCTCGCCCACAAACTGTGCCAAAATTCCAGTACGTGTAGATATGGATACATGTGAGCTAGAGTTACAAAATTTGGTGTAGAGACTCGTGTGACCCAAGTCTATAAAACTGCATCCACCTTTTTTCAATGGAACCCCCCCTTCCCCAGCAATCGATTTATCTTAATTACTGCCACCCACCCACACACACACACACACACACACCCCCCCATATATTGATTTGAAAATTGTCACAGACATTAATATATGTATTTTTGATCTGTGTTACAAAATTCAACGACATTAGCCCAAGAATACTGGAGTTATGGGTATAAAAGTAATTTTTGCCACCATAATAGCCAACTTCCCAATAGGAAAACTTGTCAATTGGAACTTCCCTATAGGAAAATGTTTAAAGGCCTATCGTTCTTGTGAAAATAGATATAAAAGTGGATACTTCCGTTGTCATTTTAACGTATTTAGTGTTAATAAAGAAGAAGGGTACAGCGTAGGGCACTGTCGGGCACCTTTCCGACTGTCTGCATAAAATTTTTTTTATTTGTTTTTGGCAATAAACAGTTTTGAAAGGTAAATTAATCTCTCTATAAAAAAAAAATATATTGCTGTACATACCCCATAAATTGAAATAAATGGAGTCAAAGTTGAATTTTCTAATTTTTTTGCACTGTATGTTATGCACAATTCTGCGACAAAGTGTACATATAAGAAATTGACGTGCGCATATATAGCGTTAAAAATGCAGCACCTTTTTACGTAAACGAAGTTGAAAAAAAAGTATTCTTATCTTTTGTCAGGGTGAGCCGAGTGGTATTCGTTGCTTGAGGTAGCTGTCGTGATTGTGAGAGCCATCAAATGCATAGAGGCAGCCGACTATGGGTGTAGAAGGTTTTTTTTTTATTCTTTATTAACAAAACTGAAACGAAACCTAAAACTAAGAATGAACAAAAAACAACAAACTAAAAACTAAGCAGTGCCGCGCTCCTGCGGTACGGCCGTAAAGCGTTGCTTCACAGGATAAGTGACCCTGCTTCATCGTTGTTCCACACTCTTTCTCTCTCAAGACTTCTCGGCTCGCCCGGATATGCGAAGCGACTCACTGTGACCGTACCGCCGGAGATAGCTCCTGAAGCAGCCGTGGCCACTTAGGAGCTGCGTCAGATGAAAGTTGACCACTCCGTGTCTGCGACCCAGCCACTCGCTTAGGACTGGGATAAGGCGGTGGGTCCACCGACCTTTAGCTAAAGAGTCCCTTTAGTTGCCAGCTGGCAAGGCTTTCTTGCCTCACCGCCGCTCTCCTTGTTCCCTGCGGCCAGCTCATTTAGTGAGACCAGCCCCGCTATTACAAGCGCCGCGTCACCGGAAATGGTGCGGAAAGCGGAGCAAACTCGGATGGCTCCCAGTCTGTATGCCGTCAATACACCACGACTATAGGCACGTACTTCCAGAGCTGTCGACCACACTGGTGCAGCATATAGTATTATGGCCTTGGTGACACCCATCAGTAATCTTCTGCGCCCCTGCTTTGGCCCTCTTGAATTTAGCATAATTCTAGAGAGCGCCATACATGACGCAGCAGCCTTCCCATCCACGTATTCAAGGTGCTCCTTGATCGAGAGCCTGTCATCCAGCATCACTTCTAGGTACTTTATTTAATTATAAAGTAGATTTAATTGTAGTACCTCCAACTATAATTTGCGCCGTTTCTACCTTTTCCCGGGTGCTCACCAAGACTGCTTCCGTCTTATGTGCTGCTAGCTTAAGGCCTGCTGCTTCAAGCCACCGATTCACCCGAGCAATGCCTTCATTGCATAGCGTCTCCTCAGTGCACAGCTCCTTTGGCACCACCACCATGGCAATATCGTTAGCAAGGCCCACGATATGTGAGCCGAGCGGAAAGTCAAGGCGTAGCACACCATCGTACATAACGTTCCACAAGAGAGGACCCAGCACCGACACTTGGGGCACTCCTGCGGATACCCTGTGTATCTTCGTTCCCTCCGAAGTCTCGTATCTCAGCACCCTGCCACTAAAGAACCTGAGTATAGACTCCTGGAGATACTTGCGGACGTTGAATGCCGCCAATGCGTCCACCGTGTGACCCCACTTGAAGGCGTTCTTCAGGTCGAGAGTCACGATGAGGCAGTATTTTTTGGCGCCGCCCTTCCATCGCTTGCCTGCAATGGCATTTGAAGCAATGCTGACCAACTTTTCTACGGCGTTGACAGTTGACATTCTTTCCGGAACCCGAACAGGTTGCCAGCTAGCCCTCCCGCTTCATCTCTAGCAATGGTGTTTAGCAAGCAGATCGGTCTGTAGGAGGAAGCCGTATCACGGCTTGCAAGGCAAGCAGCACCAGCCTCTGAATCTTCCAGCGGTCAGGAAAGGTGCCCTCAATCATGCATTGGGTGAACAATAATGCAAACACTTTTAGTTGCAGCGCCATATAGCCATCTTAAGGGCTCGATTCGGAATAGCGTCCGGACCTGGAACTGACGCAGTCTTAATGCTTTTAGAAGCTAAGCGCACCTCCTCCTCAGTAACATGATCAATCGAGTCTAATGTGTATCCTGCTACTGGTCTTTGTCTACGCATTATAATGCCTCTACGGCTTATTTCGTCCTGTTTGTGAGGGAAAAGAACATCAACTATCCTCTTAAGTGAGCACGCGTTCGAGGGGGCCTCAGTTTTACTGTTATACAACCAGGCCACGTCCTCTGCTGTGACTAGCTCGTCTAGGTCCCTAATCTCTAAACGCGTGACCGGCGTAAGGGTGCGTACACCTGCGGTGTCACCGAGAACCATCTCAATCTCTTCCTTGAGGTGCTGGGTTGAGGCGTAGTTTGAACTAGTGAGCTCAAGCAGCAGTTCACCCTTGGCTGTACTCGCACCTTGCTCACACTTTCAGCGACGCTTTTAAGCTTCTTGTCTTGATGCCTTGTAACCATAGCCAGTACTTGACAATAGGACAACTCCCCAGTCGGCTGAATAACCAGCGCATCCGGTTTAGGCTTGCAGTGGTTGCGATACTTCTTTTTTTTTTTGGCTTTCGGACCAACCTGCTGCCACTTGCTCTTGTATGATCCTGTGATAGTGTAGAAGCAGGTAAAGGTACTTGTGTGTATCTGCATTGAGGTGCTTGTGAATGGGATCCTGGGCACGGCATGTTGGAGGCAAATTTGTTTTTTGGCTGACTGTGTGTCGCATTGTCGGTTTTGCAAGCGTGTGTGCTGTAGAAGACATGTGTTTGTGCACAGGATTGTCATAAAGTTGTCGAAGGTTGTGGGTGTGCGAAGCAAGTAAACTGTTAAAGGAAAGGCAAGCTATTTTACATTTGCTGCATTTAGCGAGGTAAGCAACGACAGACTGAGACCCGGCAACAGATCCTTCTGTAATTTTTTGCTCACATTTCAGACAATTTGTGTTTGAGTTGTCTGCTGGCGGGCATCTGATTGATGTATTTTCTTTTGATATTTGCCGCCGCTGCCCAATGTCAGTAGAATTTTTTTTAAAATTTGCATATGGATGCGCTAGAAATACTAGACCAGAGCGTAATAACAACCATTATGGATTGTGCCGACAGCCAGACAGAAAAAAATTTTCTATATTATTTATAGATGTACATAATCTTCCATGTTCTAGAAGAACCAATAGTTAGCAGGTAATCGATGAAAAAGCCCAAAATATAAACTTCGTCACAAGCAAGTTGCAGCATTCGTTTTTATTTTTATAAAAATTGCCTGCTTGCACAAGAAAAACAATTGCGTTCAGAAAATAACGAAAGTGCAGCTTGTAGGTATACATAAGTTATGTTCGAAAAGTTATATGTTGCCGGACTGCTAGAATTCAATTACATAAAATGTTTTGTAGTTAAAAACCATATACATAAGTGAAATAATTTATAAAATTACATTACTGCTATGAAATAAGTAGTTTTGGGCCCCATGAATGTGCAAAATTAGTGAAAAACAATTGTTTTCATATTTAATATATGTAAAGTGGCAGCCCCGTGAGGTGAGCGGGTTAGAGAATACCACCTCAGCAGGTCAAAACTTGTCGTATGAGGCGACTAACAATGACAGTAGAGCAACCCCAGGCCTTAAAAGGGTTGTGCGTAGGGTTTGGAACCCACCACGTAAAACCACAATTGCAATGAAAGAATGTATTTACATCAGGCCGTAACCCGATAACGGGTTGTTATGGCCAGTTAAGAAGAAGAAAGTGCCAGCACAAATATCGATAAATATAGCCTGTTGGCAGCGATAACATATCTGCTGCCGGCTGATTCAAAGTCAAACAAGTGTTTGTTTGTCATTTAAACTACAATTTGAATAACTAATTTGTGATTTAGGGCCAAGAGTAGGAACTCCAAATAGGAGCAAAGATATGTAAGCACCTAAATACATGGCAATGCGGTTTGCAAAAGTGCCAAGCTGACGGTGGAAGCAAAGAGGGCAGCGCGCACAGATTCGCTTTTTGTTTTTGGTCCTCTTTGCAAGGACTCCACTGGTAAGAAGAAAACATTTAACAAGGCATCTTCTTCTTGCCTAGGCACAACCAAAAAACATTAACTAAGGCTTTGATAGCAATTTAAACTTGAAATTCCACAAACAAATTCAAATACCAACTGCTCGCGCAACCATAAACACAGATGTTGCTGCAAATGTTATCATTTCAAGAGTAAAACGAAGTCTTTATGTTTCGAAGTGACACGGAAACCAGAACACCACGTCACGGAATGACTTCGAACATTCGTTTTATTCCGATTCGGAAACCAGAATAGGCCTTATTGAAAACCGCAGAGTTATTCATTAACCCACAGCCAATCTCTATTTGCTTTTGTTAATTGTACCTAATTAATTAATTTAAAGTCTTAATAAAATGGCAGCGATAAACACATGGAAACAGACAAATAAATTAGATAAGTAAAATTTTAATTATTCTTTTTAGTTCGAAATGGAGTAAAAGCTAGTCAGTCAATTGTTTGATATGAACACTGCAAGATTTCAAAACATGCAGAGGTGTGCCGCCTGATATCTATTTCAACCCAAATGAAATCCGTCGGTCTGCCTGATATCTGCCATGTCCGTCTGTCCGTCCATCCGTGTTGTAACGTGTTTCTCAGGGACTATAAGAGTTAGAACAAACAAAATTTTACCAAAAGATGCGCATTTTCCCGAAAAAGAGCATGTTTATCCAATTAAGTCGATATTTTACCTCCTTCCCCCAAAGCAATTCAATTTTTGCAATGCTTCAATGGCTTTTTAATGCACAAGTGCCATTTTTGTATGTAGTTTAAAAAATTAATACACTTGTCAGATGTACTACCAAAGGTAGCATGATAATCAGTTAAATTTTTTGGCATATTTGACGCGCACATTGCTGAGTTGCCATCGACAGACATTCTTGTATTTTGCAAGCTATAAAATATTCATATTTTTCTTTGGTATTTGCAAACCAAAAAAAAAATTAACCCTAAAATAAATTTATTATGTGTATAATTCAAAACCATCTTAATTTTGTTATAACATATTTTTGCTTTGAGGCATCACTAACGTGACATTAACAACGAAGAGGCCAGCAGCCGGCAGCTTTTTCCCAATATTCGGTAACTGACTCCGAGAAATTAAATCCCTATCCCGCCAAGCTCACCATCGAATTTCTCTAGAGATTTTAAAGAACGTATCATTTTCGTGAAAGCAGATATGAGAAAAGTGCGCATAAAATAATGCATTAAATTAAGAATTAATTAAATTTAACGTTAATTTGAATGAGTTTGTTGACAAGCAGCAAATTTCAGCATAGTAGCTTATTCCAAATAGGGGCCATCTATTTGGTTACTTCGTATAACATGGGCTTTAGGTGCCGACTTCAAAACTATGTTAGATAGTAGGCCAATATTTAATTTGTTGCGTTGTGGATTTAAAAAATATTTAGCTATTAAAAATATATGTATGTATATCTAAAATATACACGTAATTAGTAAACTAATAAAATAATTTATTTTACAGATTCATGGTAGCTCAGCTGTGCAACAAACTACTGATTCGAGTGCATAAAATTGTAAGCATAGGCGATCCTGAGGTGATTGGAAAATTTATGCAATTGGTGATTAAGTTAAGTGTTGATGACAATATCGATATACGCAACTATGCAGCACAAATGATTGTAAATGCGAAATCTCAGATCATGCACACGGACCCAGTCTTACCCCTCATCGCTTTATCAATGTTTCTGAATTACATGCTCAATCTATTGGTAAAATACGAGCTGAATAGCACATTTCTGATCAAATTGTTCAATAAAATTGTGGCTCCTTTTCTTATGGGAGAAGGATTCGAAAATCATGGCGCTTATTCAATACAACAGATCCAAAAAGTTGAAGGAAATGGAAATATCGAGCTGTTTGATCAACAAGAGGCCAACTCTTATTTTGAGCCTGTTTTAATCGTAAATGAAGTGATTTCAGAGTTTCGAAAACAATTTGTACATTGTAAGGAGCTACAAAATCTATTAAACACGTTTGACTATGTGCATGATTTAAATACCCATTCACAGTAATAGTACATAAGACATATGTATAATGTAATTCAGTGGGTACCAGACGGACGGACATATGTATGTATGCTACCTAATATTGTTTACTCTTTTCGCATATGAGGCATTCTCTGAGCAAAAAGCCACCTTGCTTAAAGTTTTCTTTGGAATTGGAATATGTTAAAGTGTACATAAAACCATGTATGTAGAGTAGGTTTTAAGGTCTGTGTAATGCGTGGTTGTTATGTTATCAGGGGCTCAATTTTTTTGCAGTATAATTTTCAAATGGCAATATCTTTTTTCCATATCAATGGATTTAAAATATTTATACGTATTTTTTGTAGAGAAGCTTTCCAAGCTTTCGAATGAAATTTTTGATTATTGAAAAAAATTTTGTTTTGTCAAAAAAAAAGAAAAAAACAAATTTTCAACTTTCCCCCCTTGAAATTTTTCCAAAATTAGCCTAAATGTTCCTTATTTCATAAACTTTACCCCCCCAATTCGTACAAGTGACAGATGAATATGTAATGCGGTGCAGATCATCAATTGCGCAGTTATTATTATAATTTTCCCAATAGTGTTGTGCAGTGAGTATTTTACCCGGCATTAAAATTAAAAATTCATTGTATACAGACATTCTGGACTTCAAATCTATGTATAACTATTGTAACACAAAAGTAAATTACCACTGCTGCTAATCTTTGAAGATTTCCACCTATGCCGTCACAGGGCGCTTTTCCATGCGCTGTCGCGTGAAAATGCCATTCCGCGTCAACATTAATTTGGTTGGTCGTTTGTAAAAGATGCAAGACAAGGGACAGAAAATAAAAATTGTGCACATCCTTTGTCTGAAGAAGTGAAAATGTGGTCTTAAACTTCTATGAAAATGACATAAATAATATCGGTCAACCAAGCGGATGGAACTCGCATACATACACAACAATCAATTAACGTACCCGTAACTTTTTAGAAACGCCGTTAAATCAAGATTCGAATAATGTGTAATTTAAAGCAATATAATAAAGTTGGTAAAGCAAAAAATTGAAATTATTAAATTTCCTTATATATGTATTTATATATATATTTATCCTTGGTAAAGCAAAAAATTTAAATTATTAAATAAAATTAATTAAATTAATTAACTAATTATTAAATTTCCTTATTTTACTCTTAGCGTCCAAAGAGGGAAAGTGGAGAAAACTCCGAAACAAACGTTCTTTAGTTCTCAGTGTACTATATGTGTACAAAATTTCAGCACGCTACTATAAAATATTTTTTTAACCTAAAAAACCGCAAAAACAAAATAAACAGTTGGTAACCAACTCAGGCTTTTCCGCACGTTTATCAAAACAACTGAAATTAGCTAAGAGAAATTTAAACAACAAAAAAATGAAGAAACAATTTTTTCGAAAATTATTTACTCTTATTATCCCACTGGCGACCTAACTATAGCGACTAGAGGGCTCAAATTCAGTCGGAAACCCTTTGAAGACATACCCAGCACGATAGAAAAACATAAAGCCTGCGAAATTACTAAAGTTATTGGAAAAACAATTTTTTTTAAATTATTTACTCTTATTATTCCTCTGGCGACCCAACTATAGCGACCAGAGTGGTCAAATTCAATAGGAAAGAAGTTGAAGACATTCCCAACACAAAAACATCGCCAAATCGCCGGAAAAGTTGTCAGAGTGCTTAAATCGTCAAAAAACAAAACTTAGAGATTTTAGTTTTTTGGCCAATCCCAATACTTTTTTTGCGGAAAAGTAAAAATTGGAAATATCTCGAAAACAAGAGCTGAGGCCAAATTACTATGAAACAACTACCATCTTGTGTTGTGTAATTCATTTTCATCTCAATACCGTGTAACGTGTTTCTCAGAGACTATGATAGTTAGAGAGAAACAATTTCACCATTTTTCGATTAGCAACTTATGTTTAAACACAGTCGATATATTTTAGTCGGCAATATATATAGTGTAATAAAAATTCATAATTTTTATATTTTTTGCCATGTTAATGCTCGAATGAAGCTAATGAAGGTTGTTGGCGCCAGTCAACAATTTTTATTATTTATATTTATTTTCGTTTGTAATTAGCCAAAATCCTGAAGTCTAGTGTAAATTAGAATAGAACGAAACGGAAGCATAATAAAGCCGTTCGTCTAAGTTAGTTGTCGAATAATACTATATACGAGCGCACGCATTTATTCTTTTTTTTCTTTTCGTTTTCGCCAGTAAATTAATTTTTATAATATAAAAACTTTAAACGCAACCAATTTGATTTATTGAAATTAATAAAAATAATCGTAAAAACCCATGAATTTTCAAAGGTGATTATTTTTTTTGCGTTACATGAATGGGTTTCCTATTGAATTTGAGCACTCTAGTCGCTGTAGTTGGGTTTTTCAAAATGTATTTTTTTTTTTTTAACTTCATTTTTTGTTGTTTAAATTTCTCCAAGCGAATTTCGGTTTTTTTGATAAATGCGCGGAAAAGCCTGAGTTGGTGTCCAACTCTTTATTATGCTGTGTTTTATGCTTGATATGTTTAGGTGCGTCCACCGGCTAGGTAATATAAAGGCGAGTGAGTATTGCATTGGTCAAGCAAAAGACAATATTGTGTCACACGACGAACACCATACAACGCCCAACATGTTCGATGAACACTAGATATGCACGATCAGCGTGTGTGGTCGGGCAGAGTGGTGTGTACGAGTTGCGACGCTGAAGTTACCGGGCACGTTTTTGCCAACGCCAACGATTTAATTACGAGGCATTTGCTACAAACGTTAAACATTCCTTATATTATAATTATAACCACAATACAACATATATTATCATTAAAATAGACATTAATACTAAATTCGCAATGTTTTATTGCAAACCATAAGACGCTCTTCCACAGCCTCAGTCCTGACAAACCAAACTCGGCCATGCCTCTGACAATTGGATCATTTGCCCGAATACAAAGCGGAGTAATAGCGAAGAAATCGAAAGAAAACAAGATAGTGGAATGCCCAGGACCACGGCGTATTATTACCATGTGTGATTAAGAAGTCAAGAAGTCTGAATCTAGCGAAAAACTAATAGAATCCATATGCGCTCCCTGCATATGCAGCCACCGTCGCCAAGCCGTGTATTATTATTATATTCATCGTCTCATAAGGTGCAGACGCAATTTTATATATCTATATATACGTATATAGAATGGGCTAACATTATTTTCACCTACTAATATAATTGTAACTGCAGAATAAATAAACTTAAAATAATATACCGGCCTTACGGCAAACAAAAGTGACGTACATTTTTTTTTGTTTTATCGGAATATTTGAAGCTATTGAAAAAGCTCTAAATAAATATAAAATCATAAATATGTTCGTATTATTAATTAATCCGGACTGATCTGGTTTCCGATTCTAAATGTCGGAATGGAATGGTGTTATTTGAATTTGTTTGTGGAATTTCATATTTAACTTGCTATCAAAGCCATAGCGGACAAAGATGTGTCGTTAAAAGTTGTCTTCTTGCCAGTGGAATCAAAAACAACCCTAAAACACAAATTATTTATTAAAATTGTAATTTAAATTACAAACAATTGTTTGACTTTGAATCAGCTGACAGCAGATATCTTATCGCTGCAACAGGCTATATTTATCGATATCTGTGCTGCCACCTTACACATATTAAATATAAAAACAATAGTTTTTCATTATTTTGAAACATTCGTAGGACTTAAAACTACTTATTTCATAGCAGTAATATAATTTTATAAATTATTTCACTTATATATATGGTTTTAAACTACAAAACATTTTTCGCAATTGAATTCTCGCTGTCCGGCAACATCTAACTATTCGAACGTAACTAATGTATACAGGGTGAGCCAAAACTGATCTCATGGAATATTGGTATATAATGGTATATAATAAATTATTTTGGTATATAATGGTATATTGTGACGGGCACAATCAAAAAGATTAAAGCGCGCGCAATATTGATGGAAAGAGGATTATTTAAAGAAAAAATTTGAATTGTTGAAGTTATCAAAATGGCCGCGTCCAAAAAATCTATAAGAACCTATAGAAAAGAATGGGAAACCATTCCCGAACTGAAAACGTGACTGTGCAGGAGCCGTAACAAGGTAAACACGTTTTGCAAGGTCTGCGAGTGCGAGCTGTTGAGCAAAGTAGGCAACATGCGGAAACAGGCACACATCCAAAAATATAAGTTTTATAGCGGGAAAGCAAAGGTAAGTAACTTAAATTTGTAATTAAGCTGCTATGATACATGATATCCATACTTATTAATCCAGAATGATGACATACATCAGTAGCGACTGGCATAAGAAATGCTGAGTTAATGTTTACAGCAGCTGTGGCAGAACACAACATTTCATTCAAAAGTATGGATCATTTGAGTGAGCTGATAAAGAAGGCGTTTCCTGATAGCGCTATCGCTTAAGGTTTCGTGTGCATCGTCATTGGCATACCAAGTTCTCGCTCCTGCGTTCAAAGGGAAAATAATTGACTCTGATTATGCATTTTGATTGCGTTTCCAAGACCAAGTACCTTTTTCGACCAATTTGGAAGGTATGAAGGCCATAGATCTATTCAATGCATTAGACAAGGGACTCAAGAATGAAGGCTTGGACGTCAGCAACATAATTGGATTCGCGGCGGACACAACACATGTTATGTTGTGCAAATGTTATGATATGCATCTCGAACTCTTCCAAGGCACTTGGAGCTAATAGTTAAGTCCATTGTTAACAAGTTTAACATTATCTTTCGATCAAGCAAATCAGTTAAACATTTCTTTTACAAAACAATGATTGATATGTTAAAAAGCTTGTAAGCTTGTTATATGCATGATTATTATGTAAAACAGACACATGTCACCCTATAACATCCAAATAGCACCAATAATATGTTGAATATTTCAGATCTTTACTTAGGTATAAAGGTTGCCAATGAACTAAATAGCAACGTTTCTCAAATTAGTAAAACTTAACGAGATACCTTTTTGATGTGCTCACAAGGATTTTTAATTGAGTTGTGCGTTCAATTAAAAAAATGTTTCCATTTGAGCAACCGATTTTAAATATGGTCCAGTTTCTAAATCCTGAGGAAGCCGTTTACGTCTCTTATACAAATTTCAAAGAGATTTCCAAGTTTAATTTCAGACCCGCAGTTAATAGAAGATGAGTTTAAATTAATAAAGCTTGATCCATCAGTAAATACTTTGCATGAGCAATCCGATTGTCCAGACGAGTTTTGGCACAGTTTATACGAAATACGAGATCAATAACAACTTTTCTAAATACGCGAACATTGCAAATCTTGCAAAGTCGCTTCTCATTTTACCGGTGTCAAATGCTACTTGCGAACGTGTATTTTCGGATTTTAACCTCATAAAAACGTCGATAAATCGCCGTTGTCAGAGTGCTTAAATCATCGAGAAACATCAAATTAGAGATTTTAGTTTTTTTTGGCAATCGCAATACTTTGTTGGGGAAAAATAACAGATGGTAACCAGCTCAGTCTTTTCTGCACGTTTATCAAAACAACCGAAATTAGCTAGGACAAATTTGAATAAAAAAAAAAATAAAAAACTAAAAATTTTGAAAATTATTTACTCTTATTATTTCTCTGGCGACCCAACTATAACGACTAGAGTGCTCAAATTCAATAGGAAACCCTTTGAAGACATACCCAACACTAAAGTTATTTGAATAATACACTACATCGACAACGACTACGACAACGCACGGACACAAAAGCATCGCCAAATCGCCGGAAAAGTTGTTAGATTGCTTAAATCGTCGAAAAAACATAAAATTAAAAATTTTATTTTTTTGGCTAATCACAACTCTTCAAAGAGTTTCCTATTGAAATTGAGCACACTGGACGCTATAGTTGGGTCGCCAGAAGAATAATAAGAGTAAATAATTTTAAAAAGTTTGTTTTTGCAATAACTTTAGTAATTTCCACTTTACCAAGCTAAATATTTTCTATACTATCTATATACATTTTTTTTTTTCATTTTTTTGTTGTTTAAATTTCTTCTAGCTAATTTCGGTTGTTTTGGTAAACGTGCGGAAAAGCCTGAGTTGGTTACCAACTGTTTATTGTTTTAAGATTTGATAAATTTAGATTTGTATCGTTTGTTTAAAATGATCTTTTTTTTAAATAATTATGAATATCCGAATTTTTGTTTTAAGATTTGTATGATGGAAAATACTATTATTTTGTATTATTACTTATTATTTTGCGGGGTCTAATGTGGTTTTCTAGCTGCATTTTAAATTTTAATTCAAATGCCGATACTATCGACAGTATCGATATTTTCAACTATCAATATCGAAACTATCGAGTGGCGCCAATATCGGTGGTTTTGCAGCTCTAATATGTCTTGCTTATACTGTTAACGTATCTGGCCCAACTCATTCGCGACTGTTACCTATTTTTTTTTAACTTAAGCTACGGTCAGACAGGACGATAATTTACACGCAGACACACAAAAATCGTGCAAATCGGGCTGTTTGTTGTAAAAAAGTGCAGAAATGCGTAAAAATAATACTATTATCATACTCAATATACTTATAATTAAAAACAATGAATAATAATTCAACAAAGTTGGAAAATTCATGTTTAAAGCAAAATATTTTAATAGTATAAATTGTTAAAAGGTACAAAAAGGAGCAATAAAAAATAATATTATTATGACAGTCAATATATAATTAATCAACACAACTTCAAAATGCATATTTAAAGTTAAATAATAAAAAAAAAATATATAAATCATTATACGGCCAACAAGCATATCGATAGTATAACTTTGGCTGCAATCGTAATCAGACATCAATAAAACAATCTGATGAAATACTCCTTTTCGTCATTTTCCTCTTTCTTTTTTGTCTAGAAGCATATAGAGCTGCTGCTCCAAGCATTATAATTAAGACACTTTCCGACGCTTGGTTATATAATGGAGATGCAGCCGACATGTGAGAGGTAAGTTTTTCTGCCGACCGTCTGACCAGTACGTCAAATAAAATTGGGCCTACATTTTTTCGCAAATAATTGGCCTTCGTCTGACCTGTCAAATTTTTGCAGGCCAATTACATGTGTTTTCAACCAATTCAGGGCACGAGTTTGCATATCAATTGTCGTCCTGTCTGACCGTAGCTTTACGCAGTTAGCTGAAAATTCGGCTATCATGTATGCGTCACATTACATAAAAGTGAAAATAAGTAACAAAAATGTCGGCCTGCGACTGAGTTGGCCTACCACCTATTAATATACCTTGTACCGTCGTCGTTGAACGCATGGTAGAATAAGAGAAGGTATGATTGTTGAGCGACCGTTTTTAAATTTTTGTGAAAGTGAGTGGCGCAAGTTACTCTCGTTCATGGAATTATAAAACAAGGAACGCGCATTCTTCAGCTCTCACACCGTTCGCTTCCCAAATTTTCATATTGCTGCCAATGTCAAGGAGGAAGGTTTTGTATTATTATTCAATGCTGAAAAAAAAACGCACAAATACGGTTGTTAACATACAAATATACACATAACATAAGAGAATGAAAAATTAAGAAGCTGCGGTGCTGACGTAGCAGCAATGACAGTTGAGTTTACATTGCATGCACATGCTTATATTTATGTTCCATCAATATTTGTTTTTTTCTTCTAAAATGTAAGAGCTAGACAAACCAATGTATACTCAATTAGGTACAGTCAACATAGAGCGACCCTTAAGAAAGGTGATAATTACTCTCGTTGTTGAAAAAAAAGTTTAACATAAAGCAATGACTTCCCATATATGCACATATAAAATAAGGGAATGAAAACTAAGGAGCTGCGCTCCAGATGAGATACCTTGTTCCCATGAAAATCTAATTTATATTTTTTGTATCGATGCGATGATAGGATGATTCGGAAAATTATAACATTTCTGGGATTATGAGTCTACGTAGCAAATATGGTGGCTCTAACATAAATATTAAACTTAACATTTCTATAAAAAGTGAAATTCGGTAGCAGTTTATACATACGAGAAGGGTTCTAGAATTGGCATATTACCTATAACTTTTGAAGTTTCTATCCCATTCTTATGATTTCCATACCACACATGCGCAGTAACTGTGTGTATTAAGATTCAAAAGCTTTTATAGTGTAGGTGTAAACCGCGAAAATCTGTCACGGGGGAATGGGGGTAAGATTTCGACATAATTCGACAAATTTTATCTGCGTAGGGATAATGGGCAAAACATTTTTTCTCTTAACTCTTATAGTTTGCCAAAACGGTGCGACAACACGGACAGACGGACATGTCTATAATAACATGGAATGAACACATGGTCTGCCATGCCTCCTTCTGCCTGTTACATACATTGCACAAATCTATAATACTCTTTTAAACTTCGTGTACAGGGTATAAACACTGCCGTGACCATTGACGTTTATTTATTGTGCGTCAGAATAGCACACTTGAGTGTACATTTTTTAGAATTATATCTATTTGTAGACCTTCAAATTCGCAATAAAGCCAAAAAACATGCGTAGACCCACAACCTTACTTATCGACGTTCGCATTAAAATGAAAATAAGGGAAACCTTTATTCGACGTCGGCAGAGTTATCATACATTTATTAGTGTACCCTGGTACCACCCAAGGCATATCTATTACATTGGGCGTATTCAGCAGAGAATTTTTATACCTTATCTCTGCTGAATGCACTGAAACCCAACACAAGAGTTAAGTTGGCAGTACTGATCAAAAACTTGGCAGCCCTACATAACAAA
The DNA here is from genome assembly GCA_035041775.1 of Chymomyza caudatula. Classification (NCBI taxonomy): domain Eukaryota; kingdom Metazoa; phylum Arthropoda; class Insecta; order Diptera; family Drosophilidae; genus Chymomyza; species Chymomyza caudatula. The sequence continues at coordinate 351,050 of JAWNKW010000024.1, read as the reverse complement.
ACAGCTGCAAATTAGGTAGTGATGTAGTCCAAACTTACACATCGATGTTTACCATCGCAGAGTCCATCGACAATGGACATCGATATAGGTCGATGCATCAGACTAAAATCATCGACGCATCGAGGGTTTTTCGATGTTTTATATTTACAAATTTAGCTTTTTTATAGAAGAAACTTCATTATATAGATACTATATAAAGCAGACCAATAGATCTACGGCTAAATTATGTCAACATAAAAGTTTTAATAACCGTCCCCATAGCAGTCTATTTCGCTGGGAGTTTTACCTTTGAATAAACTTTGAGACGACACTCTCAATTCTGCAAACACTATTTGTAAAACTGAGAATATGTTACTTACTTTGGCATGATCTTGAATTATAGTAGGTTGGCGTATGAGATGCTGAAATGTTCGATGGTTTTAGAAAAAAAAGACTACTACTGTAGGTTTTTCGATTACAAAATTTTGATTTGTCTTTATGACTTTATATATAACTATATGTGTATAGTATTGTTTCGATTGCTTTGTCTTCAGCGTTGTTAGATTCGGAATTTTTCTTTTTATGTAGTCTTTCTATGTAGATCAGCTACGGCTGTTTTACTTGCAGTTATTGTGATTTCAACGTTCTCTTATTCAAGCCATTTTTGAATTATCAAACTCATTAATGATGAGTCTGCCTGCCCTTTTGAGCTGTGGTTTTCGCATATCATTAAGCAAAGCTCTCTTGATCTCCAACCAATCTCTACCTTTTAGTTTTATCGATTTAGCGTTCTTTGAGTATAAAAATGCATGACTAATAAGTCTGACTTCTAATTATATAAAAGTCAGTTACGTATTTTTCTCTCAAGGCTAGTGGTTTTGGTGCTTTTTCCAACATTTCCATGATCAGATTTACTTCTGTTACATGCATATAAAGAAGAAGAAAAACCTCCTCGACGTAAAAAACTTGTGACGAAAGCTTAGGTACTTGTATGCAAATCATAAAATTAATGATATAATTTATGTGACGAGAAAAGTAGTGTATATTGTTCTCTTTTTCATTGATAATAGAATTTTAAAGCACATTTATATAGGTTTTCTATAAATTATTAATTTTAATTTAGATTCGAATAATGTGTAATTGAAAGCATTCTTATAAAGTTGGTAAAACAAAAAATGTGATTAAATGAATGCACTTCAGTTCACGCTCACGCACACTATTAAAGACAATATAACACCGATAGGGGCTTACATTAAACCATTGAAAAATCGAAATTTTAATTTAATGTAATTTATCTCGTCAATTAATGGACCAAATTATTTTGAAAAAGTTTGAACTTTTTGGAAACGTCGCACAGTGAGGCCATCTGACTTCAAAATCGGCGAAAATCATAACTTTTGAAGGAGTAAAGATATTGTGAAAATTTAAAATGTATGTTAAGAAGCTAAGCTTTAATATGAATGCACAAACAAGGTGATGAGAATACAGGGTGCCCCAATATACGGTTTCAAACTTGGATTTTATAAACAATGCACAAAGCAACATATTCAAAGGAGATAATTGATTTTTATTTCTATCACAAATATACATTTTATATTTTAATTTGGGTTAAAAGCTTAATATTTTAATAATTATATTATTAAAAAAAAATATAAGATAATGTATAAAATAAATTTATATCACTCATGTGATATTTTATATTATTATATATTTTCTTCAAAACAGTCATCAAAATTGGGTGGCATTTCCAAAAGAAAGAAAATTCCATTTTCTATATTGAGCTTATTGCTCATTGAATCATCAAAATTTTGAAAATCTTTTTGATTGTGTTTGCAAATTGCACATCTCAATGTTGAAGATTATTTAAATTAGTAAAATTCGAATATTTTTTTGTAATAATAATTCGTTGCAAGTTCTAAGTTATCGGTAGACAATAAAGTGGACCAGTCAATATTGGATAATGATATATTTAAAACATTAAAATTATCTTTTCGAAAGCATCGCCTTCGTGGAGAATGAATACTGGTCTGGCAAATTTAGACTTATTAAAGATCAAAGAAATTTGTAGAGTCGGATGGTAGGGATCCTCGGGTAAGGAAAGCGGACTTACCCTTGATTATAGAAAAAACTTCGTTATATTATATGAAATATTTGAAACTTTAGTTATCTGAACATAAGAAGATTTCTAGATACTATATAATACAGACCAATAGATGTCCGACTAAATTATGTCCACATAAAAGTTATCATAACCGTACCCTGTACCTACAGCAGTCTATTGCGCTGAGAGTTTGACCTTTGAATAAACTTTGATGAAGATGACACTCAATTCTGCAAACACTATTTGCAAAACTGAGAATAAGTTACTTACTTTGGCATTACCTTGAATAATAGTAGGTTGGCGTAAGAGATGGTGAAATGTTCGATGGTTTTAAAAACATCGATGTTTTGCCGATGCATAGTATGTTCGAGTACATCGGAGAACATCGGAAAATGACAGGCCAACCATCGATGTATTTTTTACACCACTAAAATTACCTCTTTGATCTTGGAATACAGCGTTTGTTTATGCTTTCGTCTTGGAAAAAAGTAGGTAATGCATTATGGGCGATGGTGTTTACTCGGTTTTCAAGATTTTGGTAGCTAATCAAAATAGATGTATATATGTATATATACTCAATCAGCCCCTTGTGGTGAGCGGGTTAGAGAATACCACCTCAGCAGGTAAAAAGATGTCGTATGAGGCGACTTATAATGACACTGGTTCCTTTCGAGACCGGTAGAGCAACCCCAGGCCTTAAAAGCCTGCAAGCCGTTAAAATAATTAAATGATTTAATGATTTAAAGTTGGTTTGTTTACTTACTGCACAGATACATAAATGCTATATAAATGCGCGCCAACAGTTAACAGCAGTGAATCACTAATCAGTCAAAGTAATCGAAGTATTTTTGTGATGCATTTTAAGTTATCGTGTTTACTAAATTTGGCAGTTATGATTACTAATCACTGCATTCAGGCGTAAATAATCGCTTTTCGATGTTTAATGATTAGTGATTAAATTCTCTCCCGAATGCGCCAAATATCATAAATTTACCTTGAGTGTAACCACTCCATAAATGTTATGAGACGTCGTTGTGGCGTATGCAAGGAACGACTGAATTTTATGTAAGCCACGGCCGTACAGCAGATCGCTGTGTGTATTGGCCGCATAATAATATAAGTACATATGTAGTACAGTTGCTGTTAACTTTAACATTGATGTTATAAGTCTGTTATTGCGCATTAGCGTATGACGACAATGACAATTATCTGTTAAAAACATGTGAGTGGCAAGGGAAAGATTTGTACAATAGCTGTATACATACTCTTTTAACATTATCGGGGCAGCAATACAATCATCTTTCTCTTTTTGTTTTTTGTTCCAAACAACTAAACAATCGTGAGCGCAAAGCATTGTTGCCTCTGTTCGTGCTAAGGATTTTCGTGGAAACGCGTAGTGACCGATATTTCTTTTTTTTTGTGCTTGTGAAGTGCTTGACGTTAAATGTAAATTATACATTTAAGCAGTCGCTAATATGCGATACAAAAAGTAATTTGACTTGATGCACCCACAATAAATGTGCTTCCAATTAGAAATATGTTTTACACACTCCCTTGCCAGAGTGTAGTGTTTTCTATATATGTTGGTGGCGTTTGTTTAATTGTTTGTCACTTTCATAATGCTTTGTGTATGTTATATTTAAAAGCTGAATGAAAAGTATGTTGGAAAAAATCGCGCCCAGTTTTTCATAGCATTTAATGTATATGAGTGCGTGTGTATTCGTGTATTCGGAGTGCTGAGTTGCAGCCGCGTTTGTTGTGATACCTTAAAGCAAATGGACATTATTTTTGTTTGTAAACAAATTATTAATAATGTTTTTCATTTACTTTTAATTAGAATCAATATTTAGGCGCCACTTGTAATCTCAATTCATTTCCACAAAGTTTTTACAACTAAATTGATTTCTTTAATGAGCAACCCAAGCCAGCGTTGCCGTACCGTTGTACAATGAGAAAGAGAGAGGCGCGCGTAAATAACGTAGTTTTTTTTTTTCAACTATAAAATAAATGTGGTTATATTTTTTTCAATTAAAAACAAACAAACAAACAAACAAACAAACAATAGTGGTTTCTGTTGCAATGTTCACAGTCAGCAACAACAACAAACCGTCGTTCAGTGCAATCAAACTTAACTAAATGCAAAAATACTTAGGCGCTAAGCCTAGTGAAGTACAAAATAAATGTATTAAAAAATAAACAAAAAATATTTAAATATTTAAAACTCCCAAAAACAACAACAACAGTGGGCAGGCATAGCGCAACGTCTTTACCCAATGGCGCTGCCAATGCCAGGCAGTTATGCCCATGGCTCATTTTGTTGGCATTTTTACTTAACAGATTGTTAAAAGGTTAGTAAACTACATACATGCAGATGTAGTTACGTATGATGATTATCCGTATCCGTGTAATAAATGCTCGGAGAGAAAAACAGATTGACAGCATGCTCTGATCCCACTTATTAGAAATTAAAACTAGTACACAGTCGGGACGGTGCCTAACACTGGGACATGCTGCAGCCATTCTTCCCAAGAAACCAAAACCATTTTTTGTGTTGACGGGTATGGCCATGGGCATGGGCGTAATCAAGTTAACTGTATAGGAGGCAGGGTTCATTTGCAGTGATTATAAAAACTGTAAACAGTTTTGAGATTCGACTTTAAACAATCGCTATATATCAAAACTATCGAACTATGACTTTGTTCGAAGTTAAGAGAGGAAATTTTGGGAGTGATGAGTGATAAAGAACAGTTGGACGTTTTCGGGTGTTATCGTTGAAGCACCGTTAGTTTTACCAGAATTGATGGTTTTTGTGCCAAGCTGCAAGCTTATCAAAACTTTAAGACAGATATTTTTGGCAATAGCATTATTTATGATAGAATTACTAACAATGAGACCGCTTTAATGTCATTACAAACGCAAATAATCTTTTTCTCATAAAGTTTATTTATTTCCCGGCTTAAATGTATCCAACTTATTTTATTCTTTTAAAAATGTAAGATTTAAGCTTGACCAATTTATTAACCCTGTACACAAAGTGTAAAATGGTATTACATATATATTTGTGCAATGTATGTAACAGGCAGAAGGCGGATATGTTTCTCAGAGACTTATAGAGTAAGAGCCACAGGTACCAAGAGATTCGCATTTTCCCGGAGCAGAGCAAGTTTATTGATTCATGTCGATATGGTACCCCGTTCTTCCGCGTCCTCCACCCACACTATACAAGCTATCCGATCGAAACTTGGCACAGTTATTAATGTGCATTTATGGTGTAAATATGATAAAGATCGGCTAGTAACTTCAAAATCGCGTGTGGTGAGCGGGTTAGAGAATACCACCTCAGCAGGTCAAAGCTTGTCGTATGAGGCGACTAACAATGACATTGGGTTCTTTTGAGACCAGTAGGCCTTAAAAGGGTTGTGCGTAGGGTTTGGGACCCACCACGCAACACCACAATTCCAATGAAAGAATGTATTTACATCAGGCCGTAACCCGATAACGTGTTGTTACGGCCAGTTAAGAAGAAGAAGTAACTTCAAAAGATATAGGACCGCGCACACAGAGCGGGACTGAGCTTAGATGGTATGAGCTTATCAACACCCACTTTTCAACATGCTGATTTTTATTTGATGCGCACACAAAGAGCGGAGTTGAACTGTGCTGACACTCAGATTCACTCTCTTTTCGTCAAAGTAAAGAGAATGTAATTTGTTATAATCAAGAAACTTTATTTAAATTCGATAACAATCAGTTTAAAACATATTGCAAACGGGATTTGTACTTGTTTACACTACCAGAAAGCTATAGCTCTTATTAAAATAATCTTGTTTAATCTCAAAGACGACGGAATCAATTTACCAAAAGCTTGCGTCTAACAAAATGCTAAATTCTGTTTTGTAGAATAGTAAATTTATTTTTGTTTTTATTGTTAGACGACTTTAAAAAAAATTTTAAAAAAATGTTTAAAAAAGAGGAAAACCCAAATAATTATATCTTCAAAATATTGTTTAAATAGAAAAGCACCGCTATTTTGCATTCTGTTGCAACGTCAATAAGGGAGGTTGTGTCGACGCATCGTATTTACGACTTTTTATTTTCGTTGTTTCAGACACTCAAAATGTAGTCTCTTGAGCCGGCAGATGGCTTATACCTTCTTAAAGATATGCCTGGGCCAGACCGTCTGCATTAATTTTTTGTATATTGCAGATTGTGTCTTTCTTGACCAATTGAAGTAGCATCGGCATAAACATGGCAAACACATTCCTCTCCATTATGAAACTTTCTTTGAATATGCTTTCCTTTTCCCGATAGTTGCCGTGGCGGTTTTACTATCCATATTTCTCGAGGATTTGCAGGCGACGCACTTTTGCAATATCATCATCATCAATGGCTTCCGATATTTTTGAAGTTGCATTATAGTCATTTAATATTTGACACTTGAGCACTTGATATTTTGAAATTTTAGTTGTCAAACTAAACTAAAAACGGCTGTTCGGCTGCGGCTTTTGGAGGTGCGACTGACTGCCGCAACGCTTAGCGACGAACTCTATCGGCTTCAGTGTTACTGCGATATAAGATTCTTTTTGCCAAAGCATAGATAAGTTATATTCGAAAAGTTACATGTTGCCGGACTGCGAGAATTCAATTGCGAAAAAGTTTTGTGATTAAAAGCCATATATATAAGTGAAATAATTTTTAATATATATGAAAATAAACAGTTGGTGACCAACTCAGGCTTTTCCGCACGTTTATCAAAACAACCGAAATTAGCTGGGAGAAATTTAAACAATAAAAAAATGATGGGGGGGGGGGTATCAGTAATTTAATGTAAATCGATAGCTGGGGAAGGGGGGGTTCCATTGAAAACAGGTGGATGCAGTTTTATGGACTTGGGTCTCCACACCAAATTTTGTAACTCTAGCTCACATGTACCCATGTCTACACGTAGTGGAATTTTGGCATAGTTTGTTGGCGAGGGGGGTGAAATTAGCATATTTTTGATTATAACTTTTGATGTTTTTGTATTTATCCGATTTCGATAAGTTTTGCAACATAGATGCACATAAACTCGACGCACACCTCTGTCGAGTTTCGAAATGATAGATTGAACGGAGCGGTTGTAAACCGCGCAAATCTGTCACTGGGGAAGAGGGTGAGATATCGACATATTTCGACAAACTTGCACTAAATAGGTATAATACGCATCTTTTGGTAAAAAAAATTTTTCTCTAGCTCTTATAGTCTCTGAGAACGGTGTGGAAATACGGTCAGACGGACATGTCTATATATATATATATATATATATATATATATATACATATCGACTCGACTAATGCTCCTGACCATTTTTGCCCATGGAACATATAGTCTGCCAATAAGTGTACATTTTGATGTCTTCACTAACTGCGAATAGGTGTCGACCGATTTCAACCAAAAAATGTAGGGTAGGCTGGGCATGGTCTATACCATTTATGTGAAGTTTGGACGAATTCGGCTTGAACATATCTCTCAGCGAAACCAAACTATATGAGTACCAAAACTCAAATTTTTAGCTGCCTAACTTGCACCTGCATATCTTGTATGTTGGCCACTCTTTGAGCGATTTTTGAATTTTGTCATGCAATTGAACATGGAAAAGTTGGCCACCTTAAAACCAAAGCAATGTTATGTACGAAAATACGAAGGCTGCATTTGCGAATCATAAAAATAATCCAAATCAATGGCAAAATTTACAACTGAACGAAATTGATTGCAGTAAACTAGTTGCTTATATAAATTTGAATGAAATCCTTCCAGATGGAAGAATTCAGTTGTTGAAAATCAAAAAGGAAAAAGACAAAAGCTTATACATAAGTAAGCAAATTTAAAATATTCTCTTGTTAGATAGAATTTAAGTGCAATTTTTAAATTCATACATGTTATTATATGTGGAGTTTACGGTCAAAACATACACGATTAAACAAATTTTTATGTTAAAAACAATCATAATTCGTAATATAAAGTTGAAATAAACAATAGGTAACCAACTAAGGCTTTTCCGCACGTTTATCAAAACAACCAAAATTAGCTAGGAGAAATTTAAACACAAAACACATCGGCAAATCGCCGGAAAAGTTGTCAGAGTGCTTAAATCGTCGAAAAACATAAAAATAGAGATTTTTGTTTTTTGGCCAATCGCAATAGTTTTTTGCGGAACAGTAAAAATTTAAGAAGTAACATAAAAGCACTATAAAACTTACACCAAAAAAATCTTGAAGCGTGAGTGGCCAACCTAAGCAGGTTTGACTGTATATAAAAGCAACGGGTCTATTTTGTAGCATATAAACTCAAAAACTACTGCACCAATATTGGCCAAAATTTATAAAAATTCATTGGGTGATGAGAATGTTTTACGTGTAGCTTTGTTTTCACCCGATAGATGACACCAAATATATCGACAAAAACGATCATCCATATAAAACATACTCAGAGGTGTGCCAGATATATATAGACGGTTTTGCCCCATAGCCGTGCTAGAGATTTTATTTTTCGAATTCCGTTACCGAATTTTAGTAAACAGCTGACAGCGGACTGCCGTCAGGCACGTTAGGGATGCCACAAAGCAAAAATAAGTCATAAGAAAATTAGAGTTTAGTTTTTAGTGATATTTTGAATTAAAATCTGCGCATATTTACTCTTGAACTCATATTAAATTTAATTTAAGATTAATCAAGACTGCTAAAACCAAACTAAATGTGAATATTTTATGGCTTGCAAAATACATGAATGTCGTGGGCAAGTCAGTAATGCGTGCGCCATATTTGAGACAAATTTGAACTGTAAATCATTCATCTTTTGTAATGCGTTTGCCAAGTGTATCTATTCTTTGAAAGTAAACACAAAAATGCGATGCCTGATGCTTTTCCATTTTTTAATAATTAAAGAAAACAATTAAATTTGCAACATATTTTGATGTAGATTGTTTATAAAAATAACAAACTTTATTGAAAGTTAACAATTAATGCATTTTCTAATGCACAAAATAAATGGCAAGGCAAAAAATACAAAATCAACCGCAACATGCTAAGAGATTTTAAAATCTCTAATAGAGATATATGGTACACCGACGGATTGCATTTGGGTTGAAACTTGGTTGAAAGAGATATCTGGCACACCGGTAACTAAATGTGTTTCTTCTCCTTAATTGGATATAACAACCCATTACCGGGTTGCGGCCTGAAGCAAATATCTCCTCCAGGCGTCTCTGTTTTGCGCGTGCTTGGTCCAATTGGTGATAGCAAAGGTAGCTAGTGTGCTGCCCTTTCGTCGCCTCCCTTCGACCGTCGCAATGTAGACCATTCTCGCAGGAGCTTCTTCATGCATACGCTCAACATGACCTAGACAATTTTCTTAACTATGTCAATGTAGTCAAAGAGCACATAGAGTTCGTCGTTCCATCGTATGCGGAAGTCGTTGCCAACGCGTAGAGGATCTTACGGACTGCGACATCACCCATGCTTCAGCGCCATAAAGCAAAACGGGAAGGATGAGCGTCTTATAGAGTGTTAGTTTCGTCTGGCGGAAGTGGTCTCTACTACTCATTTGTCTACTGAGACCAAAAAAACACCTATTGGCAAGAGTGATTCTCCGCTTAATTTCCATGCTGAGATCGTTCTTCATTGTGACGGTGGTGCTAAGGTAGACGAAGTCCTTGACAACATCAAAAGTATAGTTCTCAACATCAATCTGAGAGTCCAACCGCTGTGTATCTCTACTCGAAGAAAGCATATACTTCGTCTTGCTCTCATTTACCTCCAGACCCACCCTGGCAGATTCTCTTTCAATAGCCGCAAAGGCTCCGGTAACCGCTCGCTTTGTGCGCCCGACGATATCGATATCATCTGCGTATGCAAGCAACTCGTTGCCCTTATAGAATACAGTCCCGTTCCAAATCACTTCGGCCTTTCGCAACACATTCTCCATCACAAAGTTGAAGAGGTTGCAGAAGAGGGTATCGCCTTGTCTGAAGTTTCTATCCGGTCTTAATGATGTTCACACCATATGCACAGTAACAGTATGCATAACTGTGCCAAGTTTAAATTGTATAGCTTTTATGATGTGGGTGTAAACCACGAAAATCAGTCACTGGTGGAGGGGGTATGATATCGACATAATTCGACAAGCTCGTTTTTTTCCGGGCATATGCGCATCTTTTGGTAAACAAATTTTTGCTCTAGGTCTTATAGGCTCCGAGAACGGTGCGACAACACGGACAGACGGATATGTCTATATCGATTCGACTATCGCTCTTGACCATTTTGGCCCATGGAACATGTAGTCTGCCCCGCCTCCTTCTGCCTGTTACGTACATTGCACAAATCTAAATTACATTTTTAAACTTTGTATACAGGGTATAATGAAATGAATGAAAATGGTGTGCTATTCAATTGTCGCACAGTGTATGTGTAAAGATGGTTGCGTACCACGGTTCAGTTGTTATCCCTGGCATGGTATATACAAGAGAGCAGCAGGAGTGTGGCGCTACAAAAGAGCAGACCTACAACAGCAAAAGAAGGACCTTCGAAATAGTCCAGAAAAATTAGACATGCTCCCATTGAGCAAATGAAAAAAATTGGGGTCAAGCTAAATTTTTGCAGGTAGTTGCTAAACATGCAGAAGGGGGGTTACGGAGAGGTTTGCATTTTGACCTTTAACTCCCATATTTTCAATCCAACAGAACAACTTTGTAGAGAATTAAATTCTCAACAACTTTTACCTCATAACTGTATTATTTGTTAATAACAATTTTTCAAGCAAAAAATAATAATAAAATTTTTCAAGCCAAAAATAAGATAATAATAATATAATATAATAATAATAATGTTGGTGAATCAAAAAATATGAAATTTCAATTCTATAATTATATTATGTGTTTCCATTGTTTTGCTCATAGCGTGCAAATGGGTGGAAAAAGAAGAAAAAACCAGAAGAAATGTTTTTTGGTTATAAATGCAATTTATGTGTACCAAAATTCAGAACGCTGCGATAAAGGGAAGAAAAAGACAAACAGACAAACATTTTAGATTTGGACAAAATTTTTGAAAGGCTATAGTTATTGGGGGGTACATTCGATTTACCAGTCTTGTTAGATATGTATTCACGTCTAGATTCCATTTCTGCTTTTATCGGAGCACTATGTCAGCTGGGCACCCCGCTAGCGCTACGAAACATTTTTTTTAAACCATTATATCTTCCAAACCAGTACTTAAATCAAAAATCCCTCTATGAAAAGGTTAATCTGCGCTTTATTATCTAGACAACGGTATATGGTTCGACCGGGTCAGACGTTCTAGGCTCAAAACTTCCCGTAATTTATATCAATTACTAGTGTGCTGCAGCACTTCGACAGGGTCTTTTGCTTTCATCACAGCACGAACTACCGTTCGTCGTGATATCTATATATGCATATAAAAATAACTGTACATTTTCATGTTACCACTAACTGCGAATACGTGTCGGCCGATTTAAACCAAAAAATTTTGGGGTAGGTTGGGTCTGTAGATGGTTTATGTGAAGTTTGGACGAATTCGGCTTGAACAATATATATATAAAAATGAATGTATGTATGTATGTCTGAATCCATTTTACAAGAAAACGGCTCGACTGATTGGCGTGAAATTTTTTTTAACATTTTCGTTGAAGATCAAGGAATGTTATAGGTCGAAATATGCAGAATTAACCATAATGGAAAAGCGTAAAACTACATGGAATTATAAAAAATATGAAAGCCTACTATTATTTTTTTGTAAAAAATTTGCACAAAATCTTGCAACGCCTACCAATAGGTAGATGTATCGATAGGGGTAGAGGTAGAGTTAGAGTTAGAGTTAGAGGTAGAGGTAGAGGAAAAGGACAGGAAGATATTGGTATCAATATCTGCAGCTGGACTTAGTATGATGAAAAGAAAGGAAGAGGAATGGGAGAAGAATTTGATGATGAGAGGGGCAAGCGGGTTGGCGAACGGAGCGAGCAGAAGGCAGAGCACCCTAGGTTAGGTTAGGTTAAGTTAGACCGGCTGCCAGACTATCTGCCTGGCCCACTTAGGCCGTATTGCGGCCCGTTGTGATATCGTAGGATTTCGAGCTCACTCCTTCCCCGTTAACTATCAGATACAAAATCAAATCCCGATGCAGCGATAAAGTCTGCGATCTTTATCTCTCTGTTCAGAGAGCAGAGTTCCGCTGTACGTTTTTTTGTCTACTTTAGGCCAACTTTGTTTGGCCACACGGCAATTCGCCACATTTTTCTCTGGATTACACTCGATACCTCGGTGTCCTGGTACCCATATCAGGCTTATAACGAACTGTTGAGCCATCTCATGTAGAGATCTGCGACAGCTTGTTACAGATATCGAATTTGACGATATTGAGCTAATTGATTTGATGAGCACCCTAAAAAAAATTAAAAAAAATTTTGTACGACATTCCACACGATATTTGTGCATTTGTATACAATTATTGTTTAAAGAATTCAGAAAATGATTTACAATCTTTCCTTACGAACTTACGCCATATCCCAAGTTTTTATTTTCTGAAGAAGGAATGAGAAAAACAACAAAGTCAAATCTTTACAATTGTGTTTCGTCAATACCACAGGGCACAAACTTTATTTGAGGATAAAAACATGCTGATGTTGTCGACGGGGGATGGCTTCTGCATAAAGATGTATGCGATTCAAAGTCATTAAACAAACGTGCCAAATGTATGTTGCGTATGTACGAAGAACGTTTTCGATGAGTATCCATCTGATCCAGCCATCTGGGGAACAAACAGATACGTTGTGAAACAGCGTTCCGTAGACATTTGTTTTGACGGATTTCAACTTCTTTGCTAAGTCAATAAAAGTTCATCGCCAATGAAATAAAACAAATTTTATCGAAATTATTACTGATTTTCTACGGAATGACGGTATTACTGTGATTCAAGCTGTCATGGATGCAGACACTGTTATTGCCGGCCTTAAATGAACACCAATATGCAAGATCGGTAGTGGAGAAAGCTGCAAGGTTTTTCGTTTCTATAAAGAAGAGGAATACCATGAAGATGAGTCTTTGCCCAATGAAAAACGCGAATCCTTGAATGAGACTGAGCTACCATGATCTCCTAAAAAACGGTCAAAATTATTGTCAAAACATGTTATGTTATAACGTGTTATGTTTATTAGATGGGCAAAGCCTCATCTCCATAGTATTCACGACTGTTGCAAGACATATTAATGTGCAAGACATTAATTTAAGAAATGAGTCTGGAGTAGGACCATCTGTGGTTTTGCAAAGTGCGCTTGGCAAACATATGTTTCATCCCCATCCTGCTGGGTCTTAATAATTTCCAAGCCACTCTTGAATTGATTGGTAGATTCCTATACTGCGTTTTTTTGACTACTGTGGTTAGGGCAGATGTCGCAAGGTTCAACTTTTTCCCACAAATTTTTATAAGTACCTTATACATCAATGAATTCAGTGATTTTCGGTTGAATGTCCACCTTACATGTATTTTCAGCAATTAGTGATTTGTTCTTGCATTTACTTTGTTTTTTTTGCGCTACGCTCGCTTCGCCTCTCTCAAAAGAGTTTATGCTCGCTTGCGGCAACGTGATAATTCTTGCACCAAAAAGGATAATTGTGATTCTGATAGGTTTCGGTTCATCAATGGTTGGCTTTGTGAAAATGTTGTACACTTAAAGTGTTCTGGTCTGACAGGCCGCGACTTTGATAGAATATTTAGAAATAGCAAGATATAGTTGTGGTGGTTTTCGTTGGTCATGCCCAAGTTGCTTGAAGTCGCATATGCGAACAAAATTCCAAAAGCTGAATATGCTCACTCACTCAGCTTTCTAAAGAGTTTGACTCTTGTGTAGGGCTGGTCAATTAGTATAATTTTGGATCACTGCCTTGAGAGCAAGTTGCACCTCATCTGCTCGAACCACCACCGTCCACCACACCTCTTCTTACCACGCCTTACGCCCTTAAAAAGTACTCGGGCAATCGATTCATTGACCCCGTCGAAGCCCGCCTTAGCTCCTCCAATTTTAGCACCTTTGTCGTCACCGGTCATAAGTGAGTATACTATCTCACCAGCCCAGCTTTCTAGTCCAGTTGTTCGTGCGACTCCTAGCGCACCTGCTCCGCTAGTCGTTGTCTCTCCTAGGGAACACGTTTTCGTTTCTAGATTGGCATCTGACACATCTTGCCATTTGATAGCCGCTTATATTTCTAGTAAGTCTTATGCTACTGTGTTCATTCATAAGTTCAACTTTTCTAAACCTCGTGAAATTTCCTCTTTCAAAATAGGTGTATCGAAGGAGTCTTTTTCTGAAATCTGTGACCCTAATTTGTGGCCTAAAGGCCTTGTTGTTCATGAATTTAACTTTAAAAATCGTGCCAGTCCAGTTTCGGTGTATTTGCCTCCGCATATATATCAGAATATAACAGGTCTTTTGACTAAACTAACAACAGTGTATAATGATAGAGCCGAGTTTATGGCAGATATAATAGCTTTTACCGGGATTTGGCAAAACTCTTTTGATCTTGATAATGAGATATTTATTTCTAAATTTGTGATATATAGGGTTTACCGTCCAACACACCGTAGGGGCAGTGCTCTTATTGCTGCAATTTCAGATCTACTTTCTGAAGAAGTCATCACATGTTATATTATATATATTGAACTAGTATGTGTTAAACTACTTTTGTCACATCTAAATATTTTTGACACTTGTTCGTACATTCCTCCTGGCTCAGATATGAATATTTATTTGTTGCATGCAATTGTTATCAAATCTATTTATTCTCGTTTAGAGTTAAATGATGTCATAGTGGTTCTTGGCGATTTTAATCTGACTAACGTTACTTGGTCCGATCTATGTGTATCAACTTACCTTGTTCCCAATATACAGCATGATTTTTTGCTTGCTTGATTTGCCTCTGTTTCAAATAAACATTATTCCTAATAGGCTTAATAGATTTTTAGATTTTTTTTTCGATAATGACCGCTATATCCACGGTATCTCGATCGTGTCCTTTGTCCCTACCTGAGGACTAATACCATCCCACACTTGAAGTTTCTCTTTATTACAATAGCTTTAATTTTCGCCGCTGTTTCCGTATTGTGAACTTTGATCAAATAAATAACTACCTTTTGTCAACTGATTGGTCTACGTTATATAGTTGCGTTGATATGGAATCTGCGATTGAAGTTTTTTATTCAATAAGCACCTTTACAATTTAGTTCAGTTTTTTGTTCTCTAAGAGACCCATCTGGTTTAGCAATAGACTGTCAAATCATAAAAATATTAAATCTAGGTACTATAAAAAATTTAAAATAAATGCTTCCTCAATAGACTTTCAAATATCAAGTAGCCCGTTGTAAGTTTTTACTATTAAATAGTTAATGTTATTTGAGTTATTTAGCTCACTGTAGGTCTACAGTGTTAACCATAACCGTAAATCCACAGTTTTTCCATCTGCATTTTTCTGATTTGTTTGCTTACTTTTTTCAGACCACCTATTCCTCAGCTCCACAATCTTACACATCCTATCCTTTTAATATTGTTGCACCTAACAATGTTTTCGTGCCTCAAGTCACTTCTTAGTGATCTTAGGTTCTCTAAATCCTGAAAATCATCTTTTGTTCCGGGCCCTGACAACATGCAGACTGATGTTATCTTTACTGATTTTAATAAAGCATTTGATTCTTTTGACCATAGTCTACTTCTCCTTAAATTAGATCTTATTGGTTTCCCTTCCTTGTTCTTGAATTGGGTTGAGTCAGATTTAACTAACAGAACTCAGAAAGTCACTTATCAGACCTGACACTCTAAAACTGTTTACGTTACTTCTGGGGTTCCACAGGGCAGCCACCTGGGTCCATTGTTTTTCTCCCTTTTCATTAATGACCTTCCGAATATAGTGGATAGTTGTCGGGTTTTAATGTATGCTGACGATATGAAGCTTTGTTTGTTAAATCATCCTTCATCTTGCGTTCTTCTACAGAATGATGTTTATGCCCTCCAAGGGTGGTGTTCGCTTAATTCACTTAATCTTAATCCCCTAAAATTCAAATTTATGTCTTTTTGTCGTGGTAGCTCTACAGTTTATGACTTAGTTGTCCTTTTGAACTCCAAATTATGTTCCACAGGGCAGCCACCTGGGTCCATTGTTTTTCTCCCTTTTCATTAATGACCTTCCGAATATAGTGGATAGTTGTCGGGTTTTAATGTATGCTGACGATATGAAGCTTTGTTTGTTAAATCATCCTTCATCTTGCGTTCTTCTACAGAATGATGTTTATGCCCTCCAAGGGTGGTGTTCGCTTAATTCACTTAATCTTAATCCCCTAAAATTCAAATTTATGTCTTTTTGTCGTGGTAGCTCTACAGTTTATGACTTAGTTGTCCTTTTGAACTCCAAATTATGTTTGATTCTCCATATGTCTTCAATTGTATATAAAGCCAAATGCACTCTTGGCTTTATTAAACGCTGGGCTAAGGAATTCAATAACCCTTAAAGAACCAAACTCCTTTTTACGGCCCTTGTCCGTTCCTTATTGGAATACTACTCTGGTGTGTGGAACCCTCAATATATTGCACACCAAGCACACATTGAATCTGTCCACAAGCAATGCCTTATTTTGCGCTTCGTGTCTAATCGTAGGGGCTATTTTTTTCTCAAGGTTTTTTGTGGAGAGGTTGACTCCCCATACTTAGTCAGTCAGCTTGGGTTTGTTGCTCCTCGCCGTACTACGAGAAATTTCGTCCTTCTATCCCTAAGAAATTGCAGCAGTATCTTTACCCTCCTTGACTCTTTTCGTGTTCTTTGCACATCCTAAAATGACCTTCACCACCTTATCTCTTCTAATCTTTTTCTATCTACTCTAAAGCTAACTATCCTAGAGTATCTTCGAATTACTGAGAGCCTCTGATCTGGTTGCTGATGGTATATAACTAGTAGTTGGGTTATGGATGCATACCAGTTCGGTGTGTATGGTTACAAATCACTTCTGGTGCGTGAGGAATGCTAATAGTATCTTTCATATCGGTAGAAATTCAGTGTATTCCGCCCGTGAATAAAACAAGTACAGTGTTCTATTAAAATTATATTTTATCCATTTGTTTTGATCGTATTAATAATCATTTTATGCTTTAATTATTTAAAATTGTAATATACCGGTTAAGGTACCAAAAAGTGCCCCAGCGATTTTTAAAAGCTAATGATGCAGATCGGTTTGTACGTGGGAAAAAAAATTCTACAAAAAATTTCAGATCGAAAAATTAATGCATTGTCGCTTAATTTAAAAAAACGCGTTTTTCACTTTTTGAATTATTACGACTAAACTACTGAATATTTTTGAACCAAAATTTCCACGATAATACTTATTAATAAGGGTAAGGGCAATGAAGATTTTTTTTAAGTCATTACTTAATTATTCATTAATATCAAAACTGATTTTTTTTTTAAGAAAAGACACGATTTTTCTCACTAAATTCCTTTAATACTCTAGTAAAAATTTAAACTAAATCGTTTTGGTGGAACAATTTTCAAAAAAAAAACTAAAATTTTTAACGTTTTTTCCTTATTTTAGATAAACAAAAAATAATTATTTTTCCAAAAGACTTCAATAATTATGTTTTAATTTTCTAAAATTATTAGGACTTCGTATTTAATGTTGATATAACGAAAAAAATTCATTTCATGGCCCTTGTATTAACAACTACTTATTAAAGTATTATCGTGCAAATTTTGGTTCAAAAATATTTAGTAATTTAGTCAAAATAAATCAAAAAGTGGCACTTTTTTTTAAATTAAAATTAAAATTTTTTTTATTTTAAATTTTTGTAGAATTTTTGTCCCACCTACAAATCGATCTGCATCATTAGTTGGGGGCACTTTTTGGTACCTTAACCGGCTAGACCCTTTGAAAAATACCCTTTTACATACAAATGTATTGTATAAGAGAATAAATGTTGGATACCATTTATTTACACAATGAAAGTAAGCATATCAAACAATTTTAATGTACTTAGTATGTACATATCATATTTATGTATATTTGGCTTACCTTATTCTCTGAAAACACTCCAGCATTCCAAATTCATCTGCATAAAACAAAATTGCTTTAGTAAATTATATAATAAATTAATGTTGAGTTAAAAACACTAAATACTACCAGCACTTACCAATTTCGCACAACTTCACACTTTGCACTGACGCCTAATGACGCATATTTTGATTTCTTCAATTTACACAAACAACAACAGGCAAAGAGCTGAATAACACAACATGCTAAGACTTATTTCGAGAAATTGAGTGAACACAAATAAACAAGGAGAGCGCCGAGTACAGCACGGTTTCCGTAACTGTTTTTTTTCTTATCCCGACACAACTCTTTTTTGAACCAGTCCGCTACTACTGACTACAACTACAATTACATCTAGTTGAAGCTGTTACTAGTAGACCAATTTCCTGCAGGGCCTCTACTCATTGTGTTCGGCAATAACAGTTGACACGCTGAAAAGGTTGACGGTTATTTGCGAACTCTGACACAAAGTATAATTCGGTATTATAGACTTGTGCAATGTATGTAAGAGGCGGAATGAAGCGTGGAAGACCATATGTTCCATGGGCCAAAATGAGCAGGAGCAATAGTCAAGTCAATATAGCAATGTCCGTCCGTGTTGTAACCTGTTTTTCAGACTCTAAAAGAGTTAAAGCCACAAAAATTGTATTATTTGTATGCTAAAAATGGGTGCAGGGTATCCTACTGTCGCGCAACGTCCCGACTATCTGCATCAATTTTTATTTCTGCAACTTTTAATAACAACCAGTCGGCCGTATCGGTTCTTACAATTTGTTTGCAAGAACCGACTGACAAACTCAATAAATGTCTGCAGTGTGGTGTTCACTAGACCGTTTATTATTTTTAATGTATTGCTTTCCGGGCAGAAAAAGTTTCCAATTGGCCCAAAAACCTCCAATATAAAATTTGGTGCCGATCAGATAACGCTAAGGTCTGCCCAAAGTTCATTGAAATATTAAATCATACTTTATATGGGGAAATAAAGGTTTTTTAATCAAAAGTCATATGTTTAAGCAACTAAAAATCATTTCATTTGTATGACTAGTCTTGAAATCGTTTGTTAATACGATTTCCATTCTAAGCCGGAAATGATCAAAGTCAAAAAACAAAATCTAAATCGGCTGAAAAACAAAACACAAGCATACAAATAAAATGATTTTTAATTGCTAAAACATAATACCTTCATTAAAAAGCCCATATTTCGCCATATAAAGTGTGTTTTAATATTCCAATGAATTTTGGGCAGACCTTAGCGTCATCCGATTGGCACCAAATTTAATATTGGTGGTTTTTAGGCCACATAAAAAACTTTTCTGCTCGGAAATCAAGGGTCGCAGCAACTTTCAGCATATGCTATAAACGGTCTAGTGTTCACACATACCAATTTTTGGCCGCCAATAACTGGCACAGCTGACTCGTTTCGGCGAGTGTCGGCCTGCAAACATTTGTTCGGTCAGACATTTTTGCAAACCGTTTGGCGCGATTTTTGCGTGTTTGCATGCCAATTATCGTCCTGTCTGACCGTACCTTTATTCCAATCAAATAGTCATTCTTTCAGAATGAAAGAAAAAACCAAAGAAAATGAAATTTAATAGACTGGAATCCTTGGCCGTTACATTAAGTCGTCTTGCTGTAATGCGACCATTTCAAAGACAGTGTCTTTCTCAATTTTGTCTACGAGTGAGTCGGCCTGACAGACAGCAACACAAGCAGCCTCAGCTCAATGTCATGAAATCAGCATATTTTGTATCTGTCGAGATTCGAGTTTATAGATTAAACGGAGTGGCTGTAAGCCGCCAAAATCACGGCGGGAGGGAGTAAGATTTCGACTTGATTCGACACTTCCTCAGCCTTGAGAAAATTCGCATTTTTTGGTACAATTTTTTTACTTTGGCTCTTATAATGTAGGAGAAAGCTGGTTCAACACGGACAGACGGACATGTCTATATCGACTCGACTTTTGCTCCTGATCATTTTTGAGCATGGAGCATATGGTCTGGCACGCCTCCTTATGCCTGTTACAAACATTGCACAAATCTATAATACCCTATTACACTTTGTGTACAGGGTATAAAAATAAACCTCTTCGAGGTAAAAACTTTTGACCAAAGCATGTATGCAAATCATAAAATAAGGAATTGCTCGATAAAATTTGGCATATCTTGAATTTTCTTTATTGGTTTTGCATCTCTTCTATGTAAATTGGAAACACAAAACGTATGCTTTTGACAATAAAAAAGGTTTGTTTTGACCTCAAAAAAAGCAAACAATAGCTTATACTTTTTTACTAACAACATGGAACTCCAGTGGAAAAACAAATTTATAATGGGTGAGGTGGCTCATCAGAGAAGGTTCACCCATCTCCAGTACTCAGGCAGCCTTGCACATTGTGTGCAACAACATCAATCAAAAGGGTATAAGAGAGCATACAATCTTTAATTATGGCGTTTATTGAGCACCAAATAAGCACTTAATTATTGTCATAGTTAAGATTTGTCCTGCTGAGTTTGTTCTTGGCTATCATTGCATACACACATACTTGGCATTATGACTAAAACAACATTGTTTACCACGTAGCGCCACTTTAGGCAATGAAAGCGAAGTGGACAGAGGTGGTCAGAATTCTGCTTTTGGCAGGTCTCCTTAAAAGTTTTTTCAACATTTTGCTTTCTTTCTTTCCCTCTCTTTATGTAGCGCTTGAGCGTTTAACATGGTATCGAAAAAGCGCCTCAGTGTAGCTGAGCGACTGCAGCGCTCGACGACCAGCGCAGCTACCGCGGCATCTGTGGCAGCAGCTGCAGCAGCCTCGACGTCGACAGCAGGAAAGAAACGTTCCGCTAGCTCCAATTCCAACGGCAGCAACGTCCGCAAATTGGCAGCGACGTCTGTGCCAGCGGCGACGTTGATTGTAACCGCAACCAGCGGCAAGCAGACAAAATCAAGTAAGGATACCGATGAAGTAACTAAGCAGACTAAGGTTCCGATAAAAAAGGAAGCGGCAATAATCGTCACTACTGAAACAGCTAAATCAACGACTCTGTCAAAGAATTTGAGCACCTCCAAACCGGAAAAATCTAAGGCAGGAGTGTCGTCAACTTCAAATGTCTCGTACATGTCATCTGCGTCCAATAGCAAACATACGCCGGACGAAAAAAACGAGGATGGGAAGGCGCGCGCTATTAACAAAATGTTGAAGAATCTCGATATTAAGATTCATGGCTTTGATAATTTGTTGCCGAGTGGTGAGGAGCACATGAGCGTGGATCTAAAGTCCTCCATATCAGAGAATGTCAAAACAAAGTCGCGTGCGGCTGCAGTTAAGGTCATTGCAAATATGAATCCAAACAAACCTCTGCCTATAAAACGTGCACGCCCTACCGCGGGTGTTGAACAGGACTTTAAGAACAAATCTAAAGAGGAAACAACAACACAATCAGCAGTAGTCTTTAAGGATGCTCCAACCGATAGCAAAGAGTCTCAAGCATGTAAGACTGGCCGATCGGGTCCAGCGAAAGGTTCGGATGGAGCCAAGAATGTCTCTGTTAAGAAAGCTAAGCTGGAAGCGGAAATTAAAGCCAAAGCCAACAAAAAATCTGCTGGTGTTGGAAAAGAGGCTTTGCCCAAGGTAGCCAAGTCGAGCTCCGACCGAACAGAGCCGTCAGTACCATCGTCAGCATCCACAGCATCGGCTGAGCCAAAGAAAGACAGCATTGCCAAGAACACAAAATTCTCTAAGGTAATAAATGCCAAGAAGTTGCCAACGGAGCAGACTATTGTCAAGGAGACAACGGAAATGCAGGCGCAGAAGCGGCCGCTAAAGCTTTTGACCAAATCAAGTTTTGAGACAGCAAAAGAGCCATATCGCTTGCTTGACTCCAATACTGAGGTGGTTCAAATGGATATTGAAGAGATTGTAGCCATACCTATGACTATGGTAACAGACAGACTCATTCCAGACGCAAAACCAAAGCAACAAACTCCAACCGTGGGTATGACGACGCCTTCACCTGGTCAGGAGCAGTCTTCGCCTTCGGTAACACCGCCTTTAAATAAACAACGCCCAAAAATCAAGTATACAAAGACTTCAGCGGCTAAGGCCCGATTACAGCAAACAGCTAAACCTATGACGCTTGCCAACGCTGGCGCAAAAGATATTTACGACTTTAAATCAGGTTCAGAGGATGAGGAGCCTATTAAAATGGTGCTGCCAACGCTAAAAGAGCTGCGCGAGTTCTCCGATGAGGAAAACAAACTACTTACTAAGCTGGAGAGGCTTGATTCAGCGTCACAGCATCAACACTCGTGCGAGGAGCTGCTGAATATCGCTAAACCTAAAGACGAAGTTCTCAAGCCGGAGCTCTCTCCGTTATCCCACGCAGAGCAATCCGAACAGACTAAAGTCTCTAATATGAAGCAAACAAAAACCACTGGCAGCTGTAATAAAAGCTTAGCCAACGTCGCTACAGCTCCTGCTAGCTTAGTAACGCCAACGGCAAAGTGCAAAACCACGTCTACGCCTATAACTTCTGGGTCTACGACAACGACGTCGTCCAATAAGACTTCAACAAAAAAGAAGCCGCTGCATACAGGTAAATCGAAAGGGTCAACAGCAAACACAGTCAAACAAAAAACTGGTAGCGACAGCTCCGATGACACTAGTGACTCCGAGGACGAGAAGAAACTAAGCAGCTATGGGACTAAGCGTCATCGAATGGCTTCACTAAATGCTCTGGCCAAGGTGCAATGTCTTTACGAAAACGAATCCCGCACAGCTCATGAGCTTGGCCTGTCCAAGGCCACACAACAGCCGCCACGCATTCGCACGCTTGATGGCAGCGACGATGACAACAAGGGCTCGCCCAAAGCGGCTGAACTGGAACGAGACAGCGATAAGACAGAGAAAGTCGAACCCGAGGTCATACTAGAGCGCAAGCGCGAGCTACGCAACGTACAAGGAGGTCGTGGTGTAGGCAAGCACTGGGAGTTCGATAGCGATAGCGATGCTGAGGAAATACAAC
This sequence comes from Chymomyza caudatula, assembly GCA_035041775.1. Taxonomy (NCBI): domain Eukaryota; kingdom Metazoa; phylum Arthropoda; class Insecta; order Diptera; family Drosophilidae; genus Chymomyza; species Chymomyza caudatula. The sequence continues at coordinate 327,840 of JAWNKW010000024.1, read as the reverse complement.
GTCTGCGTACCTCGGCTATTTCTAAGAAAAAGAAGCTGCAAAAAAAAACGCCGAACAAAAAACAGCAACAGCAAAGCCAACAGGAGCAAGATGTCGATGAGTCTGCTAAGCTCAAGAAAACGGAAGCCAATAAAATGGTGTCCAAGGACAGTAAGGCTAAACGTGGCAAGCCAATAGTCAAATCCAAGAAGTCTACTGCAGCAGCCTTCACTGCCAGCGAGCACAGTGATGACAGTCAGGCGGCTAATAAAATTACGTCTGTAATAGTTGCAGCTGCTATCAATAGCGACAAGGAGAAGTCGCTTAAAAGCAGACCACCAAAGCAGCTGCCCAAAAAGCGAAAAAGCGCTCTCACCGAGGAACTCATTGGCGACTATAAAGGCATACTAGCACGCAAGCGTGTCGCCAGTCTGAATGCCAGTGCTATTGTAGCAGCCACTTATGAGGTAGAGCGTCATTTGGACAAGAATTTGGCTAGTGATTGCAGTAGTTTTGAGAGCTATGATGAATCTGAGACGCTCATAAACAATAAGACGGAAGTCAAGTTGGGCAATCTGCACATAAAAATAGAGCCCAAGGAAACGCCCCATTTAGCTCAGGCCACTACAAACTATGCTAAGAAAAGCGATCAGAGCAAGCCTCAAAGCAATATGATTGAAGAGAGCAATGATTCAAAATACTCTAAGGAAACCAAGGAGACTAATACTGATACCACCATTACAACGGCTTTTCGTGATTCAAGCAGTGCCAAGGATGCCAAAGACTCCAGTCGGCCCACCTCTTCTAGTGTGGTCATAGTGCAAGATACGGATGTGACCATTACAGGCGTCTATGTAAATGCCAAAACAGGTGCGGGTCAAGAAGCCTATTGTAAAATGCAATATCGTGTGCAATCCAGCGTTACCGAGGAGCGTGTGTTGCGGCCTAGCTCTGTTGAACCGCCCAAATCCTATACTCCATTGAGTGCGTTGTCCAGCATGCTGCCACCTGGTGCGAGTGAGGGTAAGTTATTTAATCTTGCATCTAAACTATACAAAAGTCTTTTTTTTTTATTTTTATTAATTCTTTTTCTGCTATAGCTCATAGCTCTCCGCCATTGCCGCTGCATCAACCGCCCAATATGGTAGTCCCCGGCGAGCCACTCAGCGTTGGCATGTACCATGCGCCCGACCTAGGGTTACACACAGAACATGGTGCGCCCGACCATCACGGGCCGCCGCCGCCTTCGTATGCAGCAGCTGCTGCAGCGGCAGCAGCCGCCTATCACGCTCATCAACTGGGTCCAGGCTCTGGTGGTGTGCTGCACATGCATCACCAGCATCAGTATGCAGCACATGCCGCTCATGCGCATCATTATCAAGCAGCCGAATATCATGGTCAACCACCCCCACATCCTTATGGAACTCCTTCAGCGCAAGGGCATTATGGGCCTCATGCACCACCGCCGCCAGTGCAAGTCGAGCGCTGCGATATCGGCTCACCGCCGCCATCGTATAGAGCCAGTGCCTATGCGCCACCATCCGTTGGTGCTCCTCCCAATTTAAGCCAGCCTATGGCCACTTTGGGCGGTGGCTCGAGCGCCTTTTGTGCGCCCAATTTGCATCATCATCATCAGCAGCCACCTCCGCCTCATCATGATCCTAGCGGTAAGTGAGCAACTTTTTCTTTCCATTTGTTCCATTATTGTTTGTTCTTATGTCGTGCTCCCGCGATACGCCGGAATCGTCATTACAATTAAAAGTTTTCCCCATACCTTCCAATATATAAAGAGAGCAGTACATAAAAATTTGATGCAGACAGTCGGGATGGTGTCCGACAGTGGGATACCATGTACCCATTTCTCAATCCATCTTTGTCTGTGCAAATCTTTGTATCGATGCGTTGAGTGGTATGGACGTAATAACGGCAACGGTACTACAGGGGTAGGGGAATGATTCGGAAAAATGTCGAAATTGTTTGGTTCATAAGCCTTATATGAGTCAATGTACCAAATTTGGTTCATATTACTATAAAAAGTTAAATTCTGTTGTAGCTTGTAGAAGGAGGGGTCTTAAATTTTAATATTATTACCTATATCTTTATACCCTGTACACAAAGTGTAAAAGGGTATTATAGATTTGTGCAATGTATGTAACATGCAAAAGGAGGCGTGGCACACCGTAAGTTCCAAGGGCAAAAAGTCTTATCATTCACTCTGGTAGCGATTGGACCATGTCCGTATGAGGGGATAGATCACCGAGACCATAAGAGCTAGACACAAAATTTTACCAAAAGATGCAAGTCGATATCTTACTCCCTTCCCCCGTGACAGATTTGCGCTCCATTGAGTCTATCAACTCGAAACTCCTCAGAGATGTGCGTCGTGTTAATGTGCATCTATGTTCCAAAAATGATATGATGATGATATGCTAATTTCACCCCACCTCGCCCACAAACTGTGCCAAAATACCACTACGTGTAGATATGGATACATGTGAACTAGAGTTACAAAATTTGGTGTGGAGACTCGTGTGACCCTAATCGTTAAAACTGCATCCCACTTTTTTTTAATGAAACCTCCCCTTCCCCGCAATCGATTTACCTTAATAACTGCCACACACACGCACACACACACACACACACACACACACACACACACACACACACACACACACACCTTGCTCTTTTCTGGGAAAATGCGTAAAATTGTTTTGCTCTAACTCTTATAGTCTCCTGAGAAACACGGTACAACACGGACGGACGGACATGACTCCGATGGAAACTTGGCACAGTCATGCACACTGTTGTTGTGCATATGTTGTGTAAAAATGTCTAAAATAGGATAGAAACTTCAAAAGATATGGCTTATATTAAGTAAATATATAAATTTTAATATAATTTCCCCGTGTGGTGAGCGGGTTAAAGAAAATCACCTCAGCAGGTCAAAGCTTGTCGTATGATGCGACTAACAATGACACTGGGGTCTTTTAAGACCTGTAGAGCCACCCCTGACCTTGACCAATTGAAGCCACAATACCAATGAAAGAATGTATTTACATCAGCCCGTAACCCGATTACGGGTTGTTATGGCCAGTTAAGAAGTAAAAATGTGGCAATTTTAAGCCCCTCCTCCCATAAACTGGAACAAAATTTCACTTTTATAGTATTGTTAAGGTTAACATATAAGTTAGAGCCACCAAATTTGGTACGAAGACTCATGTTAAGCTTATAAACGAAACAATGCTGATATTTTGCCGAATCCTCCACCCCCTCAGTCCAGTTACCTCAGTAACGCCCATACGCTTCAACAAAAATTTTATTTTCAAAAAATAAATTTGGGGGTCGGGCAACGACCCAACTATCGCACCAAATTTTTTGTATATACTTTTAAAATAAATTTTAGAGTCTAAAAAAGGTTTCAAGACTAACTAAATGTTTGTTTACTGATTTTGTCGCTTGAAGCGCTAACGTGTTCGTTTACTGATTTTGCCGCTTGGACAACTAACGCTCCCTATTACCTTATATGTGCTCACTGATTTGGTCGTTTGGAGCGGTTTATTATTTTATTAATAGAATACATTTTATTAAAGGAAGAGAGAAAAATTCCAATAACATTTTTGGTTCAAAAGTGTTTTGTCACACTTCACTATACAGTAATGACCATGCACTGTACTTCAGTGTCACGTTAGCAGCAATATCCTATATTTTAATGTTTTGCTTCTCAACACAACCAACACTGCATGACTTGAAAAGCCTCTGCTCAGCGAAGATAGAGCTTGTTTTCTGTTGAGCAGCAGATCAATGGTACCAAAGCATTCGGTCGAAAGCGTCGGGTCGCCTACCTCAAATAGTAGGCTTGATTTTGCATTTACAAATTTTGTTTAAAACTAACAAATTTTTCGGTAAACATTTCAGTTTGAAATTTAATTTGGAGGTGATCACATCGACAAAAAATAATTAGAAACAAGAGATTAAAAAAAATAGTGAAAAAATATTTTAAAAAGAATTAATAATAAATTGTTGATAGTCGATTAGCTTATTATTGGATGGAGGAGAAGGAAAAAAGAAGAAAAGGAGGAGATGAGAAGAGGAGTGGAGGTGAGGAGAGAAGAAAAAGAGGAGAATATAAGTTAACTAAAAAAACTAATTGAAAACTTTTTAAATGGCAATGATTTCAATAATGAATTATTCCCCGAAGCCCAACGACTTATTTTGGATAATCATGATTTGGATGAAACACACATGCTCATGTTTCACTCTCTTTTGTCAAAATCAACACCATACAAGCCCCAAAGGCCAGCATGTACCAGAATGTTGGTCAGGTAAAGCCTGTTCCTGAAGACCAAGATTACGTTCAAATAGTTCATGGCCGTTATCCCAATGGGACCAAAACTTGTTGAGTTCTACATTGCGTGTGTTTGTATTATGATACTAAATTCGTATTCGTGTACGATTCTATGAATTATGGTATTAGCCACTTTTTTCCCTACTTTTTCTACGCGTTTCTCTTGATTCGGCGAAGTTTCCAAAAGTTTTGGAAATTTGCCAAAGCCAAATTGGCAATGACTGTGGTGTTTTTGCACTTGCGTTTGCTGTATTGCTCATATTCACGATCAAACCATAGAAACTTGAGTACCATTACGATAAATTACTATCACACACTGTGAAAATACTTGAGACGTTTACATTGGAACTTCTCCCTCAAAATGGTAAAAATCCTTTGGACAAGCAAATACAGATTCCATCTTTAGCAGTTGCCATGTATAAGCAGGTTGTATACCTTCAAATGAGGTCGTGCATGCGTTCTGGTAAAATTCATTTTCAAAATAACAATGAAGTGCAAACATCATGTGAAACAAATCACAAATTGATAAAACTCATCGTGATTCAACAGCAGAATCAAAAATCAGACCACACATCAATCATTTCTACACTAACGAAAAATTACCAACGCTTTGTGAATGCGACTCGAAGCGTTCGATTCTATTCAACCAAGTTGGAAATGTTGCGATAGAGCAAACATTAAAATCAAATGAACAGTAAAAGCTTTAACTATTTTGAAAAAGAACTGGAATAACGTCTGTAAGTAATGGTATTATTTTTACTGTTAGATCGCAAGTAATACTTTTTCTAGCTGAGGCTCCATTTAGCAAAAAGTCTGTTTCTTTCCAACAATTGCTCGATGACGAATTTCGGACTCATAAAATTGATAATGCTACTTGCGTTCAGCTGGATTTACATCCATTGGTCGTGTATTTATTGTTAAACTATTATTATTCTCGTCTTGGCATTTGAAAATTCATAACTGCAATATCAAATTTGCTCACTCGGAAATACAACGCTTCACTGGTGAACGGTACCAACTTATGAGCGCCATTTTGCATAAAGGTGAAACAGTGAAATCTGGGCAATATAAAGCAATGTTAAAAGAAGAGAGCGGAAAAACAGTTAATTGGTTCACTGTCGAGGACAATAATGTTGAGAAGATACCTTGTCCGTGGTCCGTGGTCAGCAAATGGTATATACATACATATTAATATTATTCTCCTCAACATCTCAACGCGTACTATTTGTAAATTTCCTTGACATTTTATTTTTTAACATTGTTCCACCAAACCGATTTGGTTCATTCGATTTTTACTGTATATAGAAGAGTATTAAAGGAATTTTATGAAAAAAATCCTAATTGTGTTATTTTCTTAAAAAAAATAATAAAATTTCGAATTTTTTTTAAGAAAAAGTAATGACTTAATAAAAAATAAAATTCTTTTAATGGCCCTTATTAAAAAGTATTATCGTGGAAATTTTGGCTCAAAAATATTCAGAGGTTTAGTCGCAATAATTCAAAAAGTGAAAAACACGATTTTTTAAATAAAGCTGTAGTTTTGTGCATCATTAGTTTTAAAAATCGCTGGGGCACTTTTTGGTACCTTAACCGGCTATAATTTTTTAATTTAATATATCTTTAATCAACCATTTTATTATTGTTGTTGTTGATCTTCACTGTTTCACTTTTATGGAAAATGGCTCATAAGTTGGTACCGTTCACAAGTGAAGCGTTGTATTTCCGAGTGAACACCTTTGATTTTGCAGTAATCAATTTTCAAATGCCAAGACGAGAATACTAACAGTTTAACAATAATTACGCGACCAATGGATGTAAATCCAGCTGATCGGATTATTTCAGGAAGTAGCATTATCAATTTTATGAGTCCGAAAAGAAACAGCCTTTTTGCTAAATGGAGGCACAGATAGAAAAAGTAGTACTTGCGATCTAAGAGTGAAACTAATATCATTATCAGCATCATTACTTACAGACGTTATTCCAGTTTTTTTCAAAATAGTTAAAGCTTTCAACTGTTCATTTGATTTCAATGTTTGCTCAATGATGTCTGGTCTGATTTTTGTTTCTGTTGTTAAATCATTTTATCAATTTGTGATGTTTGCACTTCATTGTTATTTTGCAAATGAGTTCAGAACCCCTGTACGCCCTTATTTGAAGGCATACACCCGCTTATATATGGCAACTGCCAAAGATGGAATCTGTATTTGCTTGTGCAAAGGATTTTTACCATTTTGAGGGAAATGTTCCAATGTAAACGTCTCGAGTATATTCACTGTGTGTGATCGTAATTTATCGTAATGGTACTCAAGTTTCTATGGTTTGATCGTGAATATGAGCGATACAGAAAACGCAATTTCAAAAACACCACAGTCATTGCCAATGTGGCTTTGAACTTTTGGAAACTTCACGGAATCCAGAGAAACGCTTAGAAAATGTCGGGAAATGCAAAAATGACGATCATTTGGCTAAAACCATAATTCGTAGAATCGTACACGTATGCGAATTTAGTATCATAATAAAAACACACCCAATGTAGAATACAACAAGTTTTGTTCCCATTGGGATAACGGCCATGAACTATTTGAACGTAATCTTGGTCTTCAGGAACAGGCTATACCTCGTCAACATTCTGTTGATCATGTGAAACATGAGCATGTGTTTCCTCCAACTCATGAAATCGGAATGTCATTTTAAAATTTTTCAATTAGTTTTTATGGTTACCTTATTTTCTCCTCTTTTTCTTCTCTCCTCCTCCACATTTGGTCGGCAAAATCCTCGACTGAACCCTCCCTAGGGGTGCCGACTGGAAATGACGCTTCAGTAGTTCCGTTCTGGAACGGGTGTTAGCTAAGAGATCTTGTCACAGAATGTGAAAAGAGAAATATTAAGCTTCTCAAATTCTAAGTTTCTGGATGTGATGCAAATGCTCATCATACTCAATGGGGTAGTTCAAACTCCAATAGTAGGGGTGATTCGATCTTTGATTTTATCATAAGTAGCAATTTGTTGTGCTGTAACAGACGTAGTGATCCTACCTTTGTTATAAAGAACCGAACAGAGGTCATTGACCTCACTCTTGTTTCGCTGTCACTAATTGGTCAAGTGATTAGCTGGAAAGTTCTTGACGATCACTCGTTCTCTGACCACATATACAGTGGGGAGCAAAAGTGATTCCACATTCAACATTTTCATGTTCGAGCGCTCATAAAACCTAAACGAATGAAGTAAATGGAAAAAACTTTTTTTTTCTGAAATATGTATTTAATTTGTAACCAAAAAAGTAAAAAGTAAAATAAAATAATAGGCAATGAAATAGTTAAAAATCAAAAACAAAAACAAGACGCATGTGTTCAGTTTTGCACCTTTTATGAAAAAATCAAACATAATACGGAATTAACATTTTGTCCAAAGACACGGATTGTTTATAACATTTTTTATTCGGTTTGACATACTCTCAACCAATTTCTCAATAATTGCTTTCGGAATTTTATTCCACTCCACCTCGACACGACTCCAAAGATCGTCCAGGTTGGATGGGGCTGATTAGTACTGCCCGAGCCGTCGCTTCATAATTGACCCCAGGCTCTCAATCGGATTGAGGTCGGGACTTTGAGTTGGCCACTCCAAATCCCTGAAAAAAATCCCTGAGTATTCTACTAAACACCCAGTTTCCGGGATGTACTATAGACAAGCCATCCTATGCTGCTCCTACAGGGGCGATAAAATCACTAGATTATCTCTAAAGTGATAACAACATAAATAGCTTTAAACCGTATAACCCGGTCCTGACAAAATTTTCCCAGCGCAACTTCAATGTGCTGGCCCCATAACCATAAAATGGCTTCAATATATCTTTAAGGAAGTTCTCAAAACAGGTATAATTCCTAATAGTTGGCTGAAATCGGACATAGTCTTTATACCTAAGGCAGGGAAGGCCTCTCATACTACCCCCAAGGATTTCAGACCCATCAGTCTAGCATCCTTTCTTCTTAAAACCTTTGAAAGACTCATTGGCCTACATATCAGAACCACTGTAAATCAGGAGCTTATATCTGAATCCCAGCATGCTTACCGAAAGGGCCGATCCACGGAAACAGCCCTTGATTCGGTAGAGTCCATGATAGAGAAGTCCCTAAAAAGAAAAGAATATACCCTTGCCGACTTCCTGGACATTGAGGGCGCTTTCAATAATGTTGTTCCTCAGGCAATAACGGGATCACTCACGGAATTGGGAGTTGATGACAAACTGGTGAGACTGATCAGTCAATTGCTCACATGCAGGACCGTTCAGCCATCTCTGGGTCCATCAACTATCTCCAGGTACATGAGCAGAGGTACTCCTCAAGGAGGGGTACTATCTCCCCTTCTATGGAACTTGTCAGTTAACAAACTGTTATGCGACATAGATGGAGGTGGCTGCCAGGTTATTGCCTATGCGGATGACGTTATGATTAGTTTCACTGGAAAATTTCCTCAAACACTATGTGACCTTATGACGGGTAAACTAAAACAGCTGTCCGAATGGGCAGCTAGTAGTGGATTAAGTATAAATCCGGAAAAAACAGACCTTGTACTCTTCACGAGGAAATACAAAATTCCACGGCTTGTCCCCCCAAGCTAAATGATTCCAATCTATCTTTCAGTAATAGTACAAAATATCTGGGGATAATACTAGACAGGAAACTGGACTGGAATCTAAACACTCTTGAGCGCACCAAAAAGGCAGCGATAGCATTATATTCCTGCAAGAAAACCATAGGCCTAAGGTGGGGCATATCTCCCAAAGTAGTTCCATGGCTCTATTCAGCGATAAAAAGACCCATCCTCCTATATGGAGTTCTAGTGTAGTGGCCAGCTTTGCAAAAGCAAACCACACTAAGGCAACTCAACAAAATACAACGGGTGGCCGAGTTGTGCATCACAGGTGCGGCTCGTACCACGCCAAATGCGGCCCTGGATGCTATTTTAAGCATTAAACCTTTGGACCTCGCAGGAGAGGAGTCCGCTCTATTGTCGGCAATGCGCCTGAGAGATTCAAACATATGGATTAATTGTAGCTTCGGTCACTCCTCCATACTAACGAGAAACACGTCCGTCCCACTTAAAACTGACTACTGTGTACCGGTAGAATTTTCACGTACACCGTTTAAAATTCTCATCCCATGTAGGGAGGAATGGTCCCTTGGTACTCCCGGACTTATTGATGCCTCCAACTTCTTCACTGACGGATCCAAGTTAAATGATCGGGTTGGAGGTGGGGTCTTTTCGGAGGAATTAAATATAAGACACAGTTTTAGACTTCCGGATCACTGCAGTGTGTTCCAGGCGGAAGTTATTGTAATAAACAGGGCACTAATATACCTAAAGAACTCGGGTAGCTCTTTGAGAAATGTTAACATATACAGTGATAGCCAAGCGGCCATTAAATCAATTAGTTCAATGTCGTCAAATTCGATATCTGTAACAAACTGTCGCATGTCTCTGCACGAGATGGCCCAACAGTTCGTTATAAGCCTGATATGGGTACCAGGACATCGGGGTATCGAGGGCAATTGCATAGCTGACGAGCTTGCCAGACAGGGTACTACCGCTCTGTCTCCCCTAGACGGAGACGGTGCAAGTATGCCTATGGTCACATGTAAGCTTCTTATTAGAAATCGCTTCGATCATAAATCCATGGAAAAGTGGATTAATGTGACTAATTGCCGGGTAGCCAAACAAACTTGGCCTAAAATAAGTAAAAAACGTACTGTGGAACTCTGCTCTCTGAACAGGGAGAGGTGTTCTATGGTTGTACGTGCCATCGCGGGACACTGGCTGATCGGCGCTCATGGGGCCCGGCTCCGGGTCCCTTTTAATGATTTTTGCAGGAGCTGCTGGGACGAGGAAGAGGTTGAAACGGTGGATCATTTCTTCTGCTCTTGTCCGGCTCTCTGCAGGCGTAGATTTGAACATTTAGGCAGTTACTTCCTAGACAGTATTGCAAGTCTGTCCGAAACGAGACCCAAAAAGATTGCAGACTTTATTGCTGCATCGGGGTGGTCTAATTTTTGATTCTGTTTTTGGATCTGAGGTTTAACGGGGAAGGAGTGAAAATGAGATCCGGGCCGAGACATGGCCTAAGTTGGCAGCCGTTCTAACCTAACCTAACCTTTTCCACATTTTGTGTCGATGTGACCACCTCCGAATTAAATTTTAGGCTTAAATGTTTACCTTAAAATTTGTTAGTTTTAAACAAAATTTGTAAATATATAGCGCTTTCGACCGAACGCTTTGCTATGATTTACCGTTACTTTACTTCAGTGTCGCTTTCGTGTTAATTTTTATTGCTGCTCAACAGAAACCGAGCTCTATCTTCGCTGAACAGAGGCTTTTCAAGTCATGCAGTGTTGGATTTGTTGAGAAGCAAAACATCAAAATATTTGATATTGCTGCTAACGTGACACTGAAGTACAGTGCTTAGTCATTACTGTAAAGTAGTGAAGTGTGACCGACAAAACAATTTTGAACCAAAAACGTTATTGAAATTTTCTCTCTTCCTTTAATAATTCTATGCAAGAAAAAAAAGCCTATGTCTAAAACATACCTTTTCCAGAAACTATTTTGGATTTTCTAGAACCGTTTCGAATTATCGCTATTTCAAAAAATTCGATATTTCGAAAGTTGCAAGTTAGAAAATCTCATATACATTAAGGACACAAAATTTGTTGTGTTTACAAGTCTATATTTTCAAAACTAATAAAGTTATGGACTGAAATAAAATTCCGTTTGTAAATAAATTAATTTGGAATACTCACAAAAAAAAATCTGCTTTAGTTTAAAAATGAAAAATATTTTTGTGAATTGACAGCAAAAACTGGTCAAAATCAAACAACTCTTTAAACCTTATTTTTTGAATGAGTGAGCATCGTAAACGGCTTAAGTTATGAATTTAGTTTCTTTTCGAGTTTTGTTGGTTTTTTACTTTTCCGCAAAAAAGTATTAGGATTGGCCAAAAAACTCAAATCTCTAATTTTATGTTTTTCAACGATTTAAGCACTTTGACAACTTTTCCTGCGATTTGGAGATATTTTTGTGTCCGTGCGTTGTCGTTGTTTTTGCGTAACGGCTTTTGTGATAACGTCGTATGTAGGTTAGGGGGTTAGTGGGGGCTGATGTTACAGCGGGGGCAGGCATCCACCACTTCGGAGTTGGGCAAGGGCAGACCTAGTTTGCCTTGGGAGTGTGGATTCGGACGGATTGATAGGGGGCGGACGGCCGTCCAAGACTATGTTGGGTCTGGCGGTATTAAGGTGTTTTTCAACAGCCTCCGTATGCAGGACTTGTAGCATATCTTTAGTGGGAATTTGGAGGCTGATGATATTTTGACGGCAGGCATTTCACGTCGAAGATCGAAACGCACTGGGCGAGGCCTAGTGAAAGGGGGTCGAGTAGAGGCGTTGTGATTTGTGTGTTGGTTCATAGTGGAGTTAAGAAGGTGTTGTCGTTTGAGAAGAGTACAGTAGTCGCGGACGGGGAGCATTTTCACTTCGTGCTGAAGATGGTCGCCATGTGTAATAGCATGACAACCAGTGGCAACTCTGAGTGCCGCGATTTGCACAGTTTGAAGATTTCTCCATTGCGTATCACTTATGGAGGGTGACCAAACTGGTGCGGCATAGTCAAGGAGAGGACGGCCTATGGCTTTATAGGTCGAAACTATAGTTTCTTTCTCCTTGCCCCTGGTGCTTCCGGCTAAGGCTTTGAGGACCTTGTTTCTGCCCCGGACCCTTTTGGAAATCTCTTCAGAATGCTTGGCAAACTGGAACAGATTGTCGAAGGAGACCCCTAGGATTTTGGGGTATTTCTCTGTGGGGATAGTGCGGCCATCAGAGATAATATTGAGGTCAAGGTCAACCTCTTTGGTCCAGGTGGTAAAAAGGGTAGCTGTTGATTTGGGTGCAGAAAGGCTGAGATTTCTTTCAGCGAAGAAGTTGCTTAAGGCCGGGAGGTATGTATCGATACGCTCCTCAATTGTTTTGATATCTCGATGGGATGCTACTATGGAGCAATAATCTGCGTAAGAGATAAGTTTTACCCCGTGGGGAGGGGTAGGCATCTTAGAGATGTAAAAGTTGAAAAGCAGAGGTGTGAGAACTCCCCCCTGGGGGACCCCCTGCTTACATTTCCGATATGTTGATGAAACCCCACGGAACTCAACATAGGACTGTCTGCCAGCCATGTAGACAGATAGCCAGCGTTTAAGGCTGGCGGGGAGGGATGAAAGAAGAACATCCTGGAGGAGGATACCGTGGTTCACGGTGACAAACGCCTTGGACAAGTCCAGGGCGACCAGGATAGATCTTTCATGAGGACGTTGGCTGTTTAAACCCTCGGCAATATGAGTAGATAACTCACAGAGGGCCGAGGTGGTGCTCACGAGCCAAGGTGGGGTTGTTTCCCAGGTTTGGGATCTGGGATTATTTTACCAGTTTTCCAGATGTCCGGTATCTGGAGGCTCGCCAGACAAGCGTTTAAGATGTTGGTCAAATAGGCGACACCGGAGTCGCCAATGTGCTTCAGCATGACCGTATACCATCAGGGCCGATTGCGGTGGAGTCTGTGGCGTCCTTGATGGCTTGCCAGACTTGTTCTGGCGAGAAGGAGAGCGCTGTCTCGTTTGGAAGGCCGCGAAGGTGGCGCTTGATGCTACGGCAACGACTGTCAGGGGCAGGCGGATGTTCAACAAATTGCCTGCAGAAAAAAATAGCACAGCGGGATGGGTTTGCTGGGGTGTCATTTCCAAAGGAAATCTGCACCTGCTCACTCTTTCTGGGGTTTGACAGGTTTGACAGAGAAGAGGGTTTCAGTCAGCTGCTCGAACCTGTCCCAATCGGTCTTGCGAAAGTTCACAAAAGTACGGCGTTCAAAAGTAATCAACTCCTCCAGTGACCCTCACTGTGACAGGGATATGGTCCGAGCAGAGGGCAATGTCAGTGTGCCAGGTGGTTGAGGTGATGAGGTCAGGGCTGACGATGGAAATGTCAGGGGAGCTGCGACAGGTTGCAGTGATTCGTGTGGGGTGGTTCTCATTTATTGAGCATAAATCGGAATTTGTGAGCTGGTCATCGATATTCCCATCCCCTGGCATCATTCCCTAGCTCTGAGAACCAACCATCATGATGGGCATTGAAATCACCCAGTATGATGCGTCGGTCTCCTGAGAGCAGGAAATCTATGTCAGGGCGGTAGCCCACACGACAGGCCGCTACTGGGGGAATGTAGACATTAAGTATGTCTAACTCCCTATCACCAGACTGTACTGTAATGCCCTGGACCTCGAGGTGGCTGTCTTTGCTTTTATGAAGTATGAACGCAAGGCCGCCACCTTGATTTCGGTCGCGGTCAAGGCGGATGAGGTTATAGCTCGACGAGTGGGACAGAGTTGCGGCTCGTGAGCTTTGTCTCCTGTATTGCAGCAATGGAGATTCGAAAACGAGACATGTAGTCCGTGATCTCAGTAATTTTCTTACTGAGACCGTTGCAATTCCATTGCAGAACTCTTGTTTGGTCGTTCTTAGCATTACTGGAAACAGTGGCTTGCGTTTGGTTGGGGGTTTAGGAGGGCAGCGCTTGTTGGGTAGGTGGGGGAAAGGGGTAGTGATAGGTGTGGGCCTAAAACAGCACGGGCCCACAAGGTTAGCTTGATATAAGCTGGAGTTGCGGAGCCCGGAGCAGCGGAGGTGGCTGTATTCTCTACACACACTGCACTGAATGGGGATGGCTGCCCTGGTGAAGGACTTCCGGCAAAAGCGACACTGCGTAGGGGTAGGTTGACGCAACGAAGGCGACACGGAAGTAGACGCTGGCATGGCCAGCGGTGCTTGTGAATTGCCTGGTACAGACTTAGAGGAAGTTGTTGGACATTTCGGACAGGAAAAGTTGGTGCTGTATTGATCAGCATGCTGAAGGCCAGAACAGCGAAGGTAGACCCATAGTTTGCAAGAGTTGCAAAGCACAGAGCACACACCTCGCGAAATGCCCCTGGAGCACACCCGGCACATATACACCCTATGGCCAGGGTTGCTTTCGACGTCACCGGCACGAAGAAGGGTTATTCTGAGCAGCCAGGCCGGAGTTGCCTGCTCAGTAGGTAAAAAATAGATAAAGAAAAGGTACATACTTGTGATCCCGTGTCCGGGATGTAGCAATCCTTGGGCAGGTTGTGGAACCTGCGTCGACTCCGCGTGCGTTGTCGTTGTCGATGTAGTGTGTTAGTCAAATAACTTAAGTAATTTCGGCTTTAGCAAGCTAAATGTTTTTCAATCGTGTTGTGTTGGGCATGTCTTCAAAGAGTTTCCTATTGAAATTGAGCACTCTACTCGTTATCGTCGTTTTATATTTGTCCTGGCTAATTTCGGTTGTTTTGATAAACGTGCAGACACCGGAGTTGGTTACCAACTGTTACTTTTCAGCAATAAAGCATTGCGAATGGCCAAAAAACTATAATCTCTAATTTTATGTTTGTCAACGATTTAAGCCGTCTGACAACTTTTCCGGCGATATAGCGATGTTTTTGTGTTGGGAATGTCTTCAACTTCTTTCCTATTGAATTTGACCACTCTGGTCGCTATAGTTGGGTCGCCAGAGGAATAATAAGAGTAAATAATATTCGAAATTTTTTTTTTCATTTTTTTGTTTAAATTTCTCCCAGCTTTTGATAAACGTGCGGAAAAGCCTGAGTTGGTTACCAACTGTTTATTTATTCTTTAACTTGTTCCATTTACGTTTTGAATATATTTTTAAAATTTAAATTAGCTAGAACAGAGCAGTTCCTAAAAGTTTATTTTCTTAATAGCTTGTAAAATTTAGGTTTATTATTTTATTATTATGCTTAAAAAGTTTGTTTTATGTTAAAAAATATAAAAAACGCGAAGGGTTGACCAAAATTTGTGTTGTGTTAATGTGAATGTGCCTTTAATGTGAATTTTCATTTTTAATATTTGATTTTTGAAAATAATTATTAAATAAAAACTATACAAGAGAGAGTATTCACATGTACAGCTTTTAATCATAAATTGATTAACTTAACTGAAGAAAAAAATTTCAAAAGCCTATCTGTTTTAGGCTTTAGGTTTGAAATCGAGTGTCCTTAATCAAGTGGCCCAAAAAAAGTTTACTGTTTTTTTGTTAATTCACAAAAATATTTTTCATATTTAAACTGAAGCAGATTTCTCCCTAATTTTTTTTGTGAGTATTGCAAATTGATTTATTGACAAACGGAATTTTATTTCAGTCCATTATCTTTATTAGTTTTGAAAATATAGACTTGTAAACACAAAAAATTTTGCGACCATAATCAAGTGGCCGGCAGTGTATCTTGAGAACCTTGCCACCGATCGAGATCGATTGTGACTTGAATTGAAAATAATTTAATATCAAATCAATGTCTTTCAGACAGTTTTGGTCTAACTTGGTTTGATTGCAAGTTACAAAGCAATGAACTAAATTTTTTTTTTTTCGAAAATTGATCCCTTTTTTTAATCCAAATGAACTAAATCAAAAACTAAAAAGAAATTTTAATGCGTTACTTTTGAATTCGATAAATTGATTCTTTGCAAACATTTCAACATCAATTTTACTAAAATCGGTAGCGAAATGGAGAAGTTTTTAGGAAATAGAATAGAAAATATGCCACGATCGACAGTTTTTTTGTATTTTCGTACAAAAAAAAAAAAAAAAACAATACAGAAACCCTGAAATAAAACCAATCCGGAAACTGTGTTGAGGTAACTAGAACGGTTTTCGAATTGGTGTTGAAAAGTTCGTAAGGAATCAATTTATGGAATCCAAAAATGACCCAAAAAATATTTTTTTAGTTTTTTTATAGCCTCTACACAAAGTGTAAAAGGGTATTATAGGATTGTGCAATGTATGCTACAGGCAGAAGGAGGCGCGGCAGACCATATGTTCTATGGGCAAGATGGGCAGGAGCAATAGTCGAGTCGATATAGACATGTCCGTCCTTCCGTATGAACGTCGAGATATCAGACACTATAAAAGGTAGAGGCACAAAATTTTAACAAAACACGCATTTACACAGAAAAGATGAAGTTTATCGAATTACGTCGATATCTTGCCCCCTTCCCCCGAGACGCGGCTTACAGCAATTTATCATCTCGAAACTCGACATAGGTGTGCGTCGTGTTTATGTGCACCTATGTTTAAAAAATGATCGAAATTTGATAAATACATCAAAAGTTATCGTCAAAAATATGCTAATTTCACCACCCTTGCGAATAAACTGTGCCGAAATTCCACTAAGTGTAGATATGGATACATGTGAGCTAGGGCTACAAAATGGTGTGGAGACTTGTGTGACCCTAATCGTTAAAAGTGTTTCCCTTTTTTTTTCAATGAAAAAATTCCCCCGCAATCGATTTAACGTAATTACTGCCACACACACATGAAAGGAGATATAAAAGTGAATACTTCCGTTACCATTTTACCGTATTTAGTGTTTATGAAGAAGAAGGGTACAGGGTGTTCCACTGTCGGGCACCGTCCCGACTGCCTGCATCAAATTTTTTTTAGTTTTTGATTTAAATTTGGATGATTTTAGAAAAAAAGAGGAATTTTCAATTTTCGAAAAACTTCCAATTAAAACAGCTAGACCAAAACCGTCTGGCAAACATTGATTTGATATTAAAATATCTTCAATTCGAGTTATAATTAATTTCGATCGGTTGTAAGATTCTCAAGATATATATTTTCTGACTTCGCAGCTTTCGAAATCTCGAATTTTTCATTGAGGTAAAATTTGTGGCATATGTATTATATTCATAAAATAATATGCTGCTCCAAACGGCAAAATCAGAAAACACATGTAAGCTAATAGGGGCGTTAGCGCTCCAAGCGGCAAAATCAGTAAACAAACACATTTGCGCTCCAAGCGGCAAAATCAGTTTTAAAATTATATGAAAAAGAAAAGGACATGCTCAATACATGTAGTTTCAAATAGCTTTGTCTCTTTCTTTCAAATAATTTATTTAAACAATAGCCTAGTAGGCAACTCGGGTTTTTCACTCTAGAAAAAACTACGGAAGCGGCCTACTGGCCACTCTGATGCTGTAAGCTTCAAAATAAAAAAAATTGTATGCAGAATACCCTATACCCTTTTTCACCCATAAACACTAAATCCAGCATACGGTAAAATGGGAACGAAAGTATCTTCTTTTATGTCTCTTTTCATAAGTTCGATATAACTGTAAGTATTTTACTTTTCCACAAAAAAGTATTGCGATTGGCCAAAAATCTAAAATCTCTAATTTTATGTTTTTCGACAATTTAAGCACTCTGACAACTTTTCCGGCGATTTGGCGATGTTTTTGTATTCGTGCGTTATCGTTGTCGTTGTAGTCGTTGTCGATGTAGTGTGTTATTTAAATAACTTTAGTAATTTCGGCTTTAGCAAGCTAAAGGTTTTTCTATCGTGTTGGGCATGTCTTCAAAGGGTTTCCTTATTAATTTGAGCACTCTAGTCGCTATAGTTGGGTCGCAAGAGGAATAATAAGAGTAAATTTGTTGTTTAAATTTCTCCTAGCTAATTTAGGTTGTTTTGATAAACGTGCGGAAAAGCCTGAGTTGGTTACCAACGGTTTATTACTATTGGGAAGTTCCAATTGACAAGGTTTCCCATTTGGAAGTTTGTTTTTATGGGGCAACAATTACTTTTATGACCAGAACTCCAGTATTCTTTAGCCAATGTTGTTGAATTTTCAAATATAGATCAAAAACACTTTTATAAATATATGTGGCAATTTTCAAATGAATATACCTCTATCGTGTTTCGAGTTGATAGAGTCAACAAAGTGGGTATAAACCGCGAAATTCTCCTGTGGAGAAACGGGGACCGATGTCGGCCCAGTTAGACAAACTTCATCTTTCTCGGGATTACGCGCATCTTTTAGTTAAATTTTGTTCCGCTGCTCTTATGCTCTCGCAAATTTATCCCCTCAAACAGACGGACATGGTCCAATCGCTACCCGAGTCAATGATAAGACTTTTTGTCAAACATTTTAATCGTTTCGTTTGATGGCTGGTGTAAGATTACTTGTACTTTCGCACTTAAAAATATCGATTCGTGTAACAGGCGCCTTACCTTTCTGCACCAGCATGGGGCACATCAATTTCGTAATATCTTATATGCAGCTCACATGCTTGGACGAGGTAATGATGCCTGCAACTTTTCAAAAACTAGAAAATTTTTGTTGTTTGACTAACAGTGAGGTAGTAGTATATAATTAATAGTTGTTAGCTGCTGCCAGTTGCTCAACTGGTTTTGGGTAAGCCAAACCAGCCACTTTCACTTTCGACGGCGTAGAACCTCCACAAGTTATCACAAAAGCCCTCAAATCCCTAATTTTTGCGAAATTCCGATTAATAATTAATTGTTGTTGAAATTTATTTTCATAATTTTCTTTTTTTTAACTTAAAATAAACAGTTGGAACCAATTCAGGCTTTTCCGCACGTTTATCAAAACAACCGAAGTTAGCTAGGACAAATTAAAACAAAAACAAATTTTCATTGAAAAAAGGGGGTTACAGTTTTAACGATTAGGGTCAAACGAGTCTACACACCATTTTGTAGCCCTAGCTCACATGTATCCATATCTACACGTAGTGGAATTTTGGCACAGTTTATTCGCGAGGGTGGTGAAATTAGCATATTTTTGACGATAACTTTTGATGTATTTATCAGATTTCGATAATTTTTGCAACATAGATGCACATAAACACGACGCAAACCTTTGTTGAGTTTCGAAATGATAGATTTAACGGAGCGGTTGTAAACCGCGCAAATCTGTCCCGGGGGAAGGGAGTAAGATATCGACAAAAATCGACTAACTCGTATTTTTCCCGGCATATGCGCATCTTTTGGTAAAAAATTGTTGCTCTACCTCTTATAGTCTCCGAGAATGGTGCGACAACACGGACAGACGGACATGTCTATATTGACTCGACTATTGCTCCTGACCATTTTTGCCCATGTAACATATAGTCTGCCACGCCTCCTTCTGCCTGTTACATACATTGCACAAATCTATAATACCCTTTACACTTTGTGTACAGGGTATAAAAATGGGGAAAAAAATTTTGAAAATTATTTACTCTTATTATTCCTCTGGCGACCCAACTATAGCGACTAGAGTGCTCAAATTCAATAAGAAACCCTTTGAAGACATGCCAAACATGATAGAAAACATTTAGCTTGCTAAAGCCGAAATTACTAAAGTTATTTGAATAACGCACTACATCGACAACGATAACGCACGCACACAAATTCGCCAAATCGCCGGAAAAGTTGTCAAAGTGCTTAAATTGTCGAAAAACATAAAATTAGAGATTTTAGTTTTTTGGCCAGTCGTATTACTTTTCTGCGGAAAAGTAAAAAATTTGATACAAACAGTCTGCACGGTGTCCGACAGTTGGATACCCGTACCAATTTTTGTTCATGAAAATCAAATTTCTGTGCAAATTTTGTGAATCACCGCGTTGATGGGTGTAATAACCGTAACAGTTCGAATGGGGATGATTAGGAAAAAGGTCAACATTATTTGGTTTATAAGCCTAACATGAGTCTACTAACCACATTTGGTTAACGTAAACCTTAACCTTAGCATTTCCATCAAAAGTGCAATTTTATTGCTGTTTATAGGAGGAGGGATCTAAAATTAGTAAATTATCTTAATATATACAGTCGTTCGTGCAGGGTAAGCGTTAATAAAACTCTAGAACCACTGAACCAAATGACTTCATATTTGGACCATATATTTGTGCAGGAAGGTTTCTTTGCGGTTTGTGTCCGGTAAGTGGACAGGATCAGTAATATTCTTAAGTTACATAATAAATTTGTATTATTTATATTTATATAGTAGGCTGGCATTTTAATGTGGTGAGAATTTACAACTTTGATTAGATAAACATTTCACTCTTAAGTTTGATTGGAAGACGGTCCAGCAGACATTGAAAGAAGTACTAGAGCCGATCGACGAAATAGTGGTTCCAGAAAATTCAATATCAGAACAACGTTTACAAAGTATTTAAGAACTTGCAAACCGTGTAGCTGCAATGAGTGCTGTACAAACTCCTGCATAACGAGCTTAAAACTTGTAGGGGAGAAGAATAACTGAAAGACAACGCATTACAGATGCGAATAGATTAGCCAATCAAGAAAAATGTGAGTGACTCGCGCATTCACATTGTCTTCATTCCAGCGTATGGCTTTCACCTACGAACCCAATATAAACTACAGTGCCCATATGAAAATTGATATTAGTGACATAGACGAAGAATACATTCATTGCCATGCTCTAAAATTCAAGAATGAAACGGCAGGGATCTGTTGTGCTTCAGTTATATTGCATTCTTTAAACCTACCTAGTCACTAAAAACGCTAATGGATGGCAAAACCGCTGAGTCCAATTTATTTTTAAGCAAAATGAGAAGATTTAATAGTTTTCAAATGATCATCAACATTACTATTTTTTCTCCAAAGAACTGCTGAGGATAGGAAATGGGCAAATTCCGGTAGATACTTCCAATGGTTTAATATCCAGATGCCATTTTTCAATTTACTTCAACGAAATAGAAACTAATTCATCACTAACGTATATCCGAACATTGGTCGGAACATTCGTAGCTACGATTGGTTGAGCGCAAGTTATTCGATCACGTTGAAAACGAAGACGAAGTCGTCAATTATCCAGTAGAATTCCTAGTTCTTTGGATTTGGCAAGCCGGCTCATCATTTAATCTTAAAGTTGGATCTGCCATCAATATGCTACTAAATCTCCATGCCCCAAAACTGTGCAATGGAACCCGACTGATTGTGACAAAGCTTATGAACAATTTGATAGTAGCAAGGGTTTTAAAAGTGCCGTTCAAAGGAGAAGAATTCCTAATTCCTCGAATTCCCTTGACTTCAACCGAATTGCTGTTCCAGTTCAAACCATAAACAATGGACGGAAAAGCTTTTCATATAAATATTGGATATGTTTCATTCAATCTTTAATTGATATTATATTATTGGTTAATCTGTTAGAGATTGCTAATTTCCGAATTTAATCAAAAAATCTTTTTTGGGCAAAACGCAGTTTGTCGGCCAGCTAGTTACCTATATTTTTTAAAGTTTTTATCCGATCTTAATAGTTTCAACACCACACATGCACAGTAACAGTCTGCATAACTGTGCAAACTTTAAATTAGATAGCTTTTATGGTGGGATTAAAACCAACCGATATCGATATAATTCGACAAACTCGTATTTTCCCGGGCATATGTGCATATTTGTTAAAAAAATGTTTCATCTTATAGTCTCCTAGAACGGTGCGACAACACGGACAGACGGATATGTCTATGCTAGAAAAATAAAAAAATTTTTTTTTTAAATCACGACAACACGACGGCATGCTCAAATAATAAGAATATTCACGGCATTTTTTTAAATGTTGAAATAATTTGATATTTCGATTCGCATGCCGTCGTTTTTTTGTCCACCAAAATAAGACTTTTTTTTGTTTAAACCGAAAAGGATTTTGGTATTGTTTGTAACACGTTATTTGTGTGCATTTTTTTGTTTTGTCAAAAAAAATACACCCAAGGCACTCATCTTCTGTGGAGTAGATCTTCTTACGCAACGGGTGTGTAGGGTACACACAACCCACTTAGAGCCCATGGAAAGCTTCTCTGCGCACATTAGCTCACTACTTTAACACCGTTTGGTGATCAGAGCAGCTACTAATGGGATACCACGTGGAGGTTGTGCGTCAACTTGGTTAAGACAGGCATCGCCCTGGCCATCCCCCGGTGGGCTTTCACCTTGTTCCATCAGAATCCAGGCCCAGCAATTTACATACATAGGACAAATTTATAATACCCCTTTACACTTTGTGTACAGGGTATAATAAATAAAAAGCTTTTGTGGAGTAATGTTTTATAGGACAAGTTTTCACCTAATCAGTCAGCTTTTTAATAAAATATTTTCTTCTATTAAATTCTCCTTTATTGCATTTTTTACTTTCAGGCTATTATCAGCCCGCTGGTCCATTGATCTCGCCAAGTGTCATAATACCACCGCCAGCAGCGGCAACCACAGCGATGCAACCACAGCGCTTTCTACCAACAGCCGCAAAAGTCAAGAAGCTAATCGTATCGGAGGATGATTCCTCCACAACACAGACCCCCACATCTATAGGCGAACCGACTGGTCGAGAAGCGTTGCCAGGTTCTGCTGATTTAACGCCGCTGCGATATCAGAGCCAACCACATCATCCAGTGCCCCAGCAACAGGAAGCGCAGCATCAATATAATCAACAGCAAGCTGCCGCAGCCTCAGCAGTTGCTGCCGCTGCCGCAGTAGCGGCTCATTCGGGCGTGCCTTATCCGCGCTCCATGCACTCGGCTCAACTGCATTACTCGACGGTCTATCCGCCCAACTATTATACACCATACCCTGGAGAGGTCATGTGTTACTCACCGCCCGCATATCAACCTTACTTCCCGTCCAAAGTTTACCAGAGCGCACCACCGCCAACGCCCCATCCACCGCCACCAGGCGTTTATCGACGCTATCCATACTATCAGCACGGTCCGCCGCTCGCAGATCTATACGAACAGCCACAGCCCCCACAGCATCAAGCCACGCCACAGCTGCAAGGAGCGTCACAACAGGGCGCTTCACCAGTTGGACAGGCGCCAGTAAGCGGAGCAAGCTCTTTACCAGATACTGACCAGTTGCACGTCCAGGCGCAGCCCACGGCTCTAGGCACTGGTAGTCAGTTGGTTCCAGCGCATACACAACACTTGGAGCATTATCCGGGACCACCTAGTTATCACACAGGCTATAGTCCGAGTGGCAACGCTGCTGGACAGTGCTATCCACGCACACTACAAGGGCCGTATATGGGTAAGAGAAAGTATGGTTCTTAAGCTAGTCCAAGCTGATAGACCAATGTTGATCTGCAGTTTTCAGCTGAGATATTGCCTTATTGGCTGCATTTATGCGTGCCATTTTCTAAAGGATTTTTCGTTCTCAAGCTAATTTTTTTCTATGTCCTTATAGATTTTGTGTTTCTTAAATACCACATAAAATATTTGACTATATCCGGAGTTATATCGTTGAAAAGGCAAAACCACTAACTAAGGACCTTATATTTGTGTATGCCATTTACCCCTTCCCCCGTGACAGATTTTCGCGGTTTACAGCCGCTCTGTTGAATCTATTAACTCGAAACTCGACAGAGGATTGCGTCGCTTATGTGCATCTATGTTTTAAAAAAAAATTAGATGCAGATAGTTGGAATACCCTGTACCCTTTTTCTTTAGAAACACTAAATACGGTAAAGTGGGAACGGAAGTATCCACTTTTATGTCTCTTTTCATAAGATCGATATTCCTGTAAACATTTTCCTATTGGGAAGTTCCAACTGATAGGTTTTTATGGGGCAAACGTTTTATTTTTTTACTTTTATGCTCATAACTACAGTATTCTTAAGCTTGCATTGTATTTATTCGATTTTTATAACGTGGATGCACATAATCACGAGTTAAACTTGTGCCAAGATTGAAGTCGATAGATTAAACGTTGCAGCTGTAAACCGCGAAAGTCTGTTGGGGGAAACGGGGGCATATATCAACCCAATTCGACAAGCTTCATCTTACATTTGATTACGGACATCTTTTGGTAAAACTTTGTGTCTCTAGCTCTTATGGTCTAGCAGATCTAACAACTCATACAGACAGACGGAGAGACGAACAGACGGACGGACATGGTTCAATCGTGACCCGAGTCAATGATAAGAGTTTTTGCCCATGTAACATATAGTCTGCCACGCCTCCTTCTGCCTGTTACATACATTGCACAAATCTATAATACCCTTGTACACATAGTGTTACAGGGTATCCTTTTTATTTTCAAATATGGTAACGCCTTTGAAAGTTTGATTTAAATATTAAACCCTTCTACTATCCTGAATACTTAATAAACTAAAATTACATTTTTTTTAATACTTTTATTAAAAGTAAATGCTTTAAGCTTCCAAATAATAAAAATGTATCGATTGGCTTAGTTAAACCGGAGTTATTGCATTTTAAATTTAATCAATTGGCTTAGTTAAACACACAGCTTTTAGCTTAATTATATTTGCAGCTTGCACTTTTTTTTTAGTTTTTTTTTTAGGTTAAAAAATGAATAAAATGTTTTTTTGTTGTACGATGCCATTAAAATGTGTGTTTGATACAGTCGTTTAACACTTTTTTAATTAATTTAAGTTTTGTTTTAGATAAGTTCTATTCTAAATGAGAGGTGGATTTCTAGTCTATTGTGTTTTTGATAAGTCAAGATTTTGCTTTTTTCGCTGAGTAGTTTTTTTTGCTATTGGATGGTTTGTAAGAGTTTTAAAGGGGCTTATATAAGTTGCTCTGGGAACATTTTGGTCTATTGCAGAGTTAATAATTACATTTAATTTAGATAAATGATGGTCTATTTCAGGGTTGTTTAGGTTTCTGTTATTGGGAGTGAGTGTGTTATGTCGTAATAAGATGTTTAAAGATCCCGCTGATAAAACTTCTTAAATAACTTGCTTAAGGTTAAAGTCTATGATTTTCTTAATTATATAGCAGGTATTGATACTAACTCAAAAATTACGATTTTTTTCATAAGAGTTTTTATGAAATAACGATTTATTTATAAGTTTAAATAAATGGATGAGACGCGTTTAAAGTTTTATATAATACAAATTGCGCTCGTATATAGTATTATTCGACAACTAACTTAGCCTAACTTCATTAATGTCTCTTAAGATTAGCTTACATTAGTGCGGCGAAACGGGGCGAATGCGCACAGGTTTTTTTAAGTTAAGCGGTAACGCGTTAATTTTTCGATCTGAAATTTTTGTAGAATATTTTTTTTCCAACTACAAATCGTTCTGCATCTTTAGTTTTTAAAAACCGCTGGGGGCAGTTTTTGGTACCTTAACCGGCATACCCTTTACATAATTCTATTCTCTTATTTTTATTTATCAGAGTTTACATTAAGCGAAATTATGTTTAATGTGTGGGGTACATTATTCTGATTTAAAAATGCCGTAGACTATGTCTTTTCTGTCACGTTGCTCTTTAAGATCATTTTGAAGGATGGAAATTTGTCTACTTAGTGCAAGAATTGACTGGTTAAGATTGTTCAGGGTTACATTGGAGTTTTCGACATTGGCTGTTAATATATTGCGATCTGGCTACGATATTTCTTTAATTTTTTCCGCATAGCTTATTTTTGGGTTAATAGGTTGGGTGGTATATGTTTTCTTTTCGTCTAGGTTTTGTTTTCTTGCCCTTATTGTACGCTGGTCTTTTTGCATAAGATGCAAACTAGCTTATCTTTATTCAATGGTGTCTTAGATGAAAGGGGGCATTCGCCACTTTTGTGAGGCTTGCTGCACTTTACACATCTTGGCGGTAGATGACAGTTGGAGGCACAGTGCATTGGGGAATTTCGAGTCTACGGAGCGCTTCCCATTTAATGTGGTGGTAGAGTAAAGAGCTTATTGCTTTTAGATCGTTGATTTTGCTACCGGCGCACAGTGGATCCAACTGCCTTCTTTTTCGGCGAAAATCATAACTTTTGAGGAAGTAAAGATATTTTCAATATTTAAAATACATATAAAAGAGAATTCCTTAAGCTTTTGCGATACATTGCGATAAATATGCTGTAAAGAGCATTTGCTCTTATGTAATGCTTAATACATCGCTCAAATTTAGAAAATCTGTTGGGAAGATGTTTGCAGTCTATTTTGATCTTAGTGTACACACGTTCGCTAGATAGACAAACTTTCGACGAGGACGATTTGTTGAAAAATAAGCACAATTTACAACATGGAATTTTTCCATGACATGCAAGGATAAGACATTTGCAGTATATAATATCGAACGATTAACCTTGAACGATTTCGAGATTTTCATTTCGGTAATTGCAGAGCTCGTCAAGGATTTCCGGGCGGTTTGTATTTCCGTTTATGCCTTTCATAAGATATGTTTTTGATTTTGGGCTCTTTGGTGTACGAGAAAAATTAAGCTTGGGATTTAGTTAAGTGACCCCTAACTTTTTTATAGTCGAGGTTGTCGAGAAAGTGCTGTCTTTCTTTTATTATTTTGGTAGTATTCTTTTATTTTCGAGTTTTTTATTTTTAAACCATATTTTATGAGTTCAATGATTTGTTTTGATTGTATTTCGTAAATATCAATTGGTTGTTTTTGTTTTTAATTTTTGTATTATTCTTTGCTGGTGTTTCGCTATTGCCGCTATTCACAGCTGTATGTTTATTGCAGAGTATAGTGTTTTTTTGTTGTTGTTGATAATTGTTCAATATTTAAAAAAAAAAATAATAATTTTTTTTCCCATTTTTATTAATTCACTTATCTCGACCACAAACTTTAACAATAGCAGTTTTTCTATTAGCTTCAGGTGACCTTCGACGATATAACGGATATCCATCGTTGCCAGTAATTGTTTCGGAAACTAATTGTATTCGGTATCTTTTCGAACATTTATTATCTACCATGCATGGTGATTCCATATTATATTTTGCACCACATGGACCATGAACCATATTTTTTGTAACAGTGTCTTATAGTCGTCGATCAACATTTTCATCTGGGATCTCTGCACAAATGTTGTCATCAATTTGATTTGTGGTAATTTTTTCTTTTAACCAAATCAAATTGTGTGCATGGGGCAATCCTCTTTTTTGCCATTCCACAGAGTACATATAACATTGTAGCATCACCATAAACTTTATTTTTCACAATGAAATCCATGAGCGATTTAAGTTTTTGCCTAAATATTCTAGCTATTATATCATGTCTATCAGCCGCTGACGGTCCAGGATATAAATTTTTCTTAACGTCTTCGCATATTACATGTCAAGGTTATAAATAAATAAATCTGGTCGTCCATAACACCTCACATAACACATGGCATCTTGCGCGTACTCATGCATGTGACGTGCCTGTATAAGATGATGGTAAAATTACCATTTTTCCAACATCATTTACATTTACATCGTTGTTAATTGCATCGCGCAATTTTCTTTGATTGTGTCGAATGTAATTTAATCGTTCTGTCTCTATTTTTGCATACATATCGACAATATATTGATGAAATAGTTTGCGACACTTGAGAACATGATTTTCTTTGTTTTGTCATATGAATAGTAATTCATAATAAATGAGTTTCGCATACCCGATGGAGCGAATTATCTCTTCTTTCCAATACAATATCACGTGGTTGAAACTCTCCTCCAGATATGACAATAGCAACTTCATCTGGTGAAGTTGGCTGATTAAATCTTCCAGCATGTTCTCCAACTGGCGTTTTATTTGCTTTGATTTTATGATTATTAGATGGCAGTCTACCAACGGCTGTCTTGAAACGTGAAGTTCTCTCATGATAATTGGTTTAATGTTTTGTACGAATGCACAACGTCTATCACATTCTTCATCACTTTTATTGATGAAACACATTTTCAGGAATTTATAATCATCATTTGGTAATGGGAACAGTGATCCAATTAAGTGATATGCTTGCCCTTGAATATAGAATAAGCAACATTGTCTGAATTCGTATCTGAAGTGATGACATGATATGATATTCCAGATGAATTAATTACCTTAAACGTTGGCATATAATTATCCGATATTATTCTTGTCGCACCCAAAATAGTAATTTGAAAACTTGAATTATAAACGGATATTTTCTTCAAAAACTGTTTGTAATGGTTCAGGTGGATATTCTAATTCTGGCAATTTAACTTTTCCTACTGCACAACACATTCCGGGCATTTCTGTTTGAAATTTCAATGCGCGACAATATCCTCGGTCTCTACTTATTCTATCGTCTTGTTCTTGTTCTGTTTCATTTGCTCTTTGATTTTGAACTCTTAATGCGTTACGTATACTGCGGCGCTGATTACTTCTTGCTCTTCTCGGCGTTTTAGAAAACTATTAAAAATAAGAATGTAGCGAAAAATTTTCAATCAAAAATCTGAATTCATCAAAGTGACGGAAAACTCAATTCTTTATGCATCCGATTATATTTTGACGAAATTAACAACATAAATTCAATATTTTCAGCGTTGCTCATACACAAAAATGTAAAAACTAAAATTTTTCATTTTTATCACACTAAATTTTATTTGTACCACACAAAATGATTAAGAACGAAGCGAAAAATTTTCAATCACAAATCTAAATTCATCGAAGTGGCGGAACTCGAAAACGCCGACTTCAAGCAAATTCACAAAAACCTTCTCCCTAATACTGTCTACAATGTGTGAAAATTTGGTTGAAATCGGTCCACGCGTTTTCGAGTTTAGCGAGCACATCACTTTTTTAGGCTTAATTTTTATATATATAGATAGATATATAGATAATAAAAACAACAAAATTTGATATGGAATATGAATCTCTTGGAAATGCGCACATATTTCAAAGAATTAAAGTACCCAATAGTAGTCCATTGCATCAATGGAATTTCAACCATTTGATCAGTCCTCGCCCTGGCTGAAAGTGTATAGAATGAAAATTCTGAAGTATTTTGTTTTTCTTCTTCAAAGTTAAGTTCCATGATAATATTAACATATACTTAACTACCTGGTAATTGCTCTCAAGATGAAGATATAGTGTTACCCAATTCACTTAAAGACTGCGGTTTTAATCAAGCATATAAGGGAGACGTAAAAACAGCCAACGGCCTCGGCCACGCACTGAGCGATTAGCGACTGACCGACTAAGCGATCGCTTTGAGTGGAGTTGCCATGCATCAAGCGACATCGTTTGAGTTGTTTAACACTAGAACTACCAAGTGGTCAAAATGACCCTTTTCATAAATTCATAACAACATTTTGCTCATAAAAAATTTTAATTTTTTTTAACACTAGAACTACCGGGATTTGTTACATACCTATTTTTACCAAAGGGTCAAAATGAGCAGTTTGATGTTTAGTTGACAAAATATTAAAATTTGAAAAATATTTTATAAGATTAATTAGTTTTTAACAATATAAAAATATAATTCATATAAACATTGAAAATATAAAATTTGATGCAGACAGTCCCGTGCCCGACAGTGGAATACCCTGTACCCTTTTTCTTTATAAACATTAAAAATAGTAAAATGGGGACGGATGTATCCACTTTTATATCTCCTTTCATAAGTTCGATATGCCTGTAAACATTTTGCTATTGGGAAGTTCCAATTGACAAGTTTTCCTATTGGGAAGTTGGCTATTATGGTGGCAAAAATTACTTTTATGCCCATAACTCCAGTATTCTTGGGTCAATGTCGTTCAATTTTGTAACATAGATCAAAAATACATTTATAAATGTCTATAGCAATTTTCAAATCAATATATGGGGGGTGGCAGTAATTAAGGTAAATCGATTGCGGGAGAAGGGGGGGATCCATTGAAAAAATATGGGTGCAGTTTTATGGACTTGGGTCACACGAGTCTCTACACCAAATTTTGTAACTCTAGCTCACATGTATCCATATCTACACGTAGTGGAATTTTGGCACAGTTTGTTGGCGAGGGGAGTGAAATTAGCATATTTTTGACTATAACTTTTGATGTATTTATCCGATTTCGATCATTTATAAAGCAAACCTGTGCCAAATTTCAAATTGATAAATTAAATGGTGCGGCTGTAAACCGTGTTAGTCTGCTGGCGGGAAACGGGGGCATACATCAACACAATACGACAAACTTTATCTTACATGGGATTACGCGAATCTTTTCGAAAAATTTTGTGTCTAGCTCTTATGGTCTCGCAGATCTATCAACTCATACAGACGGACGATCAGACGGAGAGACTGACAAACGGACGGACATGGTCCAATCGCTACCCGAGTCAATGATAAGACTTTTTGCTTATGGTCTGCCACGCCTCCTTGTCCCCGTTACATACATTACACAAATCTATAATACCCTTGTTCACATGTGTACAGGGTATAAACATAAGTTTTATATCGGAAAAGATGTTACTTACCTAGTAACATAAATGTGTTATTGAGCTGCATATGTAATATGAAATCTAAAGTATACTTATTTAATTTCCAGATTGACCTTTTTTTTAAAGAATCGATGTAGTTGGTTAGAGCGGGGGATATGAAATGCTGAGTTAATATTTACCGCAGCTGTGGCGGAGCAAAACATTTCCTTTCAATCTATAGATCACTTAAGTGAGCTTATAACGACATGATGTTCCAGTTCTTAGTGAATTAATACATGACTGAGTTATTTGATGTGTTGCGACCTGATTTTAATTAGCACAACCCTTTCAAGGCCTGGGGTGGCTCTACTTGTCTCGAAAGAATCCAGTGTCATTATGAGTTGCCTCATACGACAAGCTTTGACCTGATGACGTGTTATTCTCTATAACATAAAAAAATTTGGCTTAATTTGCTCTACTAATAAGGTTCCAGGACGGCTCAATGTTCAGTGGTTGCAAACATGTACTCATATTTGCACGCCACTGTATATAAAAAAATCTTGCAAAATCTGTTCGTGATCGATGTTTGAGCGAAATAGCATATATTTTTTTTGTTGGAAAGGCGATGTCTTTGTGAGTGTTTTAAGCTATAGAAGGTGTCTGTGTGTTCTTATCTCTTCTAATCTTTCTCTATCTATATATATATAAAAATGACTTCCAATTCTTTGTGACTCTTTTCCTTAAAAACTACTAGACATATTTTGATTAAATTTTGCTTCCCATTTTGTTGGAGAGTGTTCTTATCTAAGTCTAACAAAATCGACTTAGGGGTTACTAAATGTGTTTCTACTTATATAGTAGGTAAAGAATTCATTTGAATTGAGGTAGGGGTAGAGGTAGAGGTAGAGGTAGAGGTAGAGGTAGAGGTAAAGGTAGAGGTAGAGGAAATACAGATATTGGTACCAATATCCGCAGCTTGACTTAGTATGAAGAAGAGAGAGAAAGAGAAGGAAGAGGAACAGGAAGAATTAATTTATATAATGCATTTATTGACGGCTTAATCAATGGGCAGCGGAGCGCGCGGGTTCAGCTAGTTCATAATAAAAAATATAGAAAAATGGTGATATATTTATGGTATATTTAAGAAGCCAAATTTGGTATATTTGGTATAAAATTATTGAAATGGTATATAAAATGGTATCTTTTTTGTATCATAGTAAGCTTACCTGGTATTCTTTTACTATGGCATGTTATTTAAAGTTGTCTATACTACAGCTTACAAACGTATATAGAAATTTATAAAAAAGAACGTATTTATCAAATGAGTGAGGCTATAGATTTATAGAAAGTGGCAATTTTAATGGCATAAACTTGTTAATAGATTGTCCTATTAATATTTTTTTCTTCTCTTTATTTAAAAATTTGCAGAGTACCCGCCCCCGTGTCCATGCCCAATGCAACAATCGTGTCCAAAAAACGTCCATACTGGGCCTCATATTGGTAGCAACAGCAGCAACGACCACATCAGCAGCAGCATCAGTCCTACGCACAGGACGAACTCGAATACCAGCAGCAATATGATGGCGAATTCTACGAAGAACAGCAGCAACAATAACATTTCACAACTAAGCGGCAGCCAGATC
Organism: Chymomyza caudatula; assembly: GCA_035041775.1. Taxonomy (NCBI): domain Eukaryota; kingdom Metazoa; phylum Arthropoda; class Insecta; order Diptera; family Drosophilidae; genus Chymomyza; species Chymomyza caudatula. Next base: position 295,851 of record JAWNKW010000024.1, on the reverse strand, counting down.
CACAATTTGGCTGTGACCAACAGCAATCACAACAATGCTACAATAGCGCTGACTACCAGTAGAGGCCCAGTGAAAAATGCCAACAACTTTAATGAGTTTGACGCTACTACAGCCACAACAAGCACAATCACAATGGTAACAACAACCTCAAAAAGCACGACAACCACCAATCATATAGCCACCCAATGTCAAGTGCATGTGAAAACCGAGCCAAAGACCGAGAACAACAACAATCACCACGGCAAAAGTCAATATGAGGCTCATGTAATGCAACCACCCACACCACCCGAAAGCTATTGCGTTGGTGATGATAAATTGCTAGAAGATAAGCATCATCTTCATTATAAGGGCAAAGGTGGTAAACCTATGGAGACTCTGTCCGATGAAAAGCAAACCCAAACACATGCAATAGATGTAGGAGCTTATGATTTAACTTCTATCACTCCAGCGCCCTTAACAATTATTGCAGCAGCGGCGGGAGTGACACGCAAGGCACGAATTGGAAAGACCATGGCGCGAGAGTTGGTATACGCGGCGCAACAGCAGCAGAGTGTCAAGGATGCTACGGAGGAGACCAAGCAACAACCAAAGTTGCCTTTAGTACTTAAAGCGGAAATCAAAGCCGAGACTAAAATCAAAATAGAGCAAGAAGATGTTGTCAAACCAGCAAAAACATCCACACATATCAAAAACAACCACAGCAGTCTGCTTGATCTGAAGCTAACAATCAAAACAGAACACAAACAGGCAGAAGCCAGCTGCGAATTAGGTAGCAGTGGCCACTCCCCGGCTGAGCCGTCCAGCTCAACCAATCAACGCATAAAAATTCTGGATCCCAAAAATCAACAAAACAAAAAATCTCCTGCCCGTAGCTATAAAAGTCTCATTAGACAGGCTGAACCCAAAACCTACCTCTGTCTAAGCGGAAAATTTGGACGACGCTTTGGCCGTGCTCCAGCAAAGTATGTCAAGCGACGCCAGCTGGTGCTCACAGTACGTCAAATGCAGCACTTGCGTGCTCAACGACGGCAGAAGTTGGAGCAACGCAAGCTGCAGGCTTGCGAACAAAAACAGCTGCAAAAGCAAGCAAGTTGCGGAGAAGCGCAGCGCTCAGCCACAGTTGTTGCTTTGACTAATGGTTCACCCAAGCGACCCAGGCCACGTAAACAGACTATTGCGGCGCTACATTTGGTGGAATCTGTAGACACAGCAGCCCGTGGTTATTTCTCAGATCCAGAGCTGAACAGCAGTCGCACTCCAGTGCCTAGCTTGTACGCGCCCTCAGCGTCCTCCGTACTAACTCTTAACAAGCCAAGAGCAGCGCCAAAAATTAAACAACCAAAACAATCGACGGAAAAGCGCTCCAAGTCAGAGACCAAAAAGCCACTGGTTTCTTCCTCGTCATCATCGTGTAGCAGCAGCAAAGCAGCCAGCGTGGTCTTGACGCGTATGCGCAATGTTGAAGCCGTTACATTGAAGCTGCTGCCAGCACATATTCATGTAAAGCAATCTACCTCAGTTGCGGCAAATGGACCGCCTCAAAAAAAATTACGAAAACAGGCGGTACCTAGAGCTAGAGTTAAGATTAAGCCGCGTAAGCAGACAGCCAAGTCCATGAAGGCGTTAAGCACAGCGGCTACTGAGCTCACTACAACTAGAACAGTAGTAACAGCTTTAGCAACTATAGCAACTAACGCTCTGTGCCACACGGAGACCAATAACAATGAGTACCTAACGGCAGACACGCAGACCCACAAGCTGGTCCAAAATGTTGAAGCCGACAGTCGCAGCTTCAAATGTGCACAGCCGCCACAGGAAACACAGCAACAAACCTCTGCAGAGCATCTGCACCCATCACAATCTCAAAATACTGATGAGCCACAACACACTTTCCAAAATACCAATACGTCTGCATTATTAACAACGCAAACAGCACCATTGGCAGAACCAACATCAATTTCGATGCGGCTCGCCCATAACCATCCACATACAAAGCGTTCGCGTAGCCGTTGGAAGTTTGGCAGCCGCAAGCGACAACGCCAACGAACTGGCGGCGTTTTATATGCGCTGGATGAAACCCAACCACCAGTCACACGTGCGAATGTAGTACCCAAATGGAACAACGGTTGGATGTGGACGGGCAAGCCATTTCAAGGTGCCGTCTTTCTTAATGTAAGTCGTATCATATTGCAAAATGCCATAAGAAGAATATCAACGGCAAGGCCTTTACCTATTCTTAAATTTAAACTCCTAACAATTCGAAATCGGAATCGACACATCATTAGTTGTCTTAAAGTAATTTGGCCTCGCTAAATTCACTTGGCTCCATTCTCCTTCTTCTTAACTGGCCATAACAACCCGTGTTATCGGGTTACGGCCTGACGTAAATACATTCTTTCATTGGAATTGTAGTTTGACGTGGTGGGTTCCAAACCCTACGCACAACCCTTTTAAGGCCTACTGGTCTCGAAAGAACCCAGTGTCATTGTAAGTCGCCACATACGACAAGCTTTGACCTGCTGTGGTGGTATTCTCTACCCCGCTCACCACACGGGGTCCATTAGCTCTAGTTTTAAACATATTAAAAAAACGTTTTTGGAAACCACTCAAAATTTAAAAAAAAATGTTGACAGAAGCAATTGGGACTAAAATTTATATGGGGTATATACATATGTGACGCTTTTCTATTGAAAAATTATGTTTAAAATGAAAAAAACACGATTTTTTATTAGCCGAAATTCGCCATTTTTTTTATTTAAATAGCAGTCATGAACGCGGTTTACGTTATATCAAAATAATCGGAAATTAATTATAAAAATGAGAATTAAATCAGGAGCGCAAGTCAAAATTTTTTCATTTTGACATTTTGCATGCAACAACTCATTATACTGCCCGTCAACGATACGCCCGACGATATCGATATCATCTGCGTATGCAAGCAACTGGACCTTTGCGGCTATTGAAAAAGAATCTGCCAGGGTGGGTTTGGTTGTTAATGAGAGCAAGACAAAGTATATGTATTCTTCGACTAAATAGACACAGTGGTGTTCCTTTCAGATTGATGTTGAAAACTATGCTTTTGATGTTGTGGAGGATTTCGTCTACATTGATGAAAAACGGTGTCAGCATGTACATCAAGCGGAGAATCACTCTTGCCAATAGATGTTATTTTGGTTTCAGTAGGCAAATGAGTAGTAATCATCCTTCATCCTTCCCGTTTTGCTTAATGGCGCTGAAGCATGGGCGATGACGCGGTCTGATGAAAGTGCGCTTGGAGTGTTTGAACGGAAAGCACTCCGTAAGATCTTTGGCCCCTTACACGTTTTCAACGAATACCGCATACGATGGGTAGCGATTGGACCATGTCCGTCTCTATAAGTCGCTATTTCTGCGATACCATAAGAGTTTGGGTCACAAAATTTGACCAAAAGATGCGCATAATCCCATGTAAGATGAAGTTTGTCGAATTGGGTTGATATCTATTTTCCCTCAGCAGAGTTTCGCGGTTTATAGCTACGCCGTTGAATCTATGAACTTAACACTTGACTGAGGTTTGCTTATAAAATTTATTAAAATCCGGATACATACATCAAAAGTTATAGTCAAAAATTTTACAGTCGGGATGTAATAGCTTTTATAATGTAGGTGTAAAATCTGTCACGGTGGAAGGGGGTAAGATATCGACATAATTCGACAAACTGTATCTGTGTAGATAAAATGCGCATCGTTTGGTGAACAAGTTTTTGCTCTAACTCTTATACAGAGGGACATGTCTATATCGACTCGACTATTGCTCCCGATCATATTTGCCCATGGAACATATGGTCTGCCACGCCTTCTTGTGTCTGTTACATAACAGACACGGACATGATAAACTACCTCTTTTCTGGGAAAATTCACAACTTTTGGTCTTTTTCACTACTGTTGTTACTTTCACACTTCTATTTTATTTCTTATTGTCGCTTTACATTATATCGATGTTCGCTTAAATTAGTTACTTATGGATATCACTTAATCTAGTTTTAAAATACTAATATGTACCACAAACGTTGTACAAATCTATAACACCCTTTTTCACTTTATGTATAGGGTATAAAAATTTGATGCAGACAGTCGGGACACTGCCCGACAGTGGAATACACTGTATCCATTTGTACATACCGAATTTTGTGGCTCTGGCTTAAATTAAATAGTAATGTTAGGTTAGCTTAGTAATGTGCTTTATTTGCCTTCAAATTTTCAAATATATTGTCTAAAGCTTCTTCTTCTTATTAACTGGCCATGACAACCCGTTATCGGGTTACGGCCTGATGTAAATACATTCTTTCATTGGAATTGTGGTTTTACGTGGTGGGTTCCAAACCCTACGCACAACCCTTTTAAGGCCTACTGGTTTCGAAAGAACCCAGTGTCATTGTTAGTCGCCTCATACGACAAGCTTTGACCTGCTGAGGTGGTATTCTCTAACCCGCTCACCACACGGGTATTTTGTCTAAAGGTAGCTTAAAGTAATAAGTCAGAGTTCAGATATGCAACTAAAAAATATTATTTATATAATTGTGATTCAATTGTGTTGGTTTAATTTTATCATTTTGATAAGAAAAAGAGAGGCAACAAAAAAACAATTGAATATGGTTAAATCTAATGACTAGGGAACTTATAGACTAGACTAAGCTTGTACTTAGCGGGATTAGTCGGCACTAGAAGGAAAATTAACCGTAAGCACGTAGCTGTTCAATATATGATTTTTTTTAACAATGAAATTTTTTTGTATCGCGACAAAAAAACTCATCTATTGTTTTGATATTAGATTCCTTATGCAATCGTTTCGTCGCATAATAAAAGGTTCAGTATAATTTTTAATATTTTGTTTTGGACAGTGAAATTTTCTTTAGGCGATGAAAAAAAAAAAACCTTACAAAATATCCGCCTTTCTTATATTTTAATATACCGGTCTCTGTACTACGAGAGTAGGGGTGATGATTTGTTTGGTTTATAAGCTAAACATGAGTCTGCGTACCAAATTTGGTGGCTTTTTTTAATATTAACATTTCTATAAAAAGTGAAATTTTGTTGCATTATGTTGGAGGAGGGAGGGGTCTACAATTTGAACTTTTTTTCTATATCTCATAAAGTTTCAAAACGATCTTTTACACAACATACGCACATCAACAGTTTTTTTTGGTGTGGGTGCAACCGCGAAAGTCTGTCACGGGGAAGGTGCTGAGATATCGCCATGAATCGGTAAACTGGCTCTTTTCCGGAAAAATGCGATTCAACTATTGTTGCTGATAATTTTTGCCCATGGAACATATGGTCCACCACGCCTTCTCGTGTTGGCTACAAACATTGCACAAATCTATAATACCCTATACCATTCGAAAGATAAAATGTTTGCGGTTTGCAGAATATAAGTTTCACCTGGATATGTTGCGTTTTAAATAGTAATTTTTTTTACATTATTTTATTAAGTTGTCGAATGGCGACGACAAGGTGAACACATCTTCTTCTTAACTGGCCTTAACAACCCGTTACCGGGTTACAGCCTGATACAAATATCTCCTTCAAGCGTCTCTGCTTTGCGCGTGCCTGGTCCAATTGGTGATACCATATGTAGCTAGTGTGCTCACTACCTGGTCCTTACAGCGAAGGCATGGTCTGCGCTTTCCTCGGCTCCCTTCGACCGTCGCATTGTAGACCATTCTCGCAGAAGCTTTTTCATCCATACGCACAACATGACCTAGCCAGCATAGCCGCTGGATCTTAATTCTCTTGACTATGTCAATATCGTCGTAGAGCTCATAGAGTTTATCGTTCCATCGTATGCGGTAGTCGTTGTCAACGCGTATAGGGCCAAAAAAATCTTACGAAGTACTTTCCGCTCAAACACTCCAAGGGAATTTTCACCAGACCGCGTCATCAACCATGCATCAGCGCCATAAAGCAAAACGGGAAGGATAAGCGTCTTATAGAGTATTAGTTTCGTCTGGCGGGAGTGGTCTCTACTACTCATTTGCCTACTGAGACCAAAGTAACACCTATTGGCAAGAGTGATTCTTCGCTTGATCTCCATGCTGACATCGTTCTTCATTGTGACGGTGGTGCCAAGGTAGACGAAATCCTTGACAACATCAAAAGTATAGTTCTCAACATCAATCTGAGAGTCCAACCGCTGTGTATCTCTACTCGAAAAAAGCATATACTTCGTCTTGCTCTCATTAACCACCAGACCCACCCTGGCAGATTCTCTTTTAATAGCCGCAAAGGCTCCGGTAACACCCTAAAAAAGCATTGTGCCGTTCCTATTTACATCGGCCTTACGCAACACACTCTCCATCACAAAGTCGCAGAAGTTGCAGGAGAGGGCATCGCCTTGTCTGAAGCCCCGCTTGGTATCAAATGGCTCGGAGAAGCTCTTTCCAACCTTGATGTAGCTGCGCGTGTTGCTCAGCGTCATTCTGCATAGTCGTACCAACTTTGAAGGGATACCAAACTCAGACAGTGCGGCATAAATGCGATCCCTCAACGGGCTATCAAATGCTGCTTTATAATCAACAAAGATATGGTGGGTGTCGAATTGTTTTTCGTGCGTCTTTTTCAGGATTTGGCTTAGTGTGAATATCTGGTCTATGGTGGACTTACCAGGCCCAAAGCCACTCTGATAAGGTCCGATCAGTTCTTTCGCAAACGGCTTTAGCCTATCACACAGTATGCTCGATAGGGCCTTATATGCAGTAGAAAGAACTGAAGGCTGTAGTTGGCGCACATCGTGGGGTCACCCTTCTTGAGAACAGGGTAGAGGACACCATGGTCCCAATCATCGGGCATGCTCTTGTAGCCATATTTTGCGAGAGCTGGTGCATGCACCTTACCAGCTCATTGCCTCTAGCCTCGAACAGCTCAACAGGCAGCTCATCTGCGCCAGCTGCTTTGTTGTTCTTCACGCCGTCGTCTATGATTGGGGACGTCGGGAAGTTAACTACGGGGGTGACATCCACATCATCGCCCGATAGCAAGCTAGACAAGTGTTCCCTCCACAACCTCAGTGCACGTTGTGCATCCACTACAGGAAGACGGTCCGGTACTAAATCCTGAAGCCAGAAGCTTGACTTTTTGGAAGAACTTCTTAACGTTACTCCTGCTTCTGCACATCTCGATCTCCAGTCGCTCACGCTTTTCCTGCTCGCTTTTTTTGCGTCTGCAAAGGCGCCTCTCCATCTTCCTCATTTCCTGATAGTGATCTCGCACAGATCGCGTAGCAGCCGACTGTAGAGTCCATCTATAGGTGGCATTCTTGACTGTAGTGGCTTTGCGCCCCCTGATCGTACCATTGGTTCCTCGGAAGTGAACGTTGGAAACCAAGGACGTTCTCCGCAGTAACACGCAGGGAGTGGGGTTTATGGTCGGCGCTTTCAGGTTTAGAGGGAAATTGAGTGAGCTGCTCAGAGAGTTGAGCGGAAAAGGCTTCAGCAGTCTGTTGTGATTGCAGCCTTGTGACGTCCAGCTTTCGCTGTGCGCTATATCGCACGTGCTTCGCTATGCTTAGCCGCATGCGAACCTTGGCTGCAACAAGGTAATGGTCAGAGTTAATGTTGACTCCTCTGAACGTACGAACATCAAGCACACTGGGTGCATGCCTTCCATCAATCACAACGTGATCAATCTGATTGCGTGTAGTTTGGAAGTGGTGTTTCATGTGGTGGGTCCCAAACCCTACGCACAACCCTTTTTAGGCCTGGGGTGGCTCTTCAGGCATAACCCAGTGTCATTGTTAGTCGTCTCATACGACAAGCTTTGACCTGCTGAGGTGGTATTCTCTAACCCGCTCACCACGGGGCGAACACTAGTTACTATAAAACCCATCATTTTTCCCGCAGCAAAAAAACAAATTTTTTTTGTCGCGTTGTATAAAGCAATCTATGTATATTTTAAACAGAGCGATGGTCCCCTAGTCCTCCGCACTTGCTACCCAGCTATGCGGCATGTGGAGGGCGACATCATACGCACCCGGGATTGTGTCCTGCTAAAGGCCAATGAAGATAACGAGCTGCCATATGTGGCCAAGGTGGCGCATCTTTGGCAGAATCCCGAGGACGGTAAGCAATCAAATAAGTTTTAATTAAAAAAACGATATCTGATCAATTAGCTCTTAAAAGGTGAGATGATGATGTCGCTGTTGTGGTATTACCGACCTGAGCACACGGATCAAGGAAGACAGCGCAACGATTGTCCTGATGAAGTCTATGCCTCACGTCATCGCGATCACAATTCTGTGGCCTGTATTGAGGATAAGTGCTATGTGCTAACCTTTAGCGAGTATTGCAGGTACGAGGCTTGTTTCTCTTGTTATTAAGAGTTTCGTACGCCAATGGATTTTAATTTAGGAAAATTTCTATCATGCCTTTTTTTAAATTGAATTATTTGCAGATATAGACGCCGATTGCGTGCTGCCGAGGACGATGTGGAAGACGTTAGCATTGTGCCACGTCGAACTAATACAACCAGCTTTTATACTGTGCGTACCGTGCCTGATCATACAAATCCCGAACTGGTCATGTTCTGTCGCCGAGCCTACGAGTTCCGCACGCGCCGTTTGCTTAAGCTGCCACATAAGAATGGCTTTATTTACAGTTAAATGCAGCCATGACGTGCACCGGTCCAGCGATAACAGCATATTTTAAACAAGATCAAATCGGCCACTTAGTATTACAGCAATAACAACCACATTAGCAAAAACTAAATCTTTTAGTTTACTACACAATGTGCCCGAACGTGGGATACCCTGTACGCATCTTTTCGATGAAAATCGAATTTCTGCGCAAATTTTCGTATCGAAGCGATGAAGGGTGTGCGTTATTAAGGTAACTGGACTGATTCGACAAACTGTCATCATTGTCTGGCTTAACATGAGTCTACCAAATTTGTTGGCTCTAGCTTAAATATTAACGTTTCTATAAAACGTGAAGTTTTGTTGCAGTTTATTGGAAGAGGGGCCTAAAATTGCCACATTATTACTTATTTCTTTTAAAGTTTATATTTGATTTAAATAATTTTTACAGAGCATGTGCACAGAAACATTGTGCATAACTGTGCCAAGTTTTAAATGGGTAGCTTTTATAGTGTGGGTGTAAACCATGAAACAAAGAATACAAGATAGCGCAAACAGGGATACGAGTTTTTATATTCATCCTGCGCATCAACGTATGAAGGCAGCGTCTGCGTATTTTGATTTGATTATTAAAATATAGCTTCAAATATTTTAAAAACAAGTTATTAAAAATTATCAATTAAATATTTTATAAAAATTACTGAGAGATTTTGGTTATTTTAATAAAATGTGATGTGTATTCTTTACTTATTACTGAGATCAGGAATGAGGATCACAATTAAAATGGAAAGCAAATTTCTCGTATGTATTGCATTGTATTACATTGTCGACGTCACATCTCTCTGTCACGTCACTTTGTCGAATAACGGTCCTGCGCGTTCCGCTATCTTGTTTTCTTTGTTTTATGGGTGTAACTGCGAAAATCTCTGACGGGGGAAGGGCGTGAGATATGGACATGATTCAAGAAATTGCATTTGCTTGACGAAAATGCCACTTATGGTGTCCAAGATTTCAACGTTTATACGGAAGGACAGACGGACATGGCTAAATCGACTCGACTATTGCACCTAATCACTTTTGCCCATGAAAGATGTGGTTTGCCACGACTCCTTCTGGCTGTTACATACTAGAGAGCTACACAAGCACTTCAAAAATGTTCCATAGGTCACATTTCACTACTGTACAGTACTGTCCAACTTCAGTGTCACGTTAGCAGCATTGTTATATATTTTTATGTTTTGCTTCTCAACAAAATAAACACTGCATGACTTGAAAAGGGTCTCCCAAGCGAAGATAACGCTTGGTTTCTGTTGAACAGCTAAAAATTAAGACCAAAAACGATACTCAAGTAAAGTAGCGGTAAATCATTGCAAGAACAGCGAGTGCAGCAGAACAATGGTACAATAATTCAAGGTAAGAGTCGCCTCCTCTTACACTGTTTGTCTGCTTTTTTGGCTTGTCAGTTGCTTGTGCAGTATTTGTTTCGCTGCCAAGCGAAGGTTATAGGTTATGAAGTATTTCAAAAGTCAGCTGATGGCCTGCAAAACACATAATGTATACTTGTGTAGCTCTCTATTACACACATTGCACAAATCTATAAAATCCTTTTACACTATGTGTACAGGGTATAATAAAAAACAAAAAACTTTTAGACATGCAAAATCGTCAATCAATTTATAACAACTAAAGTATTTATAGCTGTGGAAATGCTTATATATATATTTCCGTTTATTTATTGCTTAACTGAAACTGAACTACGGAAAGAAAACTGTTACACAAAATAAAGCTAAGCGTAAATAAATAGCAAAAATAGCAGCACAAATAGACAAAACCTATACAAGACCAAATTAAATATAATATTGTCAAACACGGATGTGAGTTCAGAGATGAGTGCAACTAAAACTACTATTGTGTGCACACTGCTAAAATTAGAACTATTAGAACACTTACATATTTTAAAATTGTATTCCGATTTTGTTATTTTATTTATATTATCTACTTAACTTCGTTATTAGGCTAAGGCATATTTTATATATCTTTTTTTTTCAACAACAGTCAAGTCAACCTTTTGAAAAGGTTTTATGTATTATCTTAAAAACCATTGTATTTTTTTAAATATCTATTTTTTTTTTAATTTAAAAAAATTATATTTTTAATTTGAAATTCAAGCTAAAGGTATGCGCATACTCTAACGTTTATATAAATAAGAAATTCAAACAAAATTAAAAAAAAACAAGTTTTCGTTGTTAGTTTTTTAAGAAGACTTCATAATATTTAGTTTCCACTTAATAATTTAAAATTCCGTAACAACAAAAGTCGCATTTAAATCCCAAGTTTTTAATTGTTGAGTAATTCTTTTTCAAATCGATTCGATTCGGATTTGGGAAAAAAGGAACATTTTTACAATTTTTGTCAAAAATTCATTATTAAAAATTTGTTGCAGACAGTCGGGACGGTCGGTGCCCGACAGTGGAATACCTTGTACCCATTTTTTCCATGAAAATCAAATTTCTGTGTAAATTTTTGTATCGACACGTTGAGGGGTATGTGCGTAATAACGGTAACTGTTCTTTGGCAGGAGGGGGGATGATCAGGAAAAAATATCAACATTGTATCACATTAGGTTAACATAAATATTAACTTTAACATTTCTGTAAAAAGTGATATTCTGTTGCAGTTCCTATGAAAGGGGGCCTAAAATTGGCACAGTATTAGCTTTATCTTTTAAAGTTCTTATCCGATATAAATCATTTTTATTCTACAAATGCATAGTAATAGTGTGCATAGCTGTGCCAAGTTTCAACTGGATAGCTTTTATGGTGTGGGTTAAACCCGAAAATCTGTCACGTGGGAAGTGGGTGAGATATCGACATAATTCGACAAACTCGTATTTTTCACGGTATAAGCGCATCTTTTGGTCTAGCTCTTATAGTCTCCGAGAACGGTGCGACAACACGGACAGACGGACAGACAGACATGGATATATCGACTCGACTATTGCTCCTGACCATTTTTGCCCATGGAACATATGGTCTGCCACGCCTCCTTCAGCCTGTTACATACATTGCACAAATCAATAATACCCTTTTACACTTTGTGTACAGGGTATACACATTTTGTGTACACTTGTATCATCGTTGCAACTGACGATCAATGATATTGGTAAAAAAAAAAAAGAGAAAGACCCAAAACAACCTTATTGTCATCTGACTAAAATCGCTTAAGCAGCGAAAATCCACGAGGGGAGCTAATAAATAATTAATATCTTCCGAAAGGAACCACTCCAAAAAATCTGTTTTTAAATAAAAAAGACACAGTACTTTTATTATTTATATTTATTTATTTATTTTATTTTGTTTTTTTTTCCAAAAATGGTCAATAAACTAAAAATTAATTTTTTAAATATTTTTATAAAACGCTAATGCTGTAAGCTTCAAAATATAAAAAAATATATAAAAATAATAATCAATTAAGTACATGAGTGGCACGTTTCCACTTTTATTTTTTGTAATTTCGAAGTGATATGACACTACGAAATATCTTCATGAAAAACCCCGATACACGTATAAACTAATTTTTCTTATAATATTGTTCGATTTGAAGAAGAATGACCCAAATGTATATTATTTTTTTTTCGCACGTTGGTATAACTTGTAAATATATACAAGCACATAATATTTTAAAAGCTATAAGATATTATTTTTACTTATGCCTACCAGTTTTTATTTGTAAGCCCGAAAATGGCAAATTTATATATGTATATGTATGTATCTAATTTATTTTTTTTTATACCAAATACAAAATATAGTAATTAAAAGCAAATACACAGACTATTCATATACAATGTATATTATAAATTTTAATTTATATAAAATAGATGCTTAAAACTTGATAACGACTGGAACAAATTGGATAATTCCTTCTGCTTTATTCGTAATTGAAAAAAATCGTTTAGGAAAAAGAAAAAGTTACAAAACTCTCAACAGGTGGCGCTGTTGGCGCACTTTCCGTTTTTCAGTTCGATTCAATTAGCGTTCAACAGAACGGGAAGGCGGTCATTCCGGTGGACAGCTCAGCATCAAAGAGCATGAAATGAAAAGAGTGCGGAAGCTTGACCGTTACATTGAGTCGACCTCCTGAAAAGTGACCACTTTAAAGCGACCTCTCACAACAGCCGCTCTCTTGTTGCTTGTGGTATTCGTTTCCAAATCAGCTGTTCTTGTTATTGTTATTTTTTGTGGCTGGCTGGATATATGTACGTACATATGTATGTGGATAGTGTATACGATCGTTGGTACGATTGTGCAGGGTATTGGTGGGATGTCAGTGGAGGCAGGGTTTTTAGTTTTGATATTTGCCCTCGTTGACCAAAATCAGTAATGCACAAATAATAGAAAATAGCCTAGCGCTAATGAACAATTTCCAGGGAATTCTTAGATACAAATATACACTCCTTTTCACTTGAATAGCATACCTAAATTATTAGCCCATATTTTCCAAACTAATAAATATACTGTAATTAATTTTGTTTAATAAAGAATGTAATTCTTAATGCAAAACAAATGATTTTGCCTTCTATACGGTTTAATTTAAAATTAACAACAACTTTTGTTGACCAACACCCACTTGAATTTAAATATTTAGAACTTCTACGCTAAAAGTTTTGTTTAGCAAATTTTTTTCCAAAATTAGGTGAATCAATTCTTGACCAAAAGCAGCATATGTGGTCACTTGTACAGTTTTTATTTGAAATTTATTTTTCAAAAACCTAATACTAAAAGTGCCATTAAAATAAATAATAAAATACATTTTTCGGTCATCTCACACAATTTTTTTTAATTTTCAAGCCATTTTAAGTTTTATATAACGTTGCAATGTAGCTTAATTTCTATAAAATATTGGGGTATTGCGTTTTTAATTAGTGTTCAGTATTGAGTAATTTAATTCTTGAAAATATAAAAACAACTATTGTTCAACAAGTAATTCAACCGAGGTAGAGAATAGAATAATAAACCAAAAAAACAATCGACAAGAGTGTTATTAGATAAACCATATATGTAGATAGCCTAGCCCTTTTTTGTTGCGCTAAAAATAAAATTTCTTACTAAACAAAATTTATTTTAGTACGTTTAGAAATTTATTAGTTTAGAAAATATGGGCTTTTACAAAAATAAATACATGTACATTAAAAAACCGGGTGCGGTAGTCGTTACCAACGCTTAAAGGGCCAAAGATCTTACGGAGTACTTTCCGCTCAAACACTCCTAGGGCATTTTCATCAGACTACGACATCACCCATGCTTCAGCGCCATAAAGCAAAACGGGAAGGATGAGCGTCTTATAGAGTGTTAGTTTCATCTGGCGGAAGTGGTCTCTACTACTCATTTGCCTACTGAGACCAAAAAAACACCTATTGGCAAGAGTGATTCTCCGCTTAATCTCCACGCTGACATCGTTCTTCACGGTGGTGCCAAGGTAGACGAAATCCTTGACAACATCAAAAGTATAGTTCTCAACATCAATCTGAGAGTCCAACCGCTGTGTATCTCTACTCGAGGAAAGCATATACTTCGTCTTGCTCTCATTTACCACCAGACCCACCCTGGCAGATTCTCTTTCAATAGCCGCAATCGCTCCGGTAACTGCTCGCTTAGTACGCCCGACGAAATCGATATCATCTGCGTATGCAAGCAACTGGACACCCTTATAGAATACAGTCCCGTTCCTATTCACTTCGGCCTTTCGCAACACATTCTCCATCAAAAGGTTGAAGAAGTCGCAGGAGAGGGCATCGCCTTGCCTGAAGCCTCGCTTGGTATCAAAGGGTTCGGAGAAGCTCTTTTCTACCTTGACAGAGCTGCGTGTGTTGCTCAGCGTCATTCCACATAATCGTATCAACTTTGCAGGGATTCAAAACTCAGACATTGCGGCATATACGCGATCCCTCAATGGGTTATCAAATGCTGTATTATAATCGACAAAAAGATGGTGGGTGTCGATTTGTCATATCCAGCCCTATTGGATTAAAATGAGAAAAGGCAAAGTATATAGATATATCTAATCACGAGTCTCCAATCCGTTGGGTGAACTTTTTAAAGAAGTGCACCAACTCACATCAGAAAGTGATCAGAGACTCAAGATTTACAATATAAAAGAAAAAGAAATTAAAGTAAAATAAAACAAAAAAAAAAACCATATCAGCATCAAAGGCAAGTTGGATGAATTTTTTATCGATGTGCACCGACTCACATCAAGGATGGAGCCAAAGATGTACGACTCAAGGAAAGACAAAGTAGAAAAAGACATAGAATAGAGCGAATTACTAAAAGAAAAAAGAAAATAATTCATTAAAGTTAGTACAAAGAACACGGAAAGGATCATGCAAGCCAAAATTAGACCTACAAACTTGCAGGTGTAAAAGACGAAAATGGCGAGAAGGTCTACGAGGAATAGAAAACATAACCTGGCCAAGAAGATAAGAGTAATCTATGAGGCCAAGAATTAGTTTATATAGAAATAAAACACCACGACAGATTCTACGATTAAATAGGGAAGGCAATTTTATAAGGCGAAGTCTATCAGTATAAGAAGGCAAGCGGATGTTTGGATCCCAATTTAAGCTACGAAGCGCGAACAAAAGGAATTTTTTTTGAACAGACTTCTCCAGGGACTTGAGTGCAGCCTGACTATCACTACAAATCCCTACAGTTACCCCACTCAATTTTCTCTCATGGATCCAGCTCGCGACATTTAGAATTGCGTAGATTTCTGTTTGAAAAACCGACGGCAATTTACCTGTCGCGCATGAGTAGCTTGAGTTTTCATCAAGATACCAACCAGCACCGGTCCCATCTTTCGTTTTGGAACCGTCTGTGTAGAAAACATTTCCCCTTAGTGGAGTTCCAGGATTGCTCCAGGATTCTCTTGGCGGAAACACCACTTCGTATCTGCGGCCAAACCTCAAACTTGGTACGACACTATCAGCAGGCATCGAGAAAAGCGGGCACTCTTCCCTAAGCTTACTGGCTATAAGTGTGTGACCAAATCCCAGTTCGTTCGTCCAGACTCCATTGTTGTAGAGTCTGCTAGCCGCTTTCATAGCCTCTTGCCTTATAAATACGTCAAGAGGGGTTAGATTTAACAGTGCATTAAGAGCATCACTTGATGTGGTGCTCCTAGCGCCGGTTATCCCTAAGCAGGCATGCCTTTGCAGTCTGGTTAGAAGAGTGACGCTGGACTGAACCAATGTTCTCTTCCACCAAACCACTGAGGCGTATGATAGTACGGGCCTGATTAGAGGTATGTACAACCAATGAACAGAGCTCGGCTTCAAACCCCAGGTTTTACTAAAAGTCCGTCGGCACTGCCAGAAGGCTCTGAGAGCTCGCTCGGTCTTTCGTTCAATATGCACTTTCCAGGTCAGCTTAGTATCAAGGGTCACCCCGAGATACTTCACCTCGCTGGCCAGTGCCAGAGTCACACCTTTTAGCGTTGGAAGGATCATTCCATCCATCCTACGCTTCCGAGTAAAAATAACAAGGGTAGTCTTACTCGGGTTTACGGTTAGACTTTGTGTGTTGCACCAGCAGTCAATCCTATTCAATACAGCCTGCATTGTGGTGCAAACTGTATGAAGAGATCTACCAGATGCCAGCACGCACACATCATCAGCATAAGCTTGTATGTGTACGCCCATATTTTGAATCTCCTGCAGGAGCTGGTCCACAACCAAGCACCAAAGAAGAGGAGACAGGACTCCCCCTTGGGGCATCCTCGTTCTACCTCCACTGTGACCTTGCCTATATCACCATTCCCAGCAGTGAGACGTCTGTCAGAAAGCATGCGTCGAATCCACCTGCATGAGGTTTCATCGATGCCATGTTCCTCAGCTGCGAAGCACATCGAGTCAAAAGTAGCATTGTCAAAGGCTCCGTCAATGTCTACAAATACGCCCTGGGGACTTAAAGTTCTGGATTGCTTTCGAAGTTTTGTAAGTTCCTCGTTCCACCATGGGACTGCGTTACCTTGTCTTCTTCGTCTTAGTGAGCACACTGACTCGTAGCTTTCTGTCAAGACGCGTTCCATTGACTGGACCGCAATCTCAATGTCCGCTACGTTCCGCGGCCGACGAATTTCAAGAATATTCTGATGCAGAAGCATTCCGAATTCATCCCAATTCGCCTTTCTTGGATTCCTTCCTTCAGAGACTACCATTTGGTCAATCCCTAATCGGAATTGGATGTATCGATGATCAGACAACGATACCTCCTCTAGCACACGCCAAGATTTGATGAGACCGTTCATTCTCTGGTTAGAGACTGTCAGATCAATCACTTCTTGTCGCCTGAATGTTACAAAAGTCGGGCTGGTGCCAACATTTTGTACCGCCAGGTTAGAGGATAGTAAGAAGTCTAAAAGTTGAGAGCCTCTGGGGTTGCACTAAGTGCTACCCCATATGGTGTTCTGTGAATTTGCATCACATCCCACCACCAGCCCCAACTTTTTAGATTCCGCATATTCAACTACTTCCCGTAGCTCCCTAGAGGGTGGAGGGAGCACCGAGTCGTAAGGGAGATAGGCTGAAACAATTATGGTTTCGGTCTCTCTGCCCCCTTGTCGATATGTTATTTTAACTGCCACGTTATCCTGAGAGCAGAATTGTTTCAGTACCGTGCAGTCCATGTGTCTCCGAACAATTATGCATGCCCGAGGTCTGTCGCATCCTTCCGAGTGGATGATGCTACCCGAAACCAGACCACCAAGACCACAGATGCGCTTACGATACACCCATGGTTCTTGGATAAGTATGATTCGTGGTTGTGTGTGCAGCCTGGCGTGACCACTGCAAAGGTTAGCAGTGGCCGATTTGCTATGCTGCAAGTTAATTTGTGTAAAAAGGATCTCGGTATCATACATAGAGAGTATAAGTGAGACCCTTCTACATCATTAAGCACGTCCCCCCAGGTGGGGAGACATGCCCACAGGTACCCCGCAAGAGTTTATAGTCCCTAAAAAGGAACAGTAAACTCTTAATGCGTGGTACCTGTGGGAGTGGCAAACAGGTAACTCCGAAGTCTCCCATGAAGACTCAAGAGTTACTTGCTCGCCTCGCAGTCGCCTTTACCGAGGACCCGAAACTTGACTTGTCCCAAATAAAGGCGAGCGCGCATTCCGTACCTTGTCCGGAGCACCTTCAACGACTCATGGTCTATTCCCACCGTCTAAGAACAACCACCAGAGCTTGTTGGTGATTCTTTGATGGTCCTACAGGAATATACAGGGTTCATGGTACGAAGGAGGGAGAGGTATTCCTGTAAACGTCCCCGGGCACCAAACTCCCACCTTGACCAGGTGGAGGTTGCGACAAACTTGCACCCTTCGCTTACTGGTAATTGAGCAACCGCCGTTTTCAGCCACTTCAAAGAGCACTCATCCGAACAGGTTATTCGATAAGAGTAACCGTCCCTCTAAACACCTTCGAAGCTGAGTGCTACTCTCGCAACACTCATTGCCTTCCACAGATGCTGCTCGACACTCTCATTCTGATTTTTACTCAACTGAGATTGTCCTTTATCAGTGCGAATAACCACAGTAAGTGACTTCCTTGCAACTTCCGCAAAGCTACTACCACGCAGGTTGTTTCCTTCCCACCCTGCTTCGCCGACCCCCGTTTTCCGGTCTCTGCCGTGCCCGTCGCCAACACTGACGTTACGCTGGTGTTACCACAACTAATTGCAGCTGGCGCTTCTGCAATCGGATGGGACTGACTCTGAGAAACAGGTTCACTGGAGTCATTCCCTAGTGGTTCCACTGGCGTTCCAGCACTACTCCCGTTTCGCCGGCAGGGTTAGGTGCTGGTACTGTATGAGATCCCAGTACTCTGGGACCAACATTCACATCCCTCACCAACCCTTTGGGCTTAGCGGGTGCAGATGACGCAGAGACCTTAGCTTGCGCTTTGATCTCGTGCACAATGGTTTGGCACTGTTGCTGCTTGCACAGCGATTAACCAGCCCCGTGTCCCTTTCCACCGACGCTAGACCGCCAAGAGGTTGCGGACTCGTTAGAGTGTCGTGCATGATTGGAGCCACATCCGACACATCCATTGGATCCACAGCCGCAGGCGGTGTATCTTTCAACAACAGGCACTCCAAGGAACGGGTGAGAAAGCCTGTGTTCGATAAGGCTCCAGAAGAGCACTCATCTACATTCACTACTGGTAAATTGCTTCCTCCGAAGTCCCAGGTACCAACTTCCGTCATGTTTTGGAATGGGTTTTGGGCCTGCACATCCGAATGCCCATCCGCCATAGTGGCGGGGGGATTACCACCAGTGTGGGTACCCCGTGCAGAGTCTTCAGGTTTTAACTCCATTCATGAAAGTGGTCTGGTACAACTATGGGGTGACCAAGGCCCGAGGGGAGATGTTTTCTGATTTCCCAGTCCGGGAAGCTGGTTAGTTGGTGGCGCCAGCGACTCGCCACGTTACCGCAAGGATCATTGACCATTGGGATTTATTGGCATACCGAGGTATCCACCCAAGACTCTCCCCATAGCAGCCCGCCGCTCGAATTAGCTACCACCACAAGAGTGAATGGCACCCAGGAGACACCACGAGGAGGCCACTGACAAACCAGCAGGGCACTGCTAGACGGGTTCCCATGCCGCTAGGTGTGAATTACTCAGGATTGTGGCGGCACAAAGCATTCCACGATTGCCTGATAAGCACGACCTACGAGTCGACTTGAGAAGACTAGCATCTCCAACATCCCCCTTTAGAGAGGATAAAGAGAGGATAAACTAGGGGTAAACTAGGGGTAAACCACGGGGGCTTTGAGGAAAGACTCGGAACAGAAAAAGGCACGAAAGCATCAAAGGCTGCATATAATGTCCGCTGGAAGATATTCGTTGCAAGTTCTAAGTTATCGGTAGACAATAAAGTGGACCAGTCAATATTGGATAATGATATATTTAAATCATTAAAATTATCTTTCTGATAGCAACGCCTTCGTGGAGAATGAATACTGGTCTGGCAAAATTGAGACTCACTAAAGATCAAAGAAATTTGTAGAGTCGGATGGTAGGGATCCTCGGGTAAGGAAAGCGGACTTACCCTTGATATCTCCAGATTAGAAGAATCTGTGATAAAGACAAGGTCTAACAATCTGTTGGAACAATTGCGGACGGAATTAATTTGTCCCAGAGAGATGTCAATCAGACAAGCAACAAAGTCATGCTGACAAATTGGAAAAAGAAAATTAGAATTGTTCCATTGAAGCCAAGACAATGAAGGAATATTAAAGTCGCCTAAAACTACTAGTTGGTCTCTGCTACCAACAACATTAGCGACCATATGAATAAGAAGAAGATTCTGAAGTTTTCAGAATCAGATACAGAAGAATTAAGCCAGGTTTCAGAGAAAGCAACA
The DNA here is from genome assembly GCA_035041775.1 of Chymomyza caudatula. Classification (NCBI taxonomy): domain Eukaryota; kingdom Metazoa; phylum Arthropoda; class Insecta; order Diptera; family Drosophilidae; genus Chymomyza; species Chymomyza caudatula. The sequence continues at coordinate 275,816 of JAWNKW010000024.1, read as the reverse complement.
ACGTCAGCAATAGTCTACGCTATTACTGTAAAGACTACTAAGTTTAGCTAAGTGACCACGAACATTTTGATAATGAACTATAAGGTAATTAATCAGTTTTTTGGGCTGAGTTTACTATTAAAGAAGTTGAAGAATTACAAGCCAGCGCTTTAGTAGGTTTTCTAATAAATTCATGTACAACAGTGTGGTTAGGCCAAATAGAAGGATCAAGAGTTTTGACAAAGAGTGAGTCAGGAACAGAAATTTTAAAAGAAGAAATATCTCGTTTATAATTAAACTTAAATTTAGAGATTTCAATTTCGGTCGATGAAGATATATTAAGTTTGTGACAAATATGAAGCTTGATATCATCTTCTGTAGTCCCAGGCATGAGCCTAGAAACGAAAATGGTTTTTCGTGGGGCTACACCGATAAGAGAACTGGGCGAAACGTTAGGAGTTTTAGATTGTAGCACAGAGGCGAGAGTGCTCATAGATACAGCAGGAGAAGTATGGGCGGTGCCCACAATGCTGCTGCGCCCGTATCCATTTGAGTGAGTACATGGAAATGCAAATGGGGCAGTCACTGTTGCACTGTTGATGGCACCAATACAAATGGAGGCCACTCCACCCGATTTTACAGTTGAAGAGGCTGTAGAAGGGCTAACTGAAAAGTTTGTAGAGTTAGTAAACGTAATGGTGGACTTACCAGGGCTAAAACCACACTGATAAGGTCCAATCAGTTCTTTCGTAAACGGCTTAGTCTTTCACACAGTACGTTCGATAGGACCTTATATGCAGTAGAAAGAAGGCTGATACCACGGTAGTTAGCGCACACCGTGGGATCAACCTTCTTGCGGACAGGGCAGAGGACACCAAGGTTCCAATCATCGGGCATGCTCTCATCCAGCCATATTATGCAAAATAGCTGGTGCATGCACCTTACCAACTCATTGCCGCCAGTCTTGAACAACTCTGCAGGCAGCTCATCTGCGCCAGCTGCTTTGCTGTTCTTGAGTCACTTGATTGCGACCCTGACTTCGTCATAGCTAGGCGGCGGTATATCCACGCCGTCGTCTATAATTGGGGATGTCGGGAAACTAACTCAGGGGGCGGTATTATCTTCATTATCGCCCGATAGCAAGCCAGGGAAGTGATCCCTCCATAACCTCAGTGCACCCAGTGCATCCACTACCAGATTTACCTCTGCATCTCTACAGAAAGACACTCCGGTACTAAATCCTTCGGCCAGACGTTTGACTTTTTGGAAGAACCTCCTTACGTCGTTTCTGCTCCTGCAGGCCTTTTTTGCGTCTGAAAAGGCGCCTCTCCATATTCCTCATTTCCCGATAGTGATCTCGCACAGATCGCTTAGCAGCCGACTGCAGGGTCCTTCTATAGGCGGCGTTCTTTACTGCAGTTGTTTCGCGACACTCCTGATCGTAGCATTGGTTCTTCGGCAGTGGGCGTTGGAATCCAAGCGTTCTTCGCGGTGGAACGCAAGGAAAGGGATATATGCTTCCAGATTCCCTCGGCGCTATCAGGTTCTGGGGGAGGTTGAGTGAGCTGCTCAGAGAGATTGCAGCTTTGTGATGTCCAGCTTTCGCTGTGCGCTTGATCGCACGTTCTTCGCCATGCTTAGACGCATGCGAACCATTGATGCAACAAGGTAATGGTCAGAGTTGATGTTGACCCATCTGAACGTACGAACATCAAGCACACTGAATGCATGCCTTCCATCAATCACAACGTGATCATCAATCTGATTGTAGTTTGATCAGGGGACAGCCATGTAGCCTTGTGGATATCGGGATGCTGAAGTCTGGTACTACAGACTACCATGTTTCGCGCCGCGGCGAAGTCAATTAGCCTGAGACCGATGTTCGAGGTGGTCTCGTGAAGGCTGAATTGTCCGACAGTAGGATCAAAGATGCGTTCTCTCCTCCTTTCCATTTAAATCGCGTAGCACGATTTTAACATCATGGGAGGAGCCTGGGTTTTTATGGAACGGGGTGAAAGCTTCTGATCGCCATTCATTTTCTCCGTCGAGTCGGCGAGGAAAAATTTTTAGTTTTAGTTTTGGTTGGGCCTAGGCAAGAAGACGATGCGTTGTTGAATTGTTTCATCTTGTCAGTGGAATCCTTGCAAAGAGTATCAAAAACAAAAAGCGAATCTTCGACAGGCAGCTTGGTACTTTTGCAAGCGGCATTGCCATGCATTTAGGTGCTTACATACTTGAAACGGACATTTGCGCCTATTTGGAGTTCCTACTCTTGGCCCTAAATCATGAATTATTTATTAAAATTGTAATTTAAATTACAAACAAACAATTGTTGGCTTTAAATCAGCTGGCAGCAGATATGTTAGCGCTGAAACAGGTGTAGCAGGCTGTATACATAGCAGGCATACCTTAAGAGTATGTGGGTGCTAAGCACTCTCTTAGTTTTAAGTATATGTGTGTGTCATTCATCCCTACTCCCAATGTATATATATCCTAAGTGTTAAGTATGAGCGGCAACGCGAGTCAGTTCGCGCTGTACATTGAATAAAGCAGGTGGTGCATTTGTATATAACTTGACGAACACCCGTGTTTTATTTGGAAAGAACAACCATATCGGCCCTTACAAACATCAGAAGTGGGATTGAACTCTACATCATGGAGGATATAAATCAATTTTCGAATGAGCAATTGAAGAGGTGGCTAGCATTATTGGAATTACCCACAACAGGCTCGAAGGCGGAGATGCTGGCTAGGCTTAATGAAATTCCAGTAGAGCGTCGGGGTGATGCACCGAATGTGATGGCAGTGGAGCTGGAAACAGTGGAAGACGAGCAGGCTGAAGGCGAAGTGCAGGCGCTACACAAAATTATTGAACAGTTGCAGGCTGAAATTAAGACGCAAAAAATTTTGCTACAACAACAACTGAATATCGGCGACGCTGATATACACACCGGCAGCAACGACGCAATAGATAACGGCGATTTTTGCGGCGACAGCGCGACAGGCAAATGCAACAAAGAGGCTGGCTACACAGGCGTAGTTGACAACGGCGACAGTGGCGGATGTAGTTTGAGCGAAAAGGATAGCAGCAGTGCAACAGAGGCAGCAGAGGTTTCGGCTCACAAGAGAGAGAGGCAAATGGAGAAGAGCACATCATCAGTGGCAGCACTCTCTTTGGCTAAGGAGGTGACAATGGAATTTAAGGGTGAGAGTTGTGCACGCATGTGGATTGAGCAAGTAAAAAATATGGCTCAATTGTTCGATCTGGATGACACTGGTTTGCGTATGTTGCTGATAGCCAAATTGAAAGGCAATGCACAAAATTGGCTGCACTCAAATTCATCGCGTATGTTTCAGCCGTTTGATAAGCTGTGCGATCAGCTGGTCATGGCATTTGGCGAAAAAATTTCAAAGTCGGATATGAGGCGCAAATTCGAAGATCGTAAATGGCAACAGCAGGAAAAGTTTGCGATGTACTTTGAGGATAAAATGATGCTGGCTCAAGCTATCAACATTGATGCTGAAGAGCTGTTAGAGCAGATAATTGAAGGAATTCAGTCAAACAGTTTGCGTGATCAAGCGCGCATACAATGCTTCAAGAATCCAGAGCAGTTGCTGAAGGCTTTTGTCAATATATCGGCACCAAAGGTGGTGGCACCAATTTCTACTACTAAGGCAGTTTCGATGGATGTGTTACAGCGTTGTTACAACTGCAACGGAAGAGGCCATTTTGCAAGGGAGTGTCGCAAGCCGAAGCGTGATCCAGGTTCGTGTTATGGATGCGGAGTCGTGGGGCATTTCATGTCAAACTGCCCGGAAAAGCGAACCATTGAGAGAAAGGAATATGTAAGATATTTTAAAATTTTCTTTAGTGATGCTAAGAGTCCATTAATTACAGAATGCCTCATAGACACTGGGAGTGACATTTCATTTATAAAAAAATCATTTGTACCTAATGAAATTCGTGTACATCCGTTATGGAAGACCTATTTTGGGCTGAATAATAGCCAACTTAAATCTTTTGGAAAAATTTATGTCTTTATTTGGAAAAGATCAATAAAAATATGTTTTGAATTAATTGTGGTGGCCGAAGAGTCTATGAGTCATGATGTTATTTTTGGAAGAGATTTTATGAAGGCAACTGGTTTGAAATTGAATCAAAGCATTTTAGACTTAATTGCGGCAAATCAAGATGATATTTCAAGGGCAAGAAAAACAAGTAAGGTGCGTGATGAAATGGTAAAAGTGAAGTCGATACAAAATGAGGGGTTGGATAGGAATAGTTCGAAATCTATGGAAATTGATAAGCAATTGTTAGGTGAAAATATTGTTATGGAAAAATCGTTAAGTGGGGAAAATGGCGTTATGGAAAAATCTTTATGTGTGGATATTGTTATGGAAAAATCTTTATGTGAGGATAGGGTTAGGGAGAAGCTGTTAAGTGAAAATATTATTATAGAAAATGCATTATGTGAGAACACTGGCGTGGAAGAACGGTTAAGTAACAAGGTTGTCAAGGAGTTGTTAGTAGATAGAGAGAAGGATAGAAAGCAGAATTTAGATGATGAAATGTTTTTAAGGAATGGTGAAAATAGCGCATGTATTAGGAATGAGATGCACGAAGATAATTTTGATAGGGATATGTTGTGTATTAATGTGGTAAGTGAGGAAAAGGCTGATATTGTTTGTGGGGAAAATGTTGATTACCGGATGAAATGTCGATTTATAGAAATGTTTGAAAAGGAGTATATAAAGGCAAAAAGACCTGAGGTTCCGGTGAATAGATGTGAAATGAAATTATGTTTGGAGAATGCGAAACCTTTTAGTTGTTCTCCTAGGCGGTTGTCGTATGTGGAAAAAGAGGAACTTCAGAAGCTTTTAGATGAATATTTGGCTGCAGGAATCATACGACCAAGTAGTTCAGAGTATGCTTCACAGTCAGTAACGGTAGATAAGAAAGTTGGGAAGCGTTTATGCGTTAATTATATTAGGCTTAATAAGATGTTGGCAAAGGATAATTATCCGTTGCCGTTGATTGATGATTTATTGGACAAATTGGTGAATAAGACTGTGTTTACGAAGTTGGATCTTAAGAATGGATATTTCCATGTTTTCATGAGTGAGGAATCAATTAAGTATACTTCTTTTGTCACGCCATTGGGGCAATTTGAATTTGTAAGGATGCCGATGGGACTTAAAAATGCTCCAGCGGTGTTTCAAAGGTTCGTTAATAGCATTTTTTCAGACTTAATACGAGAAGATAAGGTTATTGTGTATATGGACGATATAATGGTAGCAAGTAAAGATATGGAAGAGCATTTGGGTACGTTGGCAGAAGTTTGTAGGAGATTGGTGGTAAATAAATTGGAGTTGCGGTTAGACAAATGTGAGTTTTTGCAATCGAGTGTGAAGTATCTAGGGTTTCTTATATCTAAGGATGGCATTAGGGCAGATGACAAAGGCATCGAAGCAGTAAAAAATTTTCCGATTCCGGATAAGGTTCATACAGTACAGAGTTTTTTAGGTCTATGTTCGTATTTTAGGAGGTTTATCAAAAACTTTTCCATAATAGCCAAACCTTTATATGATTTGCTCAGGAAGGACAAGCAATTTGTTTTTGGCGAACGGGAATTAGATTGTTTTTTAAGTCTCAAAGACAAGTTAATGGAGTCGCCCGTATTGGCGATATATGACCATAAGGATGATGTAGAATTACATTGTGACGCAAGTGCGCTAGGATTTGGAGCTGTATTGTTGCAAAGGAAAAATGATGGAAAGTTACACCCAGTTTTTTATTTTTCCAAAAGAACGTCTGAAGCAGAATCAAAGTACCATAGCTTCGAGTTGGAAACATTAGCCATTATTTATGCTTTGCGTAGATTTCGAATTTACTTGCATGGAAAGCATTTTAAGATTGTGACGGATTGCAATTCATTGGCGCTTACGTTGAACAAGGTTACGCTTAATCCGAGAATAGCAAGATGGGCGTTGGAAATGCAAAATTATGATTATGTAGTGATTCACCGTTCAGGTCAGAAGATGCAGCATGTGGATGCTTTGAGTAGATGTTCGAATATCTTAGTGATTCAGTCTAATAGTTTTGAAGATAACTTGGTGATATGTCAAGCGAAGGATCCTAAAATACAGAAGTTTAGAAAAAAGTTAGAGAAAACTGAAGATAAGTTATTTGAAATGAGGAACGGGATCGTTTATAGAAAGTCAAGTGATGGAAGGTTGTTTTTTTATGTACCAGAAGACATGGAAAGTCATGTTTTGTTTAAGTATCATAATGAACTGGGTCATGTAGGTAGGGATAAAATGGTGGATGCGATTATGAAAAGCTATTGGTTTAAAAATATTAAAGAAAAGTGTACTAATCATATTGAGAATTGTTTGAAATGTGTGGCGTTTTCACCCAAAACAGGAAAAGTAGAAGGGTTTTTACATAGTATTCCTAAGGGAGATAAACCGTTTGAGTTGATACACATTGATCATTTCGGACCCATAACTGCTGGGAGAGCAAAGAAACACATTTTGGTGGTAGTGGACGGGTTTACGAAGTTTGTTAGGTTGTATACGACAAAAACGACGAATACAAGGGAAGTTTTAAAGGCTTTGAAGGATTATTTTAGAGCATATAGCAGGCCGAGATGTATTATTTCAGACAGGGGCAGCTGTTTCACGTCCAATGAATTTGTTCAGTTTATGGAGCAATGTAACATTAAACATATGAAAATAGCAACTGGATCTCCGCAGGCGAATGGGCAAGTTGAACGGATAAATAGGAGCTTAGGACCAATGATTGCTAAGTTAACAGAGCCAGATAGAGGATTACATTGGGATTTAGTAGTAGAGAGTGTGGAGCATGCGTTGAATAATACTTTACACCGGAGTATCAAACAACTACCAAGCAAGATGTTATTTGGAAGGGAGCAGAAAGGAGAAATGGTTGATGAATTGAGGGAAGAACTAGAGGAGATATTTGAGATAGAAAACACAAGAAACTTGAAGGAAATTAGGAAGGAGGCGAAGGAAAAGCAAAGTCAGGCGCAACGATATAATCAGTCGTATTTCGATAAAAATAAAAAGAAACCGAAGGGATATAAGAAAGGAGATTTTGTGATGGTTAAAAATTTTGATAGTTCAGTTGGAACGGCTAGAAAATTAATTCCAAGAAATAAGGGACCATACGTGGTGGCTAAGGTGTTGAGAAATGATAGGTTTTTGTTAAAAGATGTGGAAGGTTTTCAGGTTTCACGCAATCCTTATCAGGGAGTATGGAGTGTTCAGAATATAAGATACTGGGTGGGAAAGAGAGAAAAAAAAAAAAAAAAATTTAAGGGAATTATAGAGTAAGGTTATATGTAAATATATGGATATATTTAGTAATAAAATGTAAAAATAAAAAAATTCTGAAAGTAAGGTAGGTTAAGTTATTCATAAGATAGTTAAGTTTGTTAAACTGGGATCAGGGGATCCAGTTGTCAGGATGGTCGAGTTGTAGCAGGCTGTATACATAGCAGGCATACCTTAAGAGTATGTGGGTGCTAAGCACTCTCTTAGTTTTAAGTATATGTGTGTGTCATTCATCCCTACTCCCAATGTATATATATCCTAAGTGTTAAGTATGAGCGGCAACGCGAGTCAGTTCGCGCTGTACATTGAATAAAGCAGGTGGTGCATTTGTATATAACTTGACGAACACCCGTGTTTTATTTGGAAAGAACAACCATATCGGCCCTTACACAGGCTATATTATCGATATTTATTCTGCTACTTTACTCACAATAAATATATCTTTGTAAAAGATTAAAAATTTATTTAAAATATATATTTTGCTGATAAACAATCTTCTTATTAAGGTGTCATAAGCCATTTACTTTTCATTCCGACTGTTTCACTTTCCATAATGAAAGGTTCGGAAACTGGAACACCAAAACCATTCCATTCCGACATTCGGAATCGGTAACTTGAACAGGCATGATTGTTTCTTCTTGCTGATTTGATAATTTTTAAGATTTCATTGATTTGTCGAGTGAAATAGTGTACATATAAAATTATAGATATTTCGATCACAAAAAGTGTGTTGTAGTTTTTGTTTGTCGGCGAAAATCGACAATCGATTTGTTTTGTTTTTCAAGTTGATTTCGAAATTTAAATTGAATCATTTTCGTACGTGTTCTTGTTTTTTGCTGTTTCAAATGTAAATTATTGATTAGTGGAACGAGTACTCCCAGGACTTATGTAATAGCCAGTGTTGCCAATTTAGCATTTTTCCCGCTAGATCTAGCTTTTTTTTAAGCCTGACGGCGGGAAAAATTGAAAATTTGTTTAGCTTTTTATATATTTTAGTACATAAATTAAATTTGTCATCTGGCAAAGCTTAATATTAATATAGAGACTGTTAAAAAATTTGGCAACATCGAAATTTATTTCAGTTCATGATCTGGCAATTTAAATTGCAATATTGATATTGCAACAGCTGATAGTTATGCGCAGGTGGTAAGACTCAACCGTAGCATCTTCTTCTTGTTTTTTCCTTCTGTCAGTAAACTGAATTGACCCTCGAAAATTTAAGTTTTATAATTTTTACTCAATTCGATACTGTGTAATATAAAATATGCCAAAAAAAATTTACAAGCAAAAGTGTCGCAATGTGTGGTTGCAGAGCTTGGAGTTCAATAACTGGCTTTGAAAAGATGAGGAGGAGTGTTCCCGGGTTTTTTGCAGTTACTGCAAAAGTAATATAATTGCCAAAATTTCTGATTTGCGTGGACATGCTGCAACTAAGAAACATCAAAACGCAGATTGGGGATATGGCCAAACAAACAAAATTGATTTTGGGCAGTTGCCTACGAAAACTGTTGAACAGGAGGTGGCGATTTGCCTTTTTGTAGCGCAACATACTGCTATTGCAACAGTTGACCATTTGGGAGAATTGTGTGAACAAAAGTTTGAGGGTAGCAGCACGGACTTTGAGATCGTCAAGGCCCGCTTTAAAGATTTGGCAAACTTCGCTATCCGCATGCTATCTTTGCAGTGGTCTAATGCGGAAGTGGAGCGGGTTTTTAGCCAAATGAATATTGTTAAGTCAAAGTTGCGAAATCGTCAAAAGCCTCAATACGTTAAAGTCCATTTTGAGTACCGAACCGAACAACACTAAAGACAAGGATATTTTAATTTCCAGATACGGCTTGAAACGTCATGGGAAGTGCTGTTACCAGTACCAGCTGCCAAAAAATGTTCTTAAATTGGTCGGCACTACCAACAGTAACTCTAATGTTGATGATGAGATCGTCGATTTCGACAATATATTCAACGATTTATATTAATTAAAAAAAATAAAACTCTTTAATACCCTTTTATACTATGTATACACGGTATAAAAGTTTTATATATTTAGCTTTTTTTTTGGCTTTTTTACGACAATATCTAGCTATTTTTAGCTTTTTTTTTTGGTGATCTAGCTTTTTTTGGTCGTGAAAAGTTGGCTATTACACTGGTAATAGCGTGTTTCCACTCTGTTGCCATTCGATTTTTCTCAAAATGCGAATAATAGTAGCATTTTGCGTTTCCATTACGTCGCTTTCGCATTTTGTTTAACAGCGGATTCATGTACCCATCGCTGCGACAAGCACTTTGTTTTATATTTTAAAATATACATTTGGTATACATATTCTATATAAACATAAACAATATGTGTTTGATAGGCGGCAAGAAATTTGTTAAAAATTTATGTAAATAAACGTGACGACTGCACCAGAATCGGACGACACTTGACTTATTTTCTGAAATGTACACAATTATATAATTATTTCGTAGTTAAAATATACTTGTTGACAACCATTCAAGTTTTTAATTAATTTACTTACCTTTGGCGGCAAAATCCATTGTTATCTTTTCTTCTTCTTTTTTGTTTACATTGGGATGGTAAATGCTGCGATAGGCAGAAACTCCACAAATGAACTAGAAAAATCGAATAAAATGCGACTGAACTAGTTACTTTTAAATACAATGTCACATTTTGAGTCGCATTTGTTTTTTGTGGGCAACAACAATGCCAGTGCAATTTGCATAGGGCAAAAAGCGACATTTCAATTTTTGGTGTGAAAAAGCGAAAAGCGACATAGTGGAAACACGCTATAAGAAATTGTGGCCGACCGGACTTGTTTGTGACATTCAATCCAAAATGGCCAGAGATTACAATCTATGTGGGTAATTCTTTTTCAAATCGAACACGTTTTTCGGCATCAGAATTTTAATTCGCCTTAAATTTTTGTCAAAAATTCTTTGTGCAAATTTTTTTTTACACTTGAGTTGGGGTTTTCTGTGAAAAATTTTGTTTTTGGAGCTAAATCATTTTGAAATTCCCCAAAAAAAGGAAAAGTGCAAAAGAGTCATATACTTAAAATGCAATATATCCGGTTTAACTTAGCCAATTGATTCAATTTTTTTTATATTGTGGCTTACATCACCATCTTTTTATAAAAGTATATTAAAAATTTAATTTTTATTTATTAACTAAAGATAGTAGAAGGTTTAATATTTAAATGCCACCGCATTTGAAAAATATAATATATAGAATAATGTAGAATGATTTATTTTTAAATTTAAAAACGATATTAATTATTTATTAGCTCGCATCGTGGTTTTGTCACTGCTTAATGCATTTTAGACAGAGCGTGGAAATTTTGTTTTAGTGCTTTCTTGTAATCTTATGTAAAAATATTATTTTTCGCACGCGTTTGTCAATTGAGAATAAAGTTGCCACGCTCTGTCTTAAATGATCTAAAGATACCACTCTAAAAATCCGATTTTAAGTAAAAAAGAAACGCAACCAACAGTACTTATTTAATATTTTTCAAAAGTGGTGGAGCTACTGTATAATGCATTCAGTTCGGTGTACTATCCGCCAACTGTACGTTCAATCTACCTACATTAGTGGTGTAAAATATACATCGATGCATTGAAAACATCGATGGTTGAACTGTCATTTTCCGATGTTCTCGAACATACGATGCATTGGCAAAACATCGATGGTTGGCCTGACATTTTCCGATGTTCTCCGATATTCTCGAACATACGATGCATCGGCAAAATATCGAAGTTTTTAAAACCATCGAACATTTCACCAACTCGTACGCCAACCTACTATTATTCAAGGTCATGCCAAAGTAAGTAACATATTCTCAGTTTTCCAAATAGTGTTTGCAGAATTGAGTGTCATCTTCATCAAAGTTTATTCAAAGGTCAAACTCTCAGCGCAATAGACTGCTGTAGGTACAGGGTACGGTTATGATAACTTTTATGTGGACATAATTTAGTCGGACATCTATTGGTCTGTATTATATAGTATCTAGAAATCTTCTTATGTTCAGATAACTAAAGTTTCAAATATTTCATATAATATAACGAAGTTTTTTCTATAATCAAGGGTAAGTCCGCTTTCCTTACCCGAGGATCCCTACCATCCGACTCTACAAATTTCTTTGATCTTTAATAAGTCTAAATTTGCCAGACCAGTATTCATTCTCCACGAAGGCGATGCTTTCGAAAAGATAATTTTAATGTTTTAAATATATCATTATCCAATATTGACTGGTCCACTTTATTGTCTACCGATAACTTAGAACTTGCAACGAATATCTTCTATCGGACATTATATGCATCCTTTGATGCTTTCGTGCCCTTTTGTGTTCCGAGTCTTTCCTCAAAGCCCCCGTGGTTTACCCCTAGTTTGTCCTATCTAAAAAATCTTAAGTCTTCTCTCTTTAAAAAATTTAAGAAAAGTGGTTTGCAAGTTGATTACTACAAATTTTTAATTGTACGCAGTAAATTCTTTCTTCTTAACAGATCTTCTTATAATAACTACTTATCTCGCTGTCGAGTTAACTTTCGAAATGTTCCAACGCAATTTTTCTCGTTTGTTAACTCCAAGCGTAAATCCTCACAATTCCCTGCATCATTATTTCTAAGAAATACATGCTCTTCGAATAATTCTGCCATTGCTAACCTATTTGCTACATTCTTTCAGTCTACTTATTCTTCTAAACCAAGTCGCATGGACTTTCTTTATCCTTATAATTTACCTCACTCTAACTGCATTGCTCTTCCTATTATTGTTGAAAATGATGTTTTACAAGCTCTTGTTTCCTTAAAATCTTCCTTTTTTCCTGGTCCTGATCTTGTTCCCAGTTGCGTGTTAAAGCATTGCACTCATTCTCTCTCTGTTCCTCTTACCATTCTTTTCTCCTTATCATTACAAAATTCCTGCCTTCCACCTATTTGGAACGAATCCTTCATACCTCTTCATAAAAAGGGCAGTAAGTCCAATATTGAGAACTACCGTGGTATTGCCAAGCTGTCATGTATTCCAAAAGTATTTGAAAGTATAGTTACATCACAGTTGCAACACTTCTGCAGTTCTTTAATATCGGACTCCCAACATGGCTTTGTAAAACGTCGATCTACTTCTTTTAATCTATTAGAATTTTCTTCCATAATTAATAATAGCTTTATTAACAAAATGCAAACTGATGTCATTTATACTGACTTCAGAAAGGCATTTGATTCTGTTAATCATAATCTTCTTTTAACTAAACTTTCCCGTTTGGGGATTCCTTCATGTCTTCTAAAATGGATCTCTTCAAACCTATCGAACCGTGTGCAAAAGGTTATTTTTAAAGGCTGCGAGTCTAAATTAATCCAGGTTACATTCGGTGTCCATCTAGGTCCTCTCCTTTTTGTATTATTCATCAATGACCTCCCTCAGGTCATCTCGTCTTCTCATATACTACGCGGATAATGTAAGGCTTTGCTTGTCATTTTCCGATAATGGCATTTATTTACGTCTTCAGATCGATTTAGATAACATGCAAGCGTGGTGTAACTTTAATCAGCTATTTCTTAACATTGCCAAATGTAAGGTTATGACTTTTTATCGGAATAATCCTCAAATGGTTAGTTACTCGCTAGGTTCCTTCAGTCTTGAACGTATTTTCACTGCTTCTGATCTTGGTGTTTTATTTGATCATAAGCTTAAATTTAATAAGCACATTGGCACTATTGTTAACAAAGCTAGAGGGGTTCTCGCATTTGTTAAACGTTGGTCCAAGGAGTTTAATGACCCGTATACAACCAAACTTCTTTACACTGCTCTCGTCCGTCCTAATCTTGAATATTGCTCCTGTGTTTGGAGTCCCCAGTATAAACTTTATCAAGATATGATAGAGTCTGTTCAAAAACAATTCCTTTTGTTCGCGCTTCGTAGCTTAAATTGGGATCCAAACATACGCTTGCCTTCTTATACTGATAGACTTCGCCGTATAAAATTGCCTTCCCTATTTAATCGTATAATCTATCATGGTGTTTTATTTCTACATAAACTAATTCTTGGCCTCATAGATTCCTCTTATCTTCTTGGCCAGGTTATGTTTTCTATTCCTCGTAGACCTCGCCATTTTCGTCTTTTAAACCTGCAAGTTTGTAGGTCTAATTTTGGCTTGCATGATCCTTTCCGTGTTCTTTGTACTAATTTTAATGAATTATATCACCTTCTTTCTTTTAGTAATTCGCTCTATTCTATGTCTTTATCTATCTTGTCATTCCTTGACTCTCCCAGTCATGCATCTTTGGCTCCATCCTTGATGTGAGTCGGTGCACATCGATAAAAAATTCATCCAACTTGCCTTTGATCCTGATTTGGTTTTTTTTTGTTTTATTTTACTTTAATTTCCTTTTCTTTTATCGGCCGGTGTAAAACCGCGTAAGAGAAAACCAAACTTCATATAAAAAAATGCTCTCGAAATTCTTAGCGCCAAGAACTTCGCTTGTAGTACGCAGCTGCAATGTTGCCCATTTTTTAAGGGTTGACGTGTAGATGGCGCTAGCAAAAAATCAGCTGTTCTTTTTGCGCGCAAAAACAAAACATTAATGTGTTGCAATTTATTTTGCTAGCGAAACTCATGGCGCGTAGGCAAAATAGATGCACAAATTTTACGAAGGAGCAGAAAATTTCATTTCGGAAGATTAGTTTAGATATTTAAATGTAGAAAAAAAAACTAATGAAGGAAAAGCAAAAAAAATATAAATTTTTTGGAAAATGTCTGGGTTGGGCTAACAATATTTTTTATTAGCACTATTTAAATAAAAGCGGCAAATTATAACACCAATTATTATATTTAGTATATGATTTTTTTAATGCTATTTATGTTGTATTTTGTGTTTTATGCTGTTTTATGCGTGATATGTTTGGGTGCGTCCACCGGCTAGGTAATATAAAGGCGAGTGAGTATTGTATTGGTCAAGCAAAAGACAATATTGGATCATTTGCCCGAATGCAAAGCGAAGTTTGGAGTGTGGAAGCGTACGGCGCAGCAGCCAACGCATATGTAAATGCTATGTATCAACAACAATTAGCGACAGGCGCGATTTAAGATAACAATAAGTAAGATAAATAAGCAAAAATAGCTGATTTTTATATTTACTTTTTGGCAGCATCTATTGCTAGTTGCGCCATCTACATGTAAATTGCCCATACTATTTGGACACAAACTCTGCACGAAATAAGTAGCACTTTTTCCTTTCACGCGGCTTTACACTGCTGCGTACCGGCCTTAACGCACAAACAAGGTACACAATAGCGCTGCAAAACCATCGATTGGACTATCGATAACATTGATGGTAGGCTCTTGGTTGGCCCCCATCGATTGTTTTTACTACTATCGATACTATCGACTTTTGACTAGAGCGTCTGATGCGGTTGATACGTATACCATGCAGAGGTATTAAAGCGTAAAGGTTTTTTATAGAGCATAAAAGTAGATATGGAATCAACGCGTGGAATCCAAATCCAACAAGACTAAAGTAAAATAATTAGGATATATTGTTCAATAATTATAACCTTTTAAAAATGTTGTCGAAATCTGAAATGCAAAAATTATTTGTGTGTCTGTCGTGAATTTTTTCTATCGTTGCGTTCTGAAATTTGGTACACATAAAATAAATTGGTAACCGAAAACATTTATTTTCATTCTTAGAGTAATATATTTATATGTTCGAAAATCAAAATAAAACAAATTCTATTTCAAACATTCTTATAGATATCACTTACCTTTATAACATTCTTATACATAATACTTATATCATAACAAATCAAATTATTATGTTCATAAAACAGAATAATAATATAATAATACATAACATAATATTATTTTATTATGTTCATAAAACAGAATAATAATATAATAATACATAACATAATATTATTTTGTTTTATGAGCATAATAATTTAATTTGGTATGATATAAGTAATATGTATAAGAATGTTATAAAGGTATTAATGTTTCGGTTTTAGCGCGCAAAAAGTACAGCTTTTATTTTGTTAGCGCAATCTACACGTCAACTCTAAAAAAATGGGCAGCACTGCGTCTGCGTTCCACTAGCAAAATTCATGGCGCTAAGAATTTTTACAGCGTTTTTTTTATATGAAGTTTTGTTTTCTTTCACGCGGTTGTACACTGCTGCGTACTAGGCTTATACCAAAAATATTAGCTACTGAAAGTAACACTATGTATAAAATTCATGGTGAACGAATTACGTGGTTTGGGCACGTAAAACCGGTCATACTGTAGCGATCAAGGATTCTACTCTATTAGAATCGATACTCTTTGCACTATTATGTAAGACAAATAAACGAAAATACCGAAATACCAGTAAAAAATACCACTCTGGTATTTAAAATACTGGTTTGGTAAACGGTGCAAGATACATATCATACGGCCTTGTTTGAAAATCTCGCTTCGTGTACCAGGCGCCTTAAAAACAATCGAAATGTTTGCGACCATAGATGTTGTGCCAGTTTAGTGCGATGTGTTTTCCCACAAAGAGCAGCATGGCAGCCTTGTTTTTTGTTGATTTGCATAAGGTGGCAGCACCGCCAGTGGCTATAAAAACATATTAACTTCGAACAAATTAAGATGATGACGTCGTTACGTGTATTTATATAAACATTTAATTATAGAGTTTGCTAGCGGTTTGGCAATTGTCCGTTTTCATTTTTCAAAAATCTAACGCAAAATTAAACGCACTGTCTAACAGCCAAATTATCTAGTTTGTAGCTGGTCTTGCGCTTTATGACGCATCAACACCCAAGAAGTAGATTAATATGACTGCCTCGGACAAGTTCACGCATCAACGCACTGTTCTGTGCCTGGCCAGAGTTCTGGCTGGCATACAGCCCACGCCCTGGAATAAGGTCAGTCTTTATTATTTGATTTATTTATGAAAATTTTTATTAATATAAGATATGGGATATGAAAGCATATATCATTGCGGCCTAAAGCTCGCCTTTATTGTTATTGCGTCTGGTCATTTGAAAATCGACTTTTCGCAACTATGACCTTGAACGCAACACCTGCCTTGTGTGTGTGTTATATTTTATGCTAACCTTTGTTTGGCTTGTGTACCCCACAGGTGCAGACACTGTTTCGCTATTGTCCTCAGGAGAATGCAGCAGGTGTCTTTTGCCTAGATACACGCGCTCAAGATGCTGTCATTGCCTTGGGCATATACTTTTTGGAAGGCGGCTGCCAACATGAATCACAAATTGTGCCCTATTTACTGCGTCTAGCCAAATGTCTGCCCAAGGCTGTATGGATTGATGATGCGCGCACCAGCATAGTAGAACGTAAATGTCTAAAAATCTACAAATTGTTTAAAGCTGTCTAATTAACTATTATTTCCACCTGTAGGTATACGCATACCCTCGGCGGAAAAGTTTAGCTTTTGCTTGAATACGCTGCTCTCGGACATTGCTGTCAAGTGTCCCGATTCGCGCGAGGAAATTATACTCAATCAAGTGGAAACTTTGGGAACTTTAGCGCATATAGTTAAATCCAGCAAAGACAGCAGCTGCGCTCCACCGCCCATTATACTGTGCAAAGCCACAGTGCCATTGCTTTTTGGTCTGGCCCGTTCTATGGGTCGTTATGCGGGCAACGATCCTCCACTGCTTTCTCGAATCTTTCCGCCAGAGCTGCTCCCCTTACAGCGACCCAACGGACGCGATGGCAGCAACAGCAGCGCCAGCGCCACTTGCGTTGGCTCATTTAGCTCAAGTGAACGTATCGCCACTACACAATTTCGACCCATTATACCACGCTCTATGTCAGGCAGTTTAGCTGCCCAACCATTGGATGCCATTAACAATAGTCGACCGCGTACGCTTAACTACAGCTATAACTGTATCGGTGGCAAACAGAAGCCCTCGTTGCATAGCTACTTCTCGGTGCCCTATGATCCCCGCACGCATTTCTTTACACGCTATGGATCCAGTTTCAATCAGTTTCCCAATATGCGTGTATGCGAAACGCCTACAAAGAACAGCAGCCGTCTTTTGAACCACGTACCACCATTACCTATACAGCATTTACAGACCATCTTTGCGGTGTCCAAAAAGCTTCTGACCAAGGACACCCTGGAGCATTTGGATGAGCAGGCTAGCGATATCTTTTCGCTTCATCAAATCAAGGGTTATTGCTATAAGAGTTTCTCGGAGACTTTAAATCTGGTACTGGTCACCTTACTCCGCGAAATGCTGCAACATCAGGCAGATCTGCCGACACCGTTTACTAAGGATGTGCAGGAGTTTGTCAAGCGATTGTTTCTCAATGGCCAAACGGAGCTGCAAAATAAACAGCAAGACCAGGAACGGGAGCGCCGAGAGGAGAATGGCATTGCCGTCGTTAACAAGTATAAGGTGAATGTAATGGCCAATGCTGCGTGTGTTGATCTACTTGTCTGGGCCATCCGCGACGAGACGGGTAAGTTAACGAGTCTACAAATTAAAGGTGGCAAAGCGGGTTTTCATTTTATAGCCTTGCAGTTTGGAAAGTACTAGAGCTTTTTTCACTATATGAATCATGATAAAATTATGAAATTAAGATTATTTGTCCGACTATTTCTTTAAATACATGCACCTTAGGTGCCTATTATGAAACTCTCTAAAAGAGATAAAGTTAATTTTCAGTCTATCCGTCTGTTTTGATTTTAGAAAAAAAAATATAGATTGGCGCATTGAGGGTAAAAACTACTCGTATTACGCTCCGATAGTGTTACGGCTGGCTCTGTTAGCAATGTCCGTCAAGCTGAGTGTATTCATATGTACAGATTTTAATCCTGAATTGGTTCACCTACAAGAAGGAAAAAACATTATTAACCTATCTGTTTTAGTCTAGAAGTTATAGTCAATCAAATCAAAAAGTCAATCAAAAAAAAATATTTTTCACTTTTAAAGTAAAGCAGATAGCCCCTAATTTGTTTCCTGTATTGAAAATTGATTTATTTACCAATGCAATTATATTTCAGTTCATTATCTTTATTAGTTTTGAAATCATAGAATTGTAAACCCCAAAAATTTGGCCCCCTAATCAAGTGGTCGGTACATAAATATGTATGTAATAGAGGGCTGCATCAACTGAATTTGCAATTACTTTATAACTTTCTCCCTCGCATTTCAAACAAAATACTTCAGTGACGAAAGAGCTTAGTAACATAACATATACCAATCAAGCATAGAAGCAAAAGTAAGCTTAAGTAGAAGAAAAATGAGGTAAAAACAAAAAAAAACGCTCTCTGAACGCGCAAATGAGAGCGCTTTCATATTATAAAAATTACAAGGTAAGATTAATCTGCAGAATAAAATGTATGTACACAAACAGTGTAAGAGTAGACGACACTTGCCTTGTAATTATTATACTATTTTTCTGCCGTACTCGCTTGTCTTGCTATAAATCCAAGAAACCAAGAGCTATCTTCGCTGAGCAGAGGTGTTCGTGTTAGGAAACGCAAAATGTCAAAATGTATAACATAGCTGTTAACGTGATACTGAAGTAAGGTGCTTGGTCAGTACTGTATAGTAGTGAAGTAAAACCGACAGAACATTTTTTATGAGCTTGTGCAGCTTTCTACCATAGTATGTAACTTGTTTGTTTTCTGTATCCAGTGCTCTTACACTCAAAAGAATTAGTCGAGTATTTTCCTCAAAATGACCTTTGCACAATGGTATGCACATTGATTTGCTACATTTAGAAATCAAAATATGTTCAATTGTTTAGCTAACATTCTAATGGTTGCAATCAGTGTACGCAAAAAAACAAAATGAAATACACTTGGTCGAAGAATTCTGCGTACAGTGCAAAATATTTCGAAAGCTCAACTTCATTTATTTCAATTAAAAGGGTATGTACTGCAATATATTTATACCCTGTACACAAAGTGTAAAAGGGTATTATAGATTTGTGCAATGTATGTAACAGGCAGAA
Organism: Chymomyza caudatula; assembly: GCA_035041775.1. NCBI lineage: Eukaryota > Metazoa > Arthropoda > Insecta > Diptera > Drosophilidae > Chymomyza > Chymomyza caudatula. The sequence goes on along the minus strand of JAWNKW010000024.1, from coordinate 256,515 downwards.
GGAGGCGTGGCAGACCATATGTTCCAAGGGCAAAATGGTTGAGGAGCAATAGTCGAGTCGATATAGCAATGTCCGTCTTTCCGTATAAACGTCGACATCTCAGCCATCATAAAAGGTAGAGGCAAATTTTACCAAAAGTTGCGCATTTCATCCAAGCAGATGAAGTTTGTCGAATCATGTCGATTTTTTGCCCCCTTCCCCCGTGAGAGACGGTTTACGGTTTACACCCACAGCATAAAAGTTGTACAATTGGCACAGTTATGTATGTGTAATGTTACTGTGCATGTGCTGTGTAAAACTTATTAAAATCGGATAAAAACTTTAAAAGATATAGGTAATAACGTGGCCCCTCCTCATGTAAACATTAAAAACATTTTACTTTTTACTGCAATGTTAAGGTTAACATTTATGTTAGAGCCACCAAATTTAGTACGAAGACTCATGTTTAGCTTATAAACCAAACCTTGTTGACATTTTTCCGAATCAACCCACCCCCCCTCATTCCAGTTACCTTAATAACGCCCGTAACCTCGAACAAAAATTCAATTTTCACGGGAAAACTGGGTCAGGGTATTACACTGTCGGGCACCGTTCCGCTTTACACATGTGAAAATCAATCTTAAAAGTTGACTTGGTTGCTGTTTTTTAGGTAAAATTGTTTTGTTTATTTGCGTACCCTATTTGCAATAACATACTAAATTTGTAAAGAATACCCTAGTATAGTATATGACATAAAAAAACGTTAAAAACGTATAAAACGTTGTCGGGGCTCCACTTTTGCAAACAACAAAGATAAATTAAACAATACGACTCGTTTAAATACACTTGAAATGTATGTTTCGTGAAACGAAAGCAAAACCTGATGCGCTATAGGACTCCTATTTCCAATTTCCCAAAAACCCGACAACCCACCACATACACGTTCAGTTCTATGATCGCCTCTAAAACTTGTATTCAAAATGGATGTGAACAAAATCATGTTAACTGTACTGCGGGTGGTGGGGTTTCTGTGCGACAACATGAACAGACAGACATGGCTATATCGACACGTTCAGTTCTAAGATCCCGACTAATACTTTTATACAAAATGGATGTACAATGGACTAGTGCAGGGCATGGTTTTATATGCCATCATATTCATTGCTTTTCAAAAAACATAATGTAAGAGCCATAGGCAGCTCTCGGCCATGGTACCTTCTCGATAATGGCATCCAATTTATACCAAACGTTTCTATTTTTGATATTCTTTCTTAAAATAATATTGATCGTAATTCAATGCTTGTCCATGATGGAAAATAGCACTTGTCATTCTGTACGATGCTGCGCTTATTTGATGAACTTCAGATTGAAAATTTTTTATCATATTTTTTAATTTTCTCTCCCAACTTGGTATTAGCATTATCCAGATTGGATAAATATAAATTGAATATGCTGTTTGCCTTCTGGAATTGCCTGAATATTCTCGCGATGTTTCTCATAAGTCGCCGGATGTAGTGTGAAGTAGTTGTTCGTTTCTGTTTTTGTAATGAACTCTAAATAAATAAAGTGTATCGATTCTAGAAAATCGATGTGAATCGGTGGTAATTCCGGGGGAAATTCATTGAGAAAGAAATCATTTCAACCGTCATCATCATCAACTAACTATTTATTTTGTTGAGTCAAAAATGTTTTCTTTTCTAGCCTTCAGCTAAGGCAATTTATCGAATATAATGCTTCCGTATCTGAAATATATTACTTAATTTTGACAGTTGATATTGATTTTGTTTATTACCTACACTCCGCGAATTTCAACTAAAGGAAGAGTTGCAAAAAAAAACATGGACATGGCTATATCGACTTGACTATTGGTTCTGGTCATTTTTGCCCATGGAATCTTAGATCTGCCACGCCTCCTTCTGCCTGTTACATACATTGCCTTTTACACTAAAAAAAAAGTACTTCACCAAAATTCAATTCACAAGTTAACAATTTTTTTTCCACTTTTTTTTGCACTTTTATCAAATTATTTTTCCTCGATGTGATCACCTCCAAATTGAATTTCAGACTAAAATGTTTACCTAAAAATTGGAGAGTTGTAAACTAAATTTGTAAAATGTAAAATACTAGCCTTCTTCTTCTTCTTAACTGGCCATAACAACCCGTTACCGAATAACGGCCTGATGTAAATACATTCTTTTATTGAAATTGTGGTTTTACATGGTGGGTCCCAAACCCTACGCACAACCCTTTTAAGGCCTACTGGTCTCGAAAGAACCCAGTGTCATTGTTAGTCGCCTCATACGACAAGCTTTGACCTGCTGAGGTGGTATTCTCTAACCCGCTCACCACACGGGGGAAAAAAATACTAGCCTACTATTTTATTAATCATCGAAAATTTGAAAATCTGAGACTGAAAATTATAAAAATACAAAAAGCAAACTCGCACACAACGAAACAACTAGGCACACCGATAGCACACATTTACACAGAGCTCTATCGGTGTGAGATGCGTCCAGTAAATAAGCCTTAGGCGAAGCGCTTGGGGGAGACGACCCGACAAGCGCAGTCGACCGAACGCTTAGTTTCTTACTAACACCATTGATGGTGACAGTTGAATTCAAAAGTATGTCACTAATAACACTGTGTGACAGTGAAAATACACCCCATATTTCGAACTTTGACCGACGTTTACCGCATATATCTTATTTCGAAAGTAAATTTATATCGGTCTTTTATAAAAATCAATGAAGAATTAACCGAGTTATGAATAAAAATACAATAAACAGTTGGTAACCAACCCAGGCCTTTCCGCACGTTTATCAAAACAACCGAAATAGCTAGAATAAATTTAAACAACAAAAAAAAAAGGAAAAAAACATTTTTTTACTCTTATTATTTCTCTGTCGACAACTATTGCGACTAGAGTGCTCAAATTCAATAGGAAACCCTTTGAAGACATGCCCAACACGATAAAAAAACATTTAGCTTGCTAAAGCCGAAACTACTAAAGTTATTTGAATAACACACTACATCGACATCGACAACGACAACGCACGGACACTAAAGCATCGCCAAATCGCCGGAAAAGTTGTCAGAGTGCTTAAATCGTTGAAAAAACATGAAATTAGAAATCTTAGTTTTTTGGCTCATCGCAATACTTTTTTGCGAAAAAGTAAAATGGTATAGATTTGTGTAATGTATGTAACAGGCAGAGGCCGTAACCCGATAACACGGGTTGTTATGGCCAGTTAAGAAGAAGAATAGTCGAGTCGATATAAACATGTCCATCCGTCCGTCTGTCTGTGTTAGTCGTACCAACTTTGCAGGGATACCAAACTCAGACAGTGCGGAATATACGCGATCCCTCAACGGGCTATCAAATGCTGCTTTATAATCAACAAAGAGATGGTGGGTGTTGATTTGTTTTTCGTGGTTCTTCAGCAAGCAACTAGTTACCCTTATAGAATACAGTCCCTTTCCGATTCACTTCGGCCTTTCGCAACACATTCTCCATCAAAAGGTTGAAGAGATCGCAGGAGAGGGCATCGCCTTGTCTGAAACCTCGCTTGGTATCAAATAGTTCGGAGAAGCTCTTTCCTACCTTGACGGAGCTAAGCGTGTTCAACGTCATTCTGCATAGTCGTACCAACTTTGCTGGGATACCAAACTCAGATAGTGCGGCATAAACGCGATCCCTCAACGGGCTATCAAATGCTGCTTTATAATCAACAAAGAGATGGTGGCTGTCGATTTTTTTTTCGTGGGTCTTTTCCAGGATTTGGCGTAGTGTGCATATCTGGTCTATGGTGGATTTACCAGACCTAAAATGGCTTTAGTCTTTCACACAATACGCTTGAAAGGGCCTTATATGCAATAAAAAGAATACTGATAACACGGTAATTAGCGCACACCATGTAGTCACCCTTCTTGAGGACAGGGCAGAGGACACCAAGGCTCCAATAATCGAGCATGCTCTCATCTAACCATATTTTGCAAAAGAGCCGGTGCATGCATATTACCAACTCATTGCCTCCAGTCTTGAACAGCTCAGAAGCAGGTCATCTGCACCAGATGCTTTGTTGTTCTTGAGCCTCTGGATTGCGATCCTGACTTCGTCATAGCTAGGCGGCGGTATATCCACGCCGTCGCCTATGATTGGGGACGTCGAGAAGTTAACTCCGGGTGCACATTATCCTCATCATCACAGATAAGTGTTCCCTGCACTACCTCAGTGCACAGGGCATCCACTACCAGATTTTCCTCTGCATCTCTACAGGAAGACGCTTCGGTACTAAAGCCTTCGACCAGACGCTTGACTTTTGCTTTCGCAGCCTTGTGATGTCCAGCTTTCGCTGTACGCTAGTTCGCACCCTTATTTTTAATTAACAGTTGGTGCTTCCTGACAAAGGAGCGCCAAGTTTGGTATTTCGTTTATATAAAAAAACAAAAGAAGTAATTACGTCTGTTGAAGAGGAGACCATGCTTATGAGATATAACAAATGAAAAACACAGACACTAATTCAACAAAAAATGATTGGGAATGTGTTGGCGTTCAGCCACATTCTACCTTCTTTAAAATGAATTTAAAATTGTTATCCAGTAGCTGAACCCGCGCGCTCCGCTGCCCATTGATAAAGCCGTCAATAAATTAATTCTTCCCGTTCCTCTTCCTTCTCTTTCTCTCTCTCTTTTTCATACTAAGTCAAGCTGCGGATATTGGTACCAATATCTTTATATCCTCTACCCCTACTTCTACCTCCATCTCTAGAGATATTATCTACCTCAATTCAAAAGAATGTTTCTTTAGAAACACATTTAGTATGTTTTATAAGGAAAATTGTACAGCAATATCTCCGGAACCCCTAAGTCGATTTTGTTCAAACTTAGATAAGAACACTCTCCAACAAATTGGGAAGCTATACTCAAAATTTCATTAAAATCTGTCCCGTAGTTTTTGAGGAGAAGCGTCACAAAGAGCAGTCATTGGCAGTCATTTTTATATATATAGATTATTCACTTTGCTTTCCAATGCTTCTTAACCCTAGATGGTTCTTCTTCGACGCTGTGGATAAGTATAAGTTTTTTGAAATTTTGTCGCTGATTCGACGAAGAAGAACGTTTGTGTGACTTTTTGACTTTTTTTTTTTTACTTGATACAAAAAAAATATCACCATGGATAATTGGTTTCCATTGATTTAATTAGGTAAAAGAACTTAAACGACGAATTTGTGCATTCTATTCATCTTTTAAGTGTATAATGACAAAATTATCTTGCGTTATATGCAAAAAATCGCTTGTGAAGAGCAAATGTACCCCATTTATAAATTAACAAATAATATTAATGAAACTGAGTTCTTTTATTAGTTTTAAGTATTAAGAATTAATCATAAAGGTTACCTATAGTTTCAACTAACTTTGCTATTTAGTAGGTGATTTCGATTTAAGTTCCATTTTTATCTTAGTGCTACAAGTTAAACTTATATATTAATGCACTAGTCACTACAGTTACAGTTAATATTTTAATTAATTAACTATTACTATATAGGAATCTTAAAGAATATTATTTTTTTTATAGTGTGCGTTAATTTTAGCTTTAAATAGCGTTGCACTGCTAACTATTTTTAAGTTGTAAGGTAAACGGTTCCAAAGCCGAACAGCGAATATAAGAAATTGCCTGTCAGAAATAGTAAGTCTGGACCTTAAGCAAACAATATTGTGAGTTGCCTCAGTAGTCCATATGTTCTTCCCACCGCTCTATTTATATGGTCATTTCAAGTCAGCGTTCTATCAAATAAAAAGCCAAAATTGTTGGCATGCTCAACATATTCTATAAAACTATTATCAATATTTAGCTTTTGCAGACTTGTAATGTTAAACATATTTTTATATATAACAAGACATTTCGTTTTAGAGGGATTTAGACTTAATCCATTTCTTTTTGCCCATTCGCTTACAACCAATAGTTCACTATTACACACATCAAAACATTCATTAATTCTACTCAATGGACGACTAACATACAATTGCACATCATCAGCATACATGTGGACTTCCCATAGACATTTTTGGTTAATGTTGAAAACAAAAGGTTGCAATCATTGCTCAAGTTGATAAAAAATAGAAATAGCTGAATACAAGCGAACACAAAAGTAGAAATTTGGAAAAATCATGAAAAAAGTAAGTTGTAACGATTTAAAAGTTACCGTAGTCGATTCGACGAATAAGAACCTTGTGTATGTAAAATAATAAAACCATCTAGGGTTAATAATAACTAACATAAAAGAGCTGATCAAATAGGGGTACCATGTGATTTTTTTTCATTCACCATTTTCACCTACATTTATCCAGAACAGGTTTTGCGTGTACAAATATTTTAGCCACCTGCGTACTAGACTTTAGGGTACATTTATTTTGAGAAAACGTGAATTATTCTGCAAGGACATACAAACTATGGTGCGCCAAAGTTAGCTTTACTTTCTAGTTTTTCTTTTGGAAGCATTGAGTTTTATCTTTTGGTTATTGAGTCTCTTTTATTATTATTTCTTTTAACGGGCTATTTTTTCAGTTGATGCCGACTATAATGTGCCATCATTGCAGAATGGCTTGCATTTTTTATTGAAGAAAGGAAAGAAATTGCAACGAGACGAGTTTGGCGTTCGTTTTTTTGTTCTTTTAGTTTTCTATTTAAATAGTTGTTCATTACATTTTTGTATGTGTTGTTTGATTTTGTGTACCCTTTTGGCATGTGCTATCCTCGTTGTATGCCATGCTCTCTTTTGTGATTCAACAGGCACGAAAACCTTCCACACCTACAACAGCCCCGCACAGCTTATAGTTAATTTGTAGTTTGGTAAACCCATTTTGTACCACTTAAACTTTTAAAAATTAATTATTGTATCAACTTATCAACAGAGGCCGACAAACTTTGCGGACGTCTCTCGCAAAAGCTGAATCTGGTGCTCAGTCATAAGATTGTCATGGATCACATGCCCCTGTTAATGGTTTGTTTAGAGGGTCTTGGCAAACTGGCCCAGAAGTTTCCTAATATAGCAGGCACCTCGATATCCTATCTGCGCGATTTTCTAGTCGATCCCAGTCCAATTCTCGGAAAGCTGCATTCCTATGCAGTGCAAACCTTAGCCTTGCAAAAGAAAGAAAAGGAACTGACGCCCTTCAAGATTGTTGTGCAAAGTTCCGATTCACGTGCCGTTGTTGACATCTTTGGCGAGAATCAGAAGCAAGCGAGCACAGGACGCTCAGGTCATATGGCTTTTGAATCATTGCGTGATGCTGCCATAGAGAATTTAAGCATTGCGTTGCGTGCGGCTCATACGCTGGATCAGTTCTGTGTCCCTGCGCTAGTGGCAAATGTTTCGAATCGTCTTTTTACCGCTGAAAAGCATGAGAGGTAAGTTTCTGAGCTATCTTCATAATGGGAAACAATTCACAAATATTTTAGAACTCTGTAGGATCACCTTGAGGAGCAGCGCTAACTGGCCAGAATTTGTTTTCGTTATCTACAAACTAGATTTGACTATCTGAAATCTTGCTCATTGGGTATAATAGATTTGTGCAATGTATGCAACAGGCAGAAGAAAGTGTTCCATGAGAAAAAATGATCAGGAGCAATAGTCGAGTCGATATAGCCATGTCCGTCTGTTTGTCCTTCCGTATAAACGTCGAGATCTCGGACATCATAAAAGATAGACACAAAAATGTTACCGAAAAATGCGCCTTTTCTTCAAGCAGATAAACTTTGTGGAACCATTTCGATATTTCGCCCCCTTCCCCCGGGAGCTTTCCGCGGCTTACAAACCATAAAAGCTACCCAATTGAATGACGATAATTAAAATCGTAATAAAATAAAATAATTGCCAATTTTTGGCCTTCATTGATTTAGCCATGGCCGTCATTCGGTATGAACGTCGAGATCTCGGACACCATAAGTGTCAGAAGCCCAAAAATTTTACCAAAAGAGCGAATTTCATCAAGAATATGAAGGTTGTCGAATCCTGTCCATATCTCACCCCCTTCCCGCGTGAGAGAATTTTGAGGTTTACACCCACACCAAAAGTGCTATACGATTGAGACTTCACATAGTTATGCACTATGATACTGTTAGTTTTCCCAGAAATGTTGTTTTTTGTGCTAAGCCGAAAACTTTTAAGTCAAAGTTCGTGAGTGTCATATAGTTTTAAAACGTACCTTATGTAAGAAACAAAAGAACAATGTTGACCTTTTGCTCGATCCGCAACATTAAAAATACTGTTCAGGTCTGAACATGAGACGCTTCCTTATGAAGCGAAAAGAACTAAACTAGTAACTAAATTGTAATCAATATTTATGAGCCCAAAGGTAAGATAGGCAGACAGCTACATGCAACTATAACATATCCTAAATAAACAATAAATATGTTATGGCCAACCGTCTATTTACAGCTACATCTGATCATTTACTATCCTAAATAGAAATGGATAACATATAGTCAGATCAGACTATATATACATACGCTGTTGCCTTACAACACAGCTTTAGATAAGATAGAAATAAGACACCAACATAGCAATAAGAAAATTAGAATAAAAGGATAGTTCGGTCGACAGAGCGAACTAGTATAAAATTAGTACTCAAACAAAGCGTATATTCTACATGCACTAAAAACAGGTTTCTTTGTTTCAATTTCTTTCAGTGAGTCCACTTTGGTCAGCTTGAATATTATCGTTATGTTGGGACATGTTGCAGTTGCCCTGAAAGACACTTCAAAGACAACGCAAAATATTTTACAATTCTTTATTCAACGCTTCTGCAAAGTGCCCTCGGAACAGAATGCTTTAATTGTCGATCAATTGGGGTGCATGATTATTTCACAGTGTGAGACGCATGTTTTCGATGAGATAATGAAAATGTTCTCACGAGTTACTGTGCAATCAGCCTCACTGGCCTATACTTCTGATCCTGAGCATCGTAAGCAGTTTCATCATGTTTCCGATGCTGTGGTAAATGCGTTGGGAAACATTGCGGCCAATATTCAAGGTGATGGGGAAATGCTGGAACTACTAGGCAAGCTATTGGAACTCTTCGTACAAATAGGGTTGGATGGCGAACGTTCCTATGATAACACCCCCGGCGCTCAAAAGGCCAGCTCACGTGCTGGTAACCTGGGAATGCTAATACCCGTGATTGCTGTTCTGGTGCGCCGCCTGCCGCCCATTAAGAACCCGCGCATGCGACTGCACAAGCTTTTTAAAGACTTTTGGGTATACTGTGTTGTCATGGGATTTACCAATGCTAGACTTTGGCCAACAGATTGGTATCAGGGTGTACAACAAATTGCCGCCAAGTCACCACTGCTCATCTCTCAAACGGCACACAAGTCGGACATGCGAGAGCTTAACTATACCTTGGCAATCAAGAGTGACTCGGTGAATGAGCTGCGTAGTCAGATACTTGTACTGCTCGAACATTCTTCGGATAATGTGGCAACAGCTATTAATAAGCTAACATTTGCTCAATGTACTTATTTGCTAAGTGTCTACTGGTTGGAAATGCTGCGAGTGGAGAATGCAGATGAGCCGAGTCTGGAGCCGATTATGAGCTATCTATGCGATACGGCACTACAAAAGGACAAGTCGGGTATTTGGCAGTGCGTAAAATGGTAGGTTAAACAAACAGCTATGTGTATCACAATTTAGACATTCTTTGATCTTTCATATTTTCCTTGACAGCGTCGCTGATCAGGTCTTCGAAAAGTTCCGCAATGTGCTCTATGCCCACGATGAAATACGCGAAAAGGTGCTAGAATCCCAGGCCACACTGTTGCTTGTCTACTTCAACCATATACACAAACAAATCCAGTTGGTTGCCGATCAGTATTTGTCACAGCTCGTCGATAGATTTCCTCATTTGCTATGGAACCGTCGTGTACTTTGGTGTATGCTCGATATACTGCAGCTATTAGCATATTCGCTGACGCTGGATCCCAACGAGGAGACGCCCACGCTGCGGGTTGTGTCAACACCGTATACACTGCAACTTATGGACTCGCTGCCGGCTCGTGAACTGCGTCTAAAAGATTTTGCTGATCGTTGCCAAGGCATTGTAAACGAGGCAATGAAATGGGCGCCACGTTCAACACGATCGCATTTGCAGGAGTATCCCAACCAGATACCCACACCAGTGCTGGCTCATCACAGTGGCCTAGCCCTGGCCTTTGATTCGGTTGTGAATAGCAATGCCATGCATCCGGCAAACGCGCTTAGCACACTGGGCAAGCGACCAAACTGTGTAAACTCAGACACGCCACGCTTTGTATCAGTGCTTTGCTTGCGAAGTAAATATGCCGGAGAAATTTCGGGTCTTCTATCGGTGCTGAGTGAGGAGGATAAGGCTGGTTTGGCCGATCGTTTGGTGAAAGATGTTTTTGGCGCGTGTGCAGAAAAAAGTGATGCTCGGCATCGTGGAGCACTATGGCGTGCCACAGCTTATTTGATTATATGTGCCGAGGTAGACCGAAAGCTATTGCATGCAGTGGCCACCTCGCAGGTGGAGCTGTTTACGGAGTCGGCCATGGAAACAGCTGTGGAATGCTGGCAATGGGTTTTGACAGCTAGACAGGATCTCGAGTTGTGTTTTATACAAGAAATGGTGAGCGCTTGGCAGACAACGTTTGAAAAGCGCATGGGCTTGTTTGCCTGGGAACTAGAAATAACCAATCCGTTGGCCGCATTCGAGGGCTGCAAGCTAGTCACTAAGCCCATTCTCATAACACCACATATAATCTGGCTTCAATTGCTTTCGGAAATGGTGGATACAGCCAAGTATTGCAACCGAGATAAGGTGGAAATGTTTTGCCTTCTTCTGCATCGTTGTCTGCCTATATTAAAGAACTCTCGCCAGAATCGTAAAATCTCCACCGTTGGTTGTCGCTTCAAGCTATTACAGTGTGGGCTGTCACTACTGCAGGGCAACACCATACCAAAATCTCTAGCACGCAATATACTTCGCGAACGCATTTACTCGAATGCTTTGGATTACTTTTGTGGTCCGCCCACCAGTCCTAATCAAAGTCGTGAACAGCTGCTGGAAGATTTATTAATATTGCTCAAGTTCTGGCAGACCATGCGCAGCGAGAAAAAGCATTTGGTAACATCAGAAGTTGGTGATTATGATATAACAACTACCTCAGCCAGCTCCACACAAATGCTGGCGGTTAGAGCCAATCCAGAGACGGCATCTTTAATTAGCGGCGGCGCAGACTACTCACGTTCCATGTCCGCAACTGGTAATGCCGGCGGCTGGTATAATACCATACCTCACTCGACGTCAACATTGTCGAAGCGTTCGAATCGCTCAAAGCGATTGCAGTATCAGAAAGACTCCTATGATAAGGATTACATGAAAAAGCGTAGTCTCATACTGGAACTACTTGCTGTGGAAATTGAGTTTTTATTGACCTGGTATAATCCAAACAGTTTGCCGGATCTGGCTGTGCCTGGTAGGTACCCAAATTACTTTCTTTATTTTTAATGAATTCCTGATAAAATGTTTTTGACCAAAAGACCGTTAAATAAAGTCGAGATAATAGCTATGTCCGTCGAAAAGTCCGTATAAGTCGCTCAAAATAAAAACGTAATATTCAATGTATACAAAAACCGAAGATTCCATCATAATACATTGCTTGTTTTGTAATCACAAATTTGGCTAGGCTTACAAATCGGGAATCTGTATACATATAAAACTACAAAAAAAGTATTAAAGCTGATTATTTATGATTCCAGGTGAGGAACAGATAACGGAGTGGCGCAATAGGCCTTATAAGCCCAATGTTTGGCGTGACTATGCGCGCCTGGCCTGGTGCTATAACCCGTCATTGGCAGTCTTTCTGCCACAGCGCATTAAAAATGCGGAGACCATTGATGAGGAAGTATCCCGCTTGGTTTGCTCGGACCCAATCGCCGTCTGTAACATACCCGAAGCACTAAAGTATCTGTGTACAACCAAGAATCTGTTGCAGGAGAGCCCAGATTTGGTTTACATCCTCTCTTGGTCACCAGTAACGCCAATACAGGCGTTATCCTATTTCTCAAGACAATATCCATCGCATCCATTAACCGCACAATATGCTGTTAAAACACTGAGCTCCTATCCCGCCGAATCGGTGCTACCTTATATACCGCAGCTGGTGCAGGCTCTGCGGCATGATACCATGGGCTATGTAGTAGAGTTCATCAAAAATATATCGAAGCGTTCGCAGATTGTGGCCCATCAGTTGATATGGAATATGCAAACAAATATGTATATGGACGAGGATCAACAGCATAGGGATCCCAATTTGTATGAGGCATTGGACTTGCTTTCGCAGAATATTATTTCTTCCTTTTCTGGTGCAGCCAAGCGGTTCTATGAACGGGAGTTTGACTTCTTTGGGAAGATAACGGCTGTGTCTGGCGAGATACGCTCCTTTCCCAAAGGGATTGAGCGCAAAAATGCATGTTTGGCTGCATTAAGTCGCATTAAAGTGCAATCGGGCTGCTATCTGCCCTCAAATCCGGAGGCCATGGTGTTGGATATTGACTATAGCAGTGGTACACCTATGCAAAGTGCCGCAAAGGCACCTTATTTGGCTCGTTTTCGCGTCTATCGCTGTGGCATAACCGAATTGGAGACGCGCGCTATGGAAGTTTCTAATAATCCGGCAAGTTACTCATTATTTCCAACTCGTTAAACACTAGCTAAATATATCTCGCTTTCTCTCTCATTTTCATGCATGCACAGAATTCACAAGAGGATGCCAAAATGACACTGGGTGTGGAATCCTGGCAGGCAGCCATTTTCAAGGTGGGCGACGATGTGCGTCAGGACATGCTGGCGCTTCAAGTGATCACAATTTTTAAAAATATCTTTCAACAAGTTGGATTGGATCTTTTTCTGTTTCCCTACCGTGTCGTGGCTACGGCGCCAGGCGTAAGTTTGGAAAGTCATGAAGACTGTTTGGAATTAATAAGATTTACATTTCCAGTGCGGCGTCATTGAGTGTGTTCCGAATGCCAAATCCCGCGACCAGCTAGGACGTCAAACAGACTCCGGTCTTTTCGAATATTTCCAGCATCAATATGGCGATGAGAGCTCCAAGGAATTTCAAGCTGCACGCGCTAATTTTGTGAAATCAATGGCTGCTTATTCTCTTATAGGATACCTGCTGCAGATCAAGGATCGACATAATGGCAATATTATGATTGATAAGGATGGGCACATCATACACATCGGTAAGTTTTGTACCTGGTACAGACAGGGTTCGTAAAACGGCTCGCATGAGTTGCTGACCAGGTGAGTTGCTCACACATTGACTTGGCTCCTGTTTGTTTCTTTCAAAATATTGCAGACCACATCGTCATAGTAACGCACATAACACTGGTCAACACTCGATACTATCGATACTACTATTGGTTTTTCTTCCCTCCTACCTTTCAAGCCTTATACTCTTCTCCCACTGAAAGTTTCACGACAATTCTTAGCCGATAAAAAGGGTTTTTGTATGGCGTAGTAATTGATTGTTGACATTGTTGTTTTTGTTTTCAAGACATTTTTGGCTATTGTGCAACTTGCAGTGGGAGTACCAAAGAGCATGAAATTTAATAGAGTGAATTCCCTTGTCCGTTACTTTGAGTCATCTTGCTGAAAATCGACCATTCCCAAGACAGTGCATACATATGATACAAAGAGAGAGAGGTACAAAATGAGGCAAAGAAGTGCGATTTGCAGTCGCGTTAACCATGTCTCTCTGAGCACGCAAAGAAATAAGAGCGCGCGATGACACTGATTCACTTTTTGTATGATATAGTAGACCGATTTTGATCAAATTTGGTACAAAAAAAAATTTGGTATAAATCGGAAAAAAAAACTGAGTTGACACAAATCTTGGTTGCTTGATATGCGTTGGGCCTGTCCATGGTAAAATAATAGTTATTCTACCATGGGCCTGACAGAGACAGCAATTCAAGCAGGCTCCCACGTTCACTGTTTTGGAAATGGTCACTTTTCTGCAAAAATTTTAAATTTTTCAACGGTCCAGGATTCCACTCCATTATTTCAGGCTCTTTGTGGTGCAGGGTATAAGCCGCTTAGCGTGTGCTTAAACTATTGCAAGTGAATAAAAAACATCGATGTGAGACAAAAAGGGGAAAAACCGATATATCGATATTACTATCGGTTGTTTTGCAGACAAACAGTGGGAACTAAATAATTTTGATCATTGTATTTGCCATGACATACGTTTCGTTTTAAAGCAATAGAGTATATTTTTAGTCTTCTATTATATACAAATATTTCTTCCGGGTACGAACATTTGGGACAATATGTTAGTTTAGCCAATGGAAAGGCTTGGCTATTTATAGCGTAGTCACACTGGACCCTCTCGAGTTCCGCACTGGCCAAAAAATCGCAGCTGAACAGTTGTTTCTTCTTTAACAACTAATATTTATACAGCGAACAGTGAAGTGCGAGTTATAAACTTTAAAACATTAATAATGCTTTAACATTATTAATGCTTGCAATATTTTAATTTTAGTTTTGCCCTAATTTAAGTTCTAATATCGAATTTAAAAATCAATTGGTTTTACAATTTTTTTCATTCGTGATTTACTTTTCAATTTAGCAGGTGGCGTTGGAGTGTACTATCTGCATTTAATATATACTTATTATCTATCAATCAGTTCCGTGTTTTTTTTTTTGCATTACCGTGAAAATCCTTACGACTTCCTACGGGACTCAGGAAGATTGTGACAATAGGAAGCCTGTTTAGCAATCCTACTCTGTCTTCAACTTCTTCCTTTCTCTTATTTCAACTGTTTTTCCCTCCCCTAACTTCCTCTGTCGGGCATGGCACAATGGGCAAGGCTGCCTGAGTGCTAGGGATGGTTTCATCTTTCCCTGATGAGCCATCGCACCCACCACAAATCTAATCTAATCTAATCTAAACCGTGAAAATCATTATAACTTCTTTATTTTCGATCGGAAACATGGCTCATTTTGTTTTTTGCAAATGCAACTAATGATTCAAGAAGTCTTATTCAAAAATATTTTCGCAACAGGCCAACGTCTTAGGTAAAAACATAAATTGTTCCCTTTTTTGAATTTCAAGCACGAGCGCTTATTAAGGTCTGTGGCCAAAAACTCATAGGTCAAATGGAAAAGTGGTATGTGAAATGATTGTAGTGGCAATTTAAATAAAATAAACAATTTATTGAAGTTGATACTTTATTTGACAATAGAGTTTAGCGGTTTAAGTGAAACCTCCTGAAAAATACCAATATTCGCGAAATGATCGAAACCTGAGGATGAAATAAATCATTACGGTGCGATATTAAGAAAGCTTCCGACAACATTACATATTAAATCAACAGCGGGGGATGAATTCAACAAATGTCTGAAGTCATCATATTTGTGGCGTTACGTGAAAACATTCCAGTGTAATAGTACCCGACTGATTGTGACAAAGGAAATGAACAATTTATTAGTGGCAAGGATTTTAAAAGAGCCGTTCAAAGGAGAAGAATGCCTAATTCCACAAATTCTCTTGCCTTCAACCGAATTGCTCTTCCGGTTTAAACCATAACCAATGGACGGGAAAGCTTTCCGCATAAATATAGGGTATATTTCAGTCAATCTTTCATTGATATTATTTGATTGTTTCATCAGCAAAAAATCGATAATTAACAATTTAAAAAAAAATTCGCGTGGAATCAATTAATTTAATCAAAAAATCTATTTTGAGCAAAACGAAGTTTGTTAGTATAAATATAAAAATAAAACGGATTGAAGCCAAGCTAATGTCATAGAAAATGTAATGAAAATTTTTTAATTCTCATTTTTCGGTCGCCTACGAGCACCAGGTATATCTTTACAAAACCTGGGTATAGTACATTTGTATGCACATACATCTCCGTTTTGATTTTAAGCACATTTCTAACTATGGTAATTATTTCGTTTAAGATTTCGGCTTCATGTTTGAGAGCTCACCAGGTGGGAACATTGGTTTTGAGCCGGACATGAAGCTCACCGATGAGATGGTTATGATTATGGGCGGCAAAATGGAAGCGCCTGCCTTTAAATGGTTCTGTGAACTGTGTGTGCAGGCTTTCCTAGCCGTTCGCCCCTATCAGGATGCCATTGTTTCGCTGGTTTCGTTGATGTTGGACACTGGACTACCCTGTTTCCGGGGGCAAACCATAAATTTGCTTAAACAGCGTTTTGTTGCCACAAAGAACAACAAGGAGGCAGCTGCTCATATGCTAGCTGTTATTCGCAATTCGTATCAGAATTTCCGAACACGTACCTACGATATGATACAATACTATCAGAATCAAATACCTTATTAAATTGTTCTGTAGTATATATAAGCCAAAATCTGTATTATACATATTATGTATTTGTCTTGTAGCGTTTATTTCTATTTGATAAAATATCAAATTGTTTGCAAATTTGTTCTGAGCATCTTTTTATCTTTTTATTTACTAGCTGTTAATTTACAAAAATTCTATATTTTAAATTATAGGTAAAAAGTAATATAATGTCATTGTTAACTATATATATACAGTTTTAATCTGCCAATTCAAGTCATGTTGCATTATTTATATATTAATATTACACTACTATGAGCATTATAAACTGAATGAATTTCAATTGTTTTTTTTTTGTTTTTCAAGAAAACCCATGATATTTATTTAAACCAAAATAAAGAAAATATTAAATTGTTAAAATGGACTGAGCGTTGCGTTTTGCGTATTGCTGTTGCTGTTGCTGGCTGGGCTGCAAAAACAATAGTACTAAAAAAAGAAAGTGAGGGCAACATAGTGAACTTGCTACTAATCGAATAGTTATCGAGCTATGTTGCTTTTATTATCATTTGTTTGGCTAAGCATTCCAATCGTTTTCTAGTTTCTCAAGTGAATGAACGCAACGTAGTTGATAGCTGTTGTGTCACAGTTGTATAAAATACACGGTGGCAAACTCTTGCATATGGGTAATTTTCTTCCGTTGCATTTGTATATCGGCTCACTAATACAAAGAACGCGCATATTAAGTATAAAGTTTAATTGTTTAGATTTTACAAATACAAACAAAAGAGTTAAGCTGATTGTATAGTGTGACCGTAAGTAAATTTCATAATTTTACCTTCGATATTAATATCAAAAATCGATTTAATACTAAAAAAAATGGTCACACTGTGCTTGAAAACTAATTGAATTTTGCTCATGATTTTTTCACATCAAAAGATTTGAGCTATTAAAGATAAAAATCACTAAAGTTTTAAATAGCTGATAAATAGCTAAAGAAAGCGTTCGCGTTGTAAGTAAAAAAGAAAAATATAATAATAATACAATGAAAATGAGGATTATTTGATGAAACGCAAAGTAACGAGTACGAGAAGTCGCAGTATATTGCGCGTGAATACATAGCGAAAAGAAACTATAAAGCGAAACCAACCAACCAAACGAAAAGTAATAAAAAGTGTTGTTAGAACTAAATTGTGCAAAATATTAGTGCAACAGTGCAGTAAATATATTGAAAAATTGTACGTTGCAGTACAAAACCCAATTTTTTTTAATTTTTTTATATACGACGGACGACAACGAATGAAATATATATACGGGGAAACAAGGTGTAGCAAAAGACGAAACGAATTAAAAAAAGGCAACGACAGCGGCGCTCGATACGTTTGCGTGTGTGCGTGCGTGCGTGTGTGTGTGTGTGTGTGTGTGTGTATGTGTACTCGAGTGCTTAAGAGGGCGCTGTGTGTGTATGTGTGGTTTGCAGTGTGCATGCATGAGAGTGTGCGTGAGGCGGCGGCGACAGCGACAGCGACAGAGCGTAGTTGACGACGACGACGACGACCAAGTCGACGGTAGCCAAAAGAAAGCATTGAAATATTTGAAAAAAAAGAAAGAAAAAAGAAATGGTATCTACGCTAAAAAAGAAAATTAATATCGAAATGAAAAGTCAGCAATATTTAAATAATATAAGCGATAGTGACAACACTCAACATATTTGTATATGGGTCGTAGGTGTCCAGTTTTTTTTCAGTGCATGTGTGTAAAAATATGCGGCCTGGGCAGCAATACCAATGAAATGAAAATTTCCGCTAATTCCTAGAAGTGCCTTGCAAATTTTTGATGCATGCTTTTAATATACACGATTTACACTTAACTATACTTTGAGTTGAGATCACACACACACACACACACACACACACACACACACAATGGAGCTATGAAATGTGTATATGAAATGTTTTTTGATAATGCAAAAAAAAGAAATTACGTTACACAAGCGTGCGACTGCGACTTCGACTTCGACGACGCCGTGCCGCGCCGTGCCGCGCCGTGACGTGCCGTGCCGTGGTGAAGTGCCATAATCGCCATTGATTTCGTGGTGTGTTTGTGTGTGTGCGTGCGTGCGTGCGTGTGTGTATACATATGTATGAGTGTTTCTAATTTTTTAATCATTTTTTTTTATTTGGTTTAGTGTAAAAATTGTACCTATTACCTATGGTAAAATAAATATCGATGAAAGCAAACGAAACAACAAGAAAAACCTGATAACAAATTAAAGCTGCATTGCAATTGTGGGGTACTTCGCTTGCCGCCTCTGCCTCTGCCTCTGCCTCCGCCTCCGCCTACGCCTGCGTAGTTACACAGTGGTTAACAAACTTCGAGTGAGTGAATAGTTAATTTGTATGTATAACTGACGCTTGACGCCTATTGAAAAGGCAATGGAATACCTTTGAAAGCATCTAATTCGTTTATAATGTATGTTTGATCTCAACTTTGACCCACTGCGCTTTGTGGCCACACGCTGACACAGCTAGCTGCAACGGCTTTTCTATTATTATCGCACAATCCAAGTGCTGCTTGCTACTGTGTCCTGTTTCATTTAAATTATATTCAATTTGCTGAAAAAACATTCTTTGTATCGCTATTGTGGAAAAGTGCAACGTTTTTGCCTTGAATGTGACATTGAAAAGGCAACCCTTTAACACATACACACCCTCATCAAACAAACACACGGACAAACAAGCCAGGTTTATCTTGGATCAAACATTAGCTAGTGTGTTCCATCAAAGAACTTCGCTCGATAAGATTGTTTGTATTGTATCTAGTACGTAGAGCAGTTTTTTTTTGTTTTTGTTTACTTTCTATTAAACAAAGGTCTCGGTTCCAAATCATATATATTGTGCCTGCCAATAGGTGGCATATTGACATATTTGTGTGAGCCTTCTAAAATGATAATAACAAAACCCCATAACCAGCCGTGTTGTGCGATACTTGAAAGTTGCTACAAAGTGCACTGAAAAGGGCTTACTAGCGAGATGACATGACGACATTGGTCATGGCACGCATAGTAGAACTCTACTATGATGGCACGAATCAACACAAGTTGACCAGAGTTGCCAACTTGCTTCATAAACGTTATTTATGCGCGCGCTTCATGGGTGTTTGTTTGTGTGCTTGCGCTTGGCAACAAAGGTCCCAGGAAAGTGGGTCGCAGTTTTGAAAGCTTATTCAAAATGTTTGAAAGAACTTGCAAGCTTTTTATGCCACAGCTGTTTTCAGCTACATTATAATTGTTGTCTTCTGTTTCCAAATCTGATTGAACCCCTAAAACATGTGTGCACCAAAAAGTACCAAAAATATATATATATATATCTTTTTTATTGGTAACAACTTAGTTCAATAATTTAGTTCTTGCAATAAAAAATATATGTATATAGATAGTATATGTTTAGCTCATGCTCAATGTCGAATATAGGTTCCATTCGTAACTCAAAACCAAAATTGTGAGGTTCGGCTTAGTTGTTCGAACCCTTGATATAATATTATAAGTATTATACCATGGCCGAACTAACTTGACATCTGAATTATGGTTTATTTAATACCAAAGTAACACGTAATATTTATAACAACAATTGGGTAATAACTTGCCCAAGTTGCAGAAAATAGTAGTAAGCTTTAATTCTCGAATATATTCCTACTGATTAATATATTACAATTTAAAGTTTATACTTAGTACTTTATTTTTTGGCTTATTCATTTAAGTATTCTTAAAAAATATGTAACAAAATATGCATGATAAGAGTACGGCAAAATTACAAAATGTTATTGTGCTGTGGATTTTGGTTTGCTAGCAACATTTTTACGCTTGCGTTCTTTCCGATTCCGTCACATTCCGATGCCTTTTTTTACTACGAACATTTATTGATTATTCCAAATTTCATGCAACTGTATGTATGTCCTTCCATGTTGATTCCGATTCCACATTCTCGTGAATTGACTACAGCACACACACAAACTCGCCCATTTAAAAGCTGTCTTCTTGCCTTCATTCTAATATTTTTCTCATATAATTTCGTTCGTCTTCTTTTTCCTCACAGGCACAGAAGGCCAGAGCAGCACAAGGACTGTTCCACTAGTTGCGTACTTCATTACATAACCCACTCACCCAAAACCCACTGTGCAAAGTGAGGTGAGCTCAATCTGCAGCCGAAAAATGGTCTGCTTTCTCAGTCGCTACGAACGCTCTTACTTTTCACACAGAATGTCGTGTATTCTGCTTCTGTTTAACAATTCCATTTATTTTTTTTGGGACTTGAGTTGCATTTTTGGTGCAGCTTCTTGCGATTCTTTGTTTCTTAACTATATTAACGTTGACGCTTCAAAATTACATAATTTGTTGTTGAATATTTTACGCGCTATTGTGTGTCACGTGCATATCGGCAAGCTCGCATATGTTACGCATATCTCGCTGATAGCCCTACAGGAAGCCATACGAGTACGAACTATAGTATATTTGCTTGGAGCGAAGTAGTATGTTTTAAAAACCTTGCTTTCGTTGCTTTTCGAAGTTTTGTCATCGCTATTAATATTATCCGTTTTGGATAAAATCCATAATTCATTTTTGAATTTACTCTACATATATCGAAATAGTTGAATCGATTTCTGCTAGAAATGATTGATTTTTTTTTATTAATATACACAAAGTGTCAAAGGGTATTATAGGTTTGTGCAATGTATGTAACAGGCAGAAAGAGGCGTGGCAGACCATATGTTCCATGGACAAAAATGGTCAGGAGCAATAGTCGAGTCGATATAGACATATCCTTCCGTATGAACGTCTAGATATCAGACACCATAAGAGGTAGGCACAAAAATTTTCCAAAAAATGCTCATTTACACGGAAAAGATGAAGTTTGTCGAATCACATCGATATCTTTTCCCCTTCACCTGTGACATATTTTTGCGGTTTAAAGCCGCTCCGTTCAATCTAGCATCTCAAAACTCGCCAGAGGTGTGCGTCGAGCTTATGTGCAACTAAGTTTTGAAAATTATCGAAATCGGATAAATACAACAAAAGTTATAGTCAAAAATATGCTTATTTCATCCCCTCGCCTATAAACTGTGCCGAAATTCCACTACGTGTAGATATGGATAGATGTGAGCTAGAGTTACAATATTTGGTGTGGAGACTCGTGTGACCCTAATCGTTAAAACTGTGTCCACTTTTTTTTCAATAATTAATAATTATTGATTTGAAAATTGCCACAGACATTTATAAATGTATTTTTGATTTATATTACAAAATTCAACGACATTGTCGACAAGAATGCTGGAGTTATGGGCATAAAAGTAATTTTTACCACCACTTTATTTTGTTCCCATTTTACCGTATGCTGGATTTAGTGCTTATGGGGAAAAAAGGGTACAGGGTATTCCACTGTCGGGTACCGTCCCGCCTGCATAAAATTTTTTTCAGTCGATCTCGAACGTAATTCAGACATGTCAGACCTACTTTATCCCTCTCTTGCTTCTCATCAGTGCGTTGCACGTGACGTAGATCACTGCGCATTTATTTTTTACGCATTGGCATAATATAATTGTATAGATTTAGAGAAAACTGAAAAAAAAAATTTTAATTTTCTTATGGACAAAAAATGTTGCCTTGTATAAAGTAACAAATTTCTAAATTTGAAAAGTAGACCATTTCGGATTTTAATAATTTTCACACTGCTCCGTTCGAACTTTGTGGGTTTTATGGGATGGCCGAGAAGGTCACACAAATACACTGCAAGACATTAGAATAGCACAATATTGTTGAGTCATGTCGAGGCCTTTGCATGCTGTAACTGTGTATGTGTGATATAAATGATGATAAATTCGAATCTTACCCTAGTATTACAAGTGCAAAATATGGGCCAAAATAAGTGGAATGAGCCACTTTTTTATTAATCTCTTCGATTGCCATGATTTTCATCACTTAATCTTGTTTTTTGGAAGTTCCGATTATTTATCGGTGTTTCTTTTTTGTTTAATTATATGTGCATTGCTTCCTATCCATTTTTTACTTTAAATAAATATTGAAATTCTTAGTTTAGGGCTTTAAAAAAAAATTGAAAATAAATTTCGAAAACTCAGGTCTTATAACTAAATAAAATTAATATGGATTTTCTTTATAGAATATAAATGTATGTGCATATTTCATATTAAAACACTTCATAAAATAAATTAATGTTAATAACATATTGGGTTGTCGACTAGTTTCAGCCTACAGGGCATTAAGCGCACCCTAATTTTAAGGACGGACAAGTTTTTGTATATTCCGGTTCAATGGCACGGTTTCCTATTCCTTTAAAGCATTTTTAAAGTTTCATGACTATAACATTGAATTGAATTCATGCTCCGCTGTTGATTTCGGAATCACTGGAAGTGTTTGATACCGGTATCCGTATAAGTAATCATGTGACGGCAAATTAAGTCATTTGAAAACAACTATTAAATAATTTTGCTCAAAAATAATTTGGACAGAGCGGTGTTGCCATCCATTAGGGTTTTTAGTGGCTCTATTGGTGGGTTTAAAGGAATCAATATAACTTTTCCTGAAGCACAGCAGATGCCTGCCGTTTTATTCTTCAATTTTATAAAACGGCAATGAGTGCATTCTTTGTCCATGGTGTGATTTCGGGTTCGTAGGCGAAAGCCATACGCTGAAATGCAGACAATGTTAATGCGCGAGTCCCTCGCATTGGCTAATCTATTCGCTTCAGTAATACGTTATCTCTAATTTATTCCTCTAACCTGCAAGTTTTGAGGTCGTTATGCAGGAGGTTGTATAGCACTCATTGCAGCTAACACGATTTGCAGGATCTTAAATACTATGTAAATGTTGTTCTGGTGTGAATTATCTCGAACCACTATCTCGTCGAGCGGCCCGAGTACTTCTGTCAATATTTCTTTTCTGGACTGTCTTCTAATCCAATTTCAGAGTGAAATGTTTACCTAATCATAGTTGGGTATTTTAAACACATGTATATGTATTTATTATGTCAGAATATTGCTGATCCATCCTGACCAATTACCGGAAAAAACGAATATATTATCCACATCTTAAGTCATTTGGGTCAGTGGTTCTCGAGTTTCAGAAACATTTACTCCGCGCAAACTATTTTATATGTCAAGATTTAGTACAAAAGTTATATTTCAAAGCAATTGAAATGACAGAAAAATGTTAACAAAGTGCTTGCCGCGATGAATGCGTAAGTGACGTTAGCTCAGTTTACCGATCTATACATTTATATTAAATTTAATTAAAATCAATCCATTATATCATGCAGCTATGCAGCTACGTTATTAAAAGAAGGAAAAGTCAAAAGCTTTCATTTGTAATTCAAAAAGTGAAAAACACGTTTTTTTAAATTAAGCGGTAACGCATTAATTTTTCGATCTGACATTTTTTGTAGAATTTTTTTTTTGCACGTACAAATCGATCTGCATCATTAGTTTTTAAAAATCGCTGGGGGCACTTTTTTTTTTTTTTTAAACGTGTTTTTTTTACTTTTTGAATTATTGCGACTAAACTACTAAATATTTTTGAACCAAAAGGTTTAACACCAATATGTTAATAAGGGCAATGAAAAGAATTTTTTTTTATTTTTTTTAAGTCTACTTTTTCTTTAAAAAAAATGAAAATTTTATTATTTTTTGAAGAAAAAAGAAAAAAAAAACAATCACGATTTTTCTTCCAAAAATTCCTTTTATACTCTTCTATATAAAGTAAAAATTTGAACCAAATCGGTTTGGTGGAACAATGTTAAAAAACCAAAAAAAACTAAAATTTTAAATTTTAGAAAATTTAAAAAATTTCTAAAATTTTTAGGACTGTATTTAATGATCATTTAACGATCCAATCGAGTATTAACATGGCAAAAAAATAAAAAATTCATTTTTATTATATATTTATATATTATCGATTAAAATATATCGATTTTACTTAAACATAAGTTGCGAATCGATATTAACCACTTTTAACATTACAAAAATCTTTATTTTTGAGTTAGTATCAATACCTGCTATACATATAATTAAGAAAATCATAGACTGTAACCATACTGTAATTTTTTTTTATCAAAAAGGAATTAAAAAAAATTAAAAATATTCGTTTTATTGCCCTTATTATTAAGTATTATCGTGGAAATTTTGGTTCAAAAATATTTAGTAGCAATAATTAAAAAAGGGAAAAACAAGTTTTTTTAAATTACTTAAACTTTTTGGTACCTTTTCAAAAAAAAAAAAAAAATTGACGTTTTTTATTTCAAATTTTAATATATTTTTTTTTATTGGGAAATGCGAAAAATGCGACAAATTTCCGGAAAAGTAAGAATTATGTATTTACAGACTGTGTTTGGTTCATCGGTGAGAAATAGGAAAGTTTTATTATTTTAGTATTTTTAGTTATTTTTGTTGCTACCCATTATAAATTATAAACAGCACATTCGTTTTGTTCCGAACGCAATCGTTTTGCTTGTCAAAGCAGGCAATTTTTATAAAAATTTGAGTTGATACTTCATTTGACAATATTGACAAGGTGGTTTAAGTAGAACTTAAACAGGTTCTCGAAACCTGAGGGTGACCGGAAAAAACTGAGTACGGTGATCAACCATCAGAGTTCTTGAATATTAACTCGTATTAAGTAGTGTTATCTTTGATTGATGAGATACAGTTAATGAAGTTCCAATTTTAGACCCCTCCTCCTACAAACTGAAACATAATTTCAAATTTTATAAAAATGTTAATATTGAGCAATGCTAGAGCAATGTTGACCTTTTTTCGAATCATCCCCCTTCCCCCGTAATACTGTTACCTCTATTTCGTCTATACCCTTCAGCGTATCGATACAAAAAAAGTTTTCGAATACAGTAATAATGCCTTTAGCTGCTCGATTACTTTTCCCACGCATATAATGCGGCTATCCCAAAAATGCAGCTAAGTTGTTATTTTGTTTAATCGCGTTTCCGATCAAAGCAACTTTTTCTGATTACTTGAAACTAAATGGATATTATTCATTTCAAAAGAATATATGTAATTAAACTTATTATAGAAATTTAACGGACTGTTGACTTCGACACTTCTAAATTTCATATTTGTATAGTTTATCAGCATGCATTGTGTATTGATAATTCGAAAAATCTGTTTTTTTTTTGTTTTATACAGAATTTTTGGTACTTATGTTTTAAAATTTGTCTTCCATCATACATTGAGTTGTTTCAGGAATTCCTCACAATTGTGTTCTGTGCTAAGTTTTTCCAAAACATAATAGCACAGAAGCCTTTTTTAATTGTAACCTTTAACTTAGCCTCGTTTTCACCGTTTTATTGCAGAAACATGTTTTATGGGTTTTATCCAAGCCGCGAACAACTTCGTCAAATGTTTGATGGCCATTACAGGGAAGACCAGTTTCCATGCGCGATCTATGTAGATTAAGCATAGATTACTTTAAAAAAAAATTTAACTGTCTTTCCTCTTTTCAAGGCATTGAATCCATTCTTTCTTGATAAGAATACGAACATATTCTACTTCGAAGCAATAAACCAGACTACAAACACTATGATGAGTAACGCTCATCACTGGTAATGTAAGGCGCGCTACTAAGCAGTGCTGCAGCTCACAACTATCACAACGATCGGTAGTTCGTGCTGTGACGAAAGCAAGAGACTGACGAAATGTTGTAGCTCACTAGCTATAAATTACAGGAAGTTTTGAGCTTTTGCCTAGAGCGTCTGATCCGGTCGAACTATATACCATTGTCTAGGTATTAAAGCGTAGATTAACCTTTTTATAGACGGTTTTTTTATTTAGCTATTGGTTTGGAAGATATAGTGGCTTAAAAATAATGTTCCCTAGCTCCAAAGGGGTGCCGGACAGTCATAGAGCTCCGATAAAAGCAGATATGGGATCTAGGCGTGAATAAAAATCCAACAAAACTAAAACGAAGTAAATCGGATATGTTGATCAGAAGTTATAGCCGTTTGACAATTTTCGCGAAATCTGAAATGCCAAAATGTTTGTCTGTTTGTCGTTTTTTTTTTTTTTTATCGTAGCGTTCTAAAATTTGGTACGCATATAGTAATATTATAACTGAGAAACGTTTCATATATAGTTTTTCACACTTCCCCCCCCCTTTTAGACGCTATGAGTAAAATATTGCAATTTTATAAAATAACTGTATAATTATAATTTCATATTTTTTGCTTTTTACTTTACTTTACTTTATTTTAGACCCTAGAACGACGTTTCCGAAAAGTTACGGGCTCAAATAATTTGGTTCATTACTTAACGAGATATATTACATTAAACACAAAATTTCGATTTTTCAGCGTTGTAATTCATGCCCCTACAGCGTTATTTTGTCTTTAATAGTGTGCGTGAGCCTTTAAAAACAGGTCCATTCATTTAATCACATTTTTTGTTTTACCAACTTTATAACATTGTTTTAAATTACACATTATTAGAATCTTAATTGAACGAATTTCTCAAAAGTTACGGGTACAATATAATAAGTTGATTGATTGCAGATATATTTGACATTAAACTTAGAATTTCATTTCAAAAGTGGAATTTTTATTTCTTTGCCTTGCTTTGCTTTCAACTGGAGTTTGGCAGCACAAAATAAATTCCACTCAGGTGCGTACTAGGCTTCTTTTTTGGCTGTTGTTGTTGTTCAGTTATGCATTGCTTGTTGGGAATTAGGTATGATGTATGTGAGTATATGCATACATATATGTACATATGTATGTTGTATAAATCTCATGATCCAACAATTAGTAGTTCTTTGCATTTTGTATAAATCTGCTATCGCAACAGGACTACGACTACACTACGTGCTTGAGGACATTTGCTCTCATTATATACAGGCGGAGTTCAAATTTTACGTTAATTAGTATGACAGCTGTTATTTTGATTGAACTTCGCACAAATGTGTAAAAGAGAATAAAAGTGAACGGATCTGTCTTTTGAAAAACGTTTGTGCCGAAATTCAGAACCCTTTAAAAGAACTGATATAAAGAAAAAAAAAACATCTTCGAGGTAAAAAACTTCTGCTGCTTTTCGGCAAGCTGTGAAAAGTTTGTAGGACGTTCCATTAGACCACCTTGACGAAATGTGGCATTTTTTTTTTTTTAATAAAAATTTAAAAAAAAAATATAATTTACAAGAACCTATTGAAATGTGCTTTAAAATTTTCAATGAAAAATATTGCATATACTCTGTACTTTTCTCGGCACATAAACTATATCATTAATTTTATGATTTGCATACAAGTTCCTACGCTTTCGTCACAAGTTTTTTACCACGAAGAGGTTTTTTTTCTTTATAAAAATGTACGCTACACACAATTTCTAGTGTGGCTTTTCATGCGCCACCCGAGTGCCTTTTGCCTCTCCAGAGCAACTCTGCTGATACAAGCAGCGAAGGCAGGAAGGGAACGGTTTGCGTCAATTGCACGAAGCAAAGAATTCAAACATAAGAATAGTTTCAGTGTTTCATGCGTCGATTGGTTGTCGAAGTACATTGAGAGAAAATGCTTTGTACTTACGATCAACTCATCATTTTACTTAATAAATGCTATATATTTTTTTATTTGTAATAGATATTAAGTTAGAAACAATTATTGAATATAACAGGCAAATGTATAAATAAAATATTAATATTTGACATAGCCCACTGTACACGCATGTATGTTTATGGTGTTTCCTACTTTTCGGCAGTTTGTGTTTTCTTTTACCGACAATGATCAGTACTTTCAATTCGCCAATATTATTTTTATAATTATGTTCGCATTAAGGTTTTATGACTTAAATAAAAAAACATAAATAAAACTTTTAAATTTATAAATTTGATAAATTTAAAATATTTATAATATTAATATTTTTTTGATCAGATTAAGAGATAAAGATCATTTACCGGCCCAATCTCAGAAATCAACATACAAACTTATGTAACTATAAATTTGGGATAGGTCATAATTGGCACAAGAAAACTAGTAAAATTACTTTTACAAAATATATTAATTACAAATATGCATTACGGCTCTCAACGCGCCGAGCCAAGAGTACATTCTATTGTTAGAACTCAGTACTTTTGGAAGAGCGTAGTTGTGACAGTAACGATTTCGTGTTTGCTCTCATAGTAAAATTTTTTGTGTGGCTTTGAGATCATCTTATTGTTTCTATTGTATTTGAATGAACTATTCCGTGATATAGTGGCTGTAAGACAGCAGTAGTATTTGATGGCATAAGGTGAATATCGGCGTTGTCACAGTTTTCTACTAATGTTTGCATTTTCTTTGTTTCTTAAACCATGTAAACAAAACCTCCTCCACCAAATCATATGTGCACTTCCATTGACAAATAAGTTGGCACATTTTACTATGCAATTAAAGTAAAAATATTGCTATCCAAATGCTACTAAAATGATATTTTTCATATAGAACAGAGGTGCCTACGCCATTGCTCCAAGCATAGGCAAATGGATATACAAACACAACTTGGCATGCTCGCAGAATAAAACAAATTTTAACTTCTGGCGTCTTATCTTCATACTCTTCCAATGTTGTTGTCCCACTAATACGAATGTTATTTTGCTGTTGTCTGGTTTCCGTACTTACATTTGTACAAATCAGTTTTAGTTTTCGCTATAGGTGCAATGTTTGACATGAAATAGATAAATTTGTTGCAAAAAGTATGTATTCCTTCTATGTATTTGTGTTTACATTTATCTGCATTGGTGAGTGCTCTGCCATAAGTAAATTTTGGGCACACTTGATTTAGTATTTATAAAGAAAAAGACGCGCATTTTCGTCAAGCAAATGAAGTTTGTCCCATATAAAATGGGAACAGGGTATTCCACTGTCGTGTATCCGACTGTCTGCATCAAATATTTTTATACCCTGTACACAAAGTGTAAAAGGGTATTATAGATTTGTGCAATGTATGTAACAAGCAGAAGAAGGCGTGGCCGACCACATGTTCCATGGTCAAATGATCAGGTTCATTAGCCGAGTCGAAATAGCCATGTCCGTCTGTGTTGTAACGTGTTTCTCAGAGACTATTAGAGTTAAAAGAGCAAGTTTATTGAATCAAGTCGATAGCTTACCCCCTTCCCCCGTGACAGAATTTCGCGGTTTACTGCCGCTCTGTTGAATCTAATTACTCGAAACTCAACAGAGGTTTGTGACGTCTTTATGTGCATATATATTTAAAAAAAAATTTGATGCAGACAGTCAGGACGTATCCAATTTCATAAGCCTGTAAACATTTTCCTATTGGAAAGTTCCAATACATAACCCCTTGCTCTGATTCTGGTATTTACTTCAAACATTTAACTGCTATTCATATGGTCGCTAATGTTGTTGGTAGCAGAGACCAACTAGTAGTTTAAGGCGACTTTAATATTTCTTCATTGTCGTGGCTTCAATCGAACAATTCTAATTTTCTTTTTCCAACTTGTCAGCATGACTTTGTTGCTTGTCTGATTGACATCTCTCTGGGACAAATTAATTCCGTCCGCAATTGTTCCAACAGATTGTTAGACCTTGTTTTTATCACAGATTCTTCTAATCTGGAGATATCAAGGGTAAGTCCGCTTTCCTTACCCGAGGATCCCTACCATCCGACTCTACGAATTTCTTTGATCTTTAATAAGTCTCAATTTGCCAGACCAGTATTCATTCTCCACGAAGGCGATGCTTTCGAAAAGATAATTTTAATGATTTAAATATATCATTATCCAATATTGACTGGTCCACTTTATTGTCTACCGACAACTTAGAAGATGCAACGAATATATTCTTTTGGAGTTGATATTACAAATTTTCAATTGTACGCAGTAAATTCTTTCTTCTTAACAGATCTTGTTATAATAATTACTTATCTCGCTGTCGAGCTAACTTTCGAAATGATCCAAAGCAATTTTTCTCGTTTGTTAACTCCAAGCGTAAATTTTCACAATTCTCTGCATCATTATTTCTAAAAAATACCTGCAAATCTTCCTTCTTTCCTGGTCCTGATCTTCTTCCCAGTTGCGTGTTAAAGCATTGCGCTCGTTCTCTCTCTGTTCCTCTTACCATTCTTTTCTCCTTATCATTAAAAAATTCCTGGAACGAATCCTTCATACTTCCTCTTCATTAAAACGGCAGTAAGTCCAATATTGGGAACTACCGTGGTATTGCCAAGCTGTCATGTATTCCAAAAGTATTTGAAAGTATAGTTACATCATAGCTGCAACACTTCTGCAGTTCTTTAATATCGGACTCCCAACATGGCTTTGTAAAACGTCGATCTACTTCTTCTAAGCTATTAAAATTTTCTTCCCTAATTAATAATAGCTTTATTAACAAAATGCAAACTGATGTCACTGACTTCAGTAAGGCATTTGATTCTGTTAATCATAATCTTCTTTTAACTAAACTTTCCCGTTTGGGTTTTCCTTTATGTCTTCTAAAATGGATCTCTTCAAACCTATCGAACCGTGTGCAAAAGGTTATTTTTAAAGGCTGCGAGTTTAAATTAATCCCGGTTACATCCGGTGTACCTCATGGTAGCCGTAGATTTTGTATTATTCATCAATGACCTCCCTCAGGTCATCGCCTCTTCTCATATACTTATATATGATGTAAAGCTCTGCTTGTCGTTTTCCGATAATGGCATGTATTTACGTCTTCAGAACGATTTAGATAACATGCAAGCGTGGTATAACGTTAATCAGCTTTGACTTAACATTGCCAAATGTAAGGTTATGACTTGTTATCGAAATAATCCTCAAATTGTTAGTTACTCGTTGGGTTCCTTCAGTATTGAACGTATTTTCACTGCTTCTGATCTTGGTCTTTTATTTGATCATAAGCACATTGGCACTATTGTTAACAAAGCTAGAGGGGTTCTCGCATTTGTTAAACGTTGGTCCAAGGAGTTTAATGACCCGTATACAACCAAACTTCTTTACACTGCTCTCGTCCGTCCTAATCTTGAATATTGCTCCTGTGTTTGGAGTCCCCAGTATAAACTTTATCAAGATATGATAGAGTCTGTTCAAAAACAATTCCTTTTGTTCGCGCTTCGTAGCTTAAATTGGGATCCAAACATACGCTTGCCTTCTTATACTGATAGACTTTGCCGTATAAAATTGCCTTCCCTATTTAATCGTAGAATCTGTCATGGTGTTTTATTTCTACATAAACTAATTCTTGGCCTCATAGATTCCTCTTATCTTCTTGGCCAGGTTATGTTTTCTATTCCTCGTAGACCTCGCCATTTTCGTTTTTTACACGTTTTTTGCAAGTTTGTAGGTCTAATTTTGCCTTGCATGATCCTTTCCGTGTTCTTTGTACTAACTTTAATGAATTATATTATCCTTTATATTGTAAATCTTGAGTCTCTGATCACTTTCTGATGTGAGTTGGTGCACATCTTTAAAAAGTTCACCCAACGGATTGGAGACTCGTGATGAGATATATCTATCTACTTTTCCTTTTCTCCTCCTTTTTATATCGTTTTTTTTTATATATTACATTTTAATACAACAGGATTTTTGTTGTACCTTTTTTTATAAATAAAAAAAATAAATAAATAACGGGTACAGGGAATTCCACTGTCGGGCACCGTCGCGACTGTTTGCATAAAATTTTTTTAACTTACGCAGTTATGAAAATGCGGTTTTGTGGCTGCGTCACATGAAAAATACATACATACACACGCTTATATTAACGTTTTTATACCCTGTACACAAAGTGTAAAAGGGTATTTTAAAAAGTCACTGATCGGTCCTCACTCTCTAAAAAAGTTTACATTGTAATCTGGGTCCATTGTTTTTCTTCTTTTTGTATTAATGGCCTTCCGAATATATTGGATAGTTGTCGGGTTTTAATGTATGCTGACGATGTGAAGCTTTGTTTGACGTCCTCATCCTTCATCTAGCGATCTTCTATAGAATATTGTTAATGCCCTCCAATGGTGGTGTTCGCTTAATTCACTTATTCTTAATCCACTAATATGCAAATTTATGTCTATTTGTCGGGGTGGCCACCAGGAGACTACCTATTTTATTGATGATGTTCCCCTCGAACGCATCCCTAGAGTTTCTGACTTAGGTGTCCTTTTTAACTGTAAACTATGTTTTAATCTCCATATATCTTCAATTGTATATAAAGCCAAATGCACTCTTTGCTTTATTAAACGCTGGGCTGAGGAATTCAATGACCCTTATATAACCCAACTCTTTTTTTTACGGCTCTGTTCCGTCCCTTGCTGGAATACTGCTCTGGTGTGTGGAACCCTCAATACATTGCACACCAAGCACACATTGAATCTGTCCAAAAGCAATTCCTCTTGTTGCGCTTTGTGGACTCAACTGGGATCCTAGTACTCCCTTACCTTCTTACCATAGTAGGTTACTTCTAATTCACTTGCCTACCTTGTCTGATTGTAGAAAAACTCTTGGGGCTATTTTTCTTCACAAGGTAAAATGTGGTGAGGTTGACTCACCATTCTTAGTCAGTCAGCTTAGGTTTGTTGTTCTTCGCCGCACTACTAGAAATTTCGTCCCTCTATCCCTAAGTAGATGCAGCAGTAACTTTGCCCTTCATGACCCTTTCCGTGTTCTATGCACATCCTATAATGACCCTTATCTCTTCTAATCTTTCTCTATCTCCTCTAAAGCTTACTATACTTACTAGAGTATCTCAGAATTAATGAGGGCCTCTGATAAATTTTCGGCTGTGGGCTGGGGCACAGCTTGCCATCCGGCAAATGAAAATTCCCATTTCTGGTCAGAGGTTAGGGTACTCTTAGGACAGGATGTCTGTTTCTAAACTTTCTCCATTATAGAAGGTCTGTAAGCAGGGGCATAGCTGACCATCCGGCAAATAAACTTCCCACACTGAGAGTGAGAGTATATACAGGATTTTTGTATATTTTTTTTGAAGTATATTTGCTGTTTTCCTTAAGTTTCCTTTTTTCCCTATTTTCTATTTCACCACTCTTTTCTTTTTTAATATTGTTACCTTTTAACATTTCTTGTGACAGCATTATTTTTTGTCACTTTTTTAATAAAACAAATATATTGTGCACCCGATGTCATCAACTATATGGCAACAAATATGGGTGAAACTTATATCATTGTGTAGGGAATTTTCATAAAAAATCGGATGTCGCATCATGTCGATATCTCACCTAGTACGCAATTGAATGGAATTTATTTTGTGCTGCCAATCTTCATATAAAAAAAACTGCGTAGGAATTTTTCATGGCGAAATTTCATTCTTTGGTACGCAGCACTGCATACTGCGCTGCCAACTTTTATAATGAGTGCTGCCAACTTAACAGTGTTTGTGGAACATTTGTGGAACTCATAAACAGCTGGTTTCGTGACGAAAGACGAGCGCGTTTCGTAATTCGTCTATATATGTATATTGAGAAGTGTACATATATATATAAAAATTTATAAATTATATTAACATGATGCGCCAAAACAAAAGAAGGGTAGATAGTTTTAATTGCGACTTGTTGGGCTAACAATATTTTTTATTAGCACTAAATATTTATTAAGAACGGCATTTATAAATATAATTGTGTTTGTTTAATTCACGAATTTATTAATGTTAAGTTATGCTTTATTTTGAATTGTATTTCTGTTGTTTATGTGTTGTGTTTTATGATGTATTAAGCGTGAATGTTTAGGTGCGTCCACCGGCAAGTTAAAGTACGGAGCAGCAGTCGACGCATAGGATGTGCATATGTAAATGCTATGTAGCAACAACAATCAGCGCGAGGCGCGAATTAAGATAACAATCACAATAAACACAACTAATATAAAACAGCTGACAAAATAGGGTTACCATGTGATTTTTCCTTTTTTCAGCTATACGGCCACCCTTTTTTATTTACAATCCACAACAACAGGAATATATTGCGTATTTCGTGTAAAAATATTTCGCGATCCACACCCACGCCATAAAAGCTATCCAATTGAAACTTGAAACCTAATTCAAAATATTATTATTATGCATGTGTGATGTGCTAGAGCCACCAAATTTGTTACGTAGACTCATGTTAGGCTTATAAACCAAACAATGTTGACTTTTTGCCAAATCATCCCCTTGCCCCGTAGTACAGTTACCTTGATTATGCCCATACCCCTCAATGCATCGATACAAAACTCACTCACAGAGCTCAGTGGATCATATAAATCATAGAGAGAGAGAGAGATAAATTAGAAATGGTTCATGATTTTAATTAAAAATCTAGTATTTAAATAAAATAACATTTATATAAGTCTTTTCTCGCACAAAAAATGGAAACATTTACACACGCAAGTGAAAAGATCTAGATCTAGTATGCATCAGTTATAAATGTATTTATAGACACGAAAATAATTTAAAAAAGGACAAGCGACTCAATTTCCATACCCAGTTAACTATACCGTCACCAGTCACTTCTGGACAGGATGGTTTTTTGCTTGGAGCTTGTTGGCCCAATATCTATGTGAAAACTCGAATGCTTAATCTTAATCTTTGAAAAATTGTATATTTTTATTTTGCAAGGTCAATCATTAACTCTAATTATTTCCATTTCTCTCTCATTGCAGTTTGCTGATCATTCAATCGTCCTGTGGCCAATGAGTTTAAGACCATAAAAAAATAGTGTGTTAACCAAATAGCACACAAAGCAGCTGCTTCTGCCTAACTGAAGTTCCGCATTTCCTTAATTTTTGTCAAGTGCATATAGTGAATTGTTGTTTTATGCTATAAGTTCGAACGAGTATAATAACAAAAATATTAAACAGTGTAATGCAATTTTTAAGCAACAAACAAATAGTAACCAATATATTAACAGAAACATCTACACAGTAAAACCCAAATAAAAAAAGTTATAAAAACACTCAGCATTAGCCAACAAAACGCAACATCAATCGCCGCAATAGCAACAGTTCCAAGAACAGGCCAAAATCTTCAATGTGTCAGTGAGTGCGTGTATTAAGGCGAGTGTGGGTTTGCGTATACTCTTTCTTTTTCTGGCCTAATTCCATTGATTGTTGTTGCAGGAGCAGCTGTGTCTTTATAAAGGTGTTAAGCCAAGAATTTGACAACAATTCAGTGTGTGTTCGTTGGTTCACTGGATGTTGTGTGTGGTGCGCGTTCGTGTATGTGTATGTTGTGCAATGCAGCACAGTGAGAAGCAATAACTTGGCAAAAACAAAAAACAGTAGAAAAATAAGAATAAGGTATCATCCATCAGTTGTGCGAACAAGTAAAATAGCTAGATAATTGGTAAACGCGCGATTTTAAGAGGGCATCCTGCATATACTGCAACTGCAACTTCCCACGCTTTGTTTCTCTCCTCATCTATCTATTTATTTTTCTATCTCCGAAAACCATTCTTGCTCTGGATAAGGAAAATCATTAAGACTTGACTGCAAACATCAGAGCTGCAATATAATTCTTGGAGCTAACACATTAAAGCAGATCGCTATTAATATAACAGGATCATCATGAGTGGCCGTCCCCGAACTTCCTCTTTTGCGGAGGGCAATAAACAGTCACCAAGTTTGGTGCTAGGAGGCGTCAAAACTTGCAGTAAGTGTAACTTTTCCTCTAAACATTAAAACATGGTTCGGTTCATACCAAGTTTTACCACAACAATTCGTATGTTATGGATATCATACTAAATATGATTACATTTTGCACCACGATTTTTTATTGTTGCGAAATTGTAATTATTTATCGTGTTATCGATAAATGTGTATTGACTTCCATGAAAATTGTCCTTTGTTTATTTACTGATCTCGTAAACGAATTGAGATAACTGAATATATCTATATTTATAATAATGAGTGTGTATCTACATACAATATCTGAATCCATTTTACTCTTCGTTGAAGATCAAGGAATGTTATAGGCTAAAATAAGCATAATTAATCATAATGAAAAATGGGAAAAAAAAAACTCTAAGCCTACTATTATACTTGCCTTAAAATGTGCACCGAGTCTGACAATAGATATATATTGATATTGATATAGATATACAGGCCTGTCCTGGTTTCCGATTGCGAATGTCGGTATGGAATGGAATGGTTTTGGTATTCTGGTTTCCGAACCATTTGTTATGGAAAGTAAAGCCTTTTAGCAGTCGGAATGAAAAGTAAATGGCAAATTACACCTTAATAAGACGATTGTTACAAAGACTCAGTATAAAAACAGTATTCATTGGCAAAGGATGTATTTATTTTTATTCATAAAACAATTTTTATAAAAATTTCGTGTTGGACAAGAAAAACAATTGCGTTCGGAAAGTAACGAATGTGCAGCGTAACGCTAAGTTACGTTCGAAAAGTTAGATGTTGCCGGACTGCGAAAACGTAATTGCGCTTAAGTGAAATAATTTACAAAACTATATTACTTCTATGAAATTAGTAGTTTTGTACCCTATGAATGTGCGAAAATAGTGAAAAACAATTTTTTTCATATTTAATGTGTGTAAAGTGGCAGCACAAATATCGATAAATATAGTCTGTTGCAGCGATAACATATCTGCTGCCAGCTGATTCTAAGTCAAAAAATTTGTTTGTAATTTAAATTACAATTTTAATAAATAATTTATGATTTAGGGACAAGAGTTAGCTCTTTTTGCATCAAGTTCTACACATTTTGTCGGAATGAAAGTTTGCATTTCCAGGATTTTGCGATAAGAAAAAATGTTGTCTGAACGGAAAAAGTTCACTGTTGATTTAATTATTAACACAAAAGTAGCAATAATAGTTTCATTTTTATAAACATACCCTAACGCTTTATGGACAAGTAAGCTGTTAGCTATTCTTCTACCGGTCACATCTTCTACAGGAACGAAGGAGAGAAAATCATCTATGGTTTTAGATTCCTTTTCGATTGTATGAATGTATCTCACACCAACTGAGAATTCTTCAATTTCACTGATAAGAAACACTTTGATTCGTCTATGCTGTTAATGCAGCGCAAAAAAAAAAAAAAAAAACTGACACGTATTCATTCCATACTTCATTATAAATTAAGACAAGTTAGATTATCGTACGTAAAATGGTTTCAGATAATTCTTTTAAAAAATTCAAACTTATCAAGTTAATAAGACCTAAATTGTAAGAGTGTAAACTAATGTAGCTGTCACACTGGAGCCGCTAAAGAGCCGCAAGCAAAAAAATCATGCGAACAAATGGGTAACTCTACGGTTATCGATGGTTATCGGCTGTTTTCGTCGATGTGGCAATATTATTTACCCCCGAAGCAACATTGACACATTGGCGGGCAACCACATTCCTCTTCATTCCGAAACTGTTTGAGTGTAAAGTCACTGGCTAAGGGCACATGCTTTTCCCAATAGTTGCCATGACGGTCTTTAAAAAATATGTAACTGTTTAAATATATTCAAAATTTTATAATTAATCCACTTATTTTCATCTACGTTTCTCGGGGATTTGGCAAGAAAGCAAATGTCGAAACAGCATCGAAGAATTGTTAAATATGCAGGAGCCGCACTTCTGCAAGTTCATCATCATCGTTGGCTATACTATGCATGGCTTCCGAAAATTGTTGAAGCTGCACTATAGCAAGCTTGTTATAA
This sequence comes from Chymomyza caudatula, assembly GCA_035041775.1. Lineage (NCBI taxonomy): Eukaryota > Metazoa > Arthropoda > Insecta > Diptera > Drosophilidae > Chymomyza > Chymomyza caudatula. The sequence goes on along the minus strand of JAWNKW010000024.1, from coordinate 218,567 downwards.
TTATTATACCCTGTAAACAAAGTGTAAAAGTTTGTCGAATCATGTCGATATCTTGCCCCTTCCTCCGTGAAAGATTATCGCCTTTTAAACGCACACCATAAAAGTTATCCAATTGAAACTTCACGTAGTTATGCCCAGTGTTACTGTGCATGTGCTGTGTAAAAGTCATTAAAATCGGATAGAAACCAAAAGAAATAGGTAAGAATACCTATTAGGTTGCAATTTTAAGACACTCCTCCTATAAATGTTAACAAAATTTTACTTTTTACAGCAATGTTAAGGTTAACATTTATGTTAATGTTAGAGCCAACATATTTGGTACGATGACTCATGTTAACCTTATATACCAAACATTGTTGACATTCTGCCGAATTAACCCCACTAATTACTCTCGGACATGATCTTTGAATGAAAATTAACTTAAAACAAGCAATAAGAACAATCAGAAGGCAGTCATCATAAAAATTTGGCAAGTTAATTTACAAAAGTCTAAAAAAAATCATCATTTTGACTTGTGTGCATGTATTTAATTACAATATACAGCCGGTAAAATAATTATATGTGCATTGCTTCATACCAATTTTTTACTTAATAAAAATGTTGAAATGTTAAATGTTATATTTTTTAATTTAAGTGTTTAATAAGAGCTTTAAAAAATCGAAAATATATTTCATAAATACAGTAGTTTTTCTCCATACCAAATAATTATATGTGCATATGTCATTTTTTTTTTATATAAAAACACTAAATAACACTATTTCTTAAAAAATAAACTAATCTTTATAACATATTGGGCTGTCGTTATGTCCATCGACTAGTTTTATCCTGCGGGGCAATTAGTCCACCCTTCTTTTGAGGACGAAGATGTTCATTTTGTTCCATTCCGGTGCGATGGCACGGATTCCTCCTACTTAAAGCTTCTTTTAAGTTTCATACTGACTACTACTTGCAAAAAATTTTACAGAAAGTATCTCCCAGACATCCTGAACTGAATTACGGCGTTTTTAGCTGGCTATCATGGTTTGGAGCGTTGTTTTGCTGAATTATCCAGTTTTGGCCAAGGAAAACGTGTCGAAATGGGACTACTTCGCTTTTAAATAACTTGCCAGTGAAGAAATTTGAACCGGGAAACTCATATTGGGTAGTTGGACATAGAACTGAACACAGCCCATACCATAAGGATGCCATGTGCTAATTTTTGAAAAGGATATCCCAGCTGTCCTAATTTTTTGTGGTAGCCATCTGAACCATCAAGTTCAACTTTTTCCCAGCCTAATTAAACATTTTTCATCGCTAAATATAACGATTCTAAATCCCACGACCTAAAACTTTTATTTTTTATACATTTTAATTTGCTCATTTTTGTACTCTCTATTAGGCTTGGTTTGTTATCCTATTTTTGTCCCACACGCTGTGTAGTAATATTTAGGATTGATTCCGACTTAATTTTGTTGGACATAATCATGTTATGAGTATCAAACTTCCGAGTGTGCCACATAGTTCGCATATCGACGATAGGTATCGGACTCCTCTGATAGTGATCTTGCGGCTTTGGACTAACGTCAAAAATTACCGCCTAAATTAACGGTAAAGTTGGACGTGTTCTGTGAAAAATAGTCACAAAGCATACATCTAAAAATCTGCATACTCAAATTTAATGATCCGTTATCTATATGTGAGTAAGAGCGAAATATTTTTTTGCACATATAATTAAAATATTTTACCGGCTGTAAAGCAAATAACTTTCTTAAGTGTTTGGATTACACAAAGCAGTCCAAAATGAAGCCACAGATGCGCCTCTATGGGCGGGGCAAGTAGACAAAAGAAGATTATGACAATAATATGACAATGAATTAAACAACTCTGACTTGCGGTCCGGTAATGTATATGGCTGCAAGCCAACTTCTCAGACGACGCTTGCCGAATCAACTTGCAGTAGCACAAACAACAATCGACACTTCTCCGGCGGTGGCGGCGATTGAAGCGATGGATCGGTTTGGCACCAACTTTCCAAGTTTATTATATATGTTCTTTATGAGACGGTTCCTGATTTCAAATGGGTATCTAGGTTCTCAATTTTAGGTAGCACTACATGTAACAATAAGCGTTTTACGCAATTTGCGCACACTCGTGACTGGGATGTCTTCTTCGGTTAACTGCGGTGGAGTTGATGCACTATTTAACTGTTGGTAAATTAATAGAAATCCGCAGCCGGAAGTGCAGCCTTATATACAAGTCTTTTAAACGGGAATGCTCTAATTGAAGTTAGCGGCGATTCTACTCATCAGCTGGGTGGAATGCAAGATCGGCTTTAAGCTTTTGATATAAGGTGAAATTTTTAAATCAGAGCTTTTCTGTTGTTGAATTGTCGCGCAGGCGATAAAGGGTATAGCCGGTTAAAAACCGGTTGGTTCAAAAATATTTAGTAGTTTAGTCGCAATAATTGAAAAAGTGAAAACACGTTTTTTTTTTCAATTAAGCGGTAACGCATTAATTTTTCGATATGAAATTTTTTGCAGAATTTTTTTTCGCACGTAAAAATCGATTTGCATCATTAGTTTTTAAAAATCGCTGGGGGCGTTTTTGGGTACCTTAACCGGCTAGACCCTTTCAGATCGAAAAATTAACGTGTTACCGCTTAATTTCAAAAAACGTGTTTTTCACTTTATTAAGTTTTTACTTTTTCTTAAGACGAGTATAAAAGAAATTTTGTGAAAAAAATGTGATTGTGTATAATAAATAAAAATAATAAAATTTTGCATATTTTTTTAAAAGCCGGTACGCAGCAGTGTAAAACCGCGTGAAACGAAAAAGTGCTACTTATTTCGTGCAGAGTTTGTGTCCAAATAGTATGGGCAGTTTACATGTAGATGGCGCAACTAGCAATAGATGCTGCCAAAAAGTAAATATAAAAATCTGCTGTTTTTGCATTTTGTTTAAAAAACACACAAAACATAAAACAGCATAAAACACAAAATACAACATAAATAGCATTAAAAAAAATCATATACTAAATATAATAATTGGTGTTATAATTTGCCGTTTTTATTTAAATAGTGCTAATAAAAAATATTGTTAGCCCAACCCAGACATTTTCCAAAAAATTTATATTTTTGTTTTTGCTTTTACTTCATTAGTTTTTTTTCTACATATAAATATATTAAAAATAATAAAACAACTAAACTAATCTTCCGAAATGAAATTTTCTGCTCCTTCGTAAAATTTGTGCATCTTTTTTGCCTACGCGCCATGAGTTTCGTTACCAAAATAAGTTGCAGCACATTAATGTTTTGTTTTCTCGCGCAAAAAGAACAGCTGATTTTTTTTTGCTAGCGCCATCTACACGTCAACTCTAAAAAAATGGGCAGCACTGCAGCTGCGTACTACTAGCAAAGTTCTTGGCGCTAAGAATTTCGAGAGCATTTTTTTTATATGAAGTTTTGTTTTCTTTCACGCGGTTTTACACTGCTGCGTACCGGCCCGAAGAAAAAAGAAGAAAAAAAAACGCCTTCGCGATTTTCACAAAATTCCTTTTATAATCTTCTATATACAGTAAAAATTTGAACCAGATCGGTTTGGTGGAACAATTAAAAAAAAAAAAACTAAAATATTTTCCCATATATTAGATGAAAAAGAAATTTAAAAAAAAAGACGAATAATTATGTTATAATTTTCTAAAATTATTAGGACTTCGTATTTAATGATCATATAACGATAAAAATCTTCACCCGCATTAGCTTTATTCGAGTATAAACATGGCAGAAAAATAAAAATTATGTATTTTGGATATAAAATGATATACAAAAAAAAATCGTTATTTTCGAATTAGTATCAATACCTGCCATATAATTAAGAAAATCATAGACTGTAACCTTTAGCGAGTTATTTAAGAAGTTTTATCACTTCTACTATAACAACAATGTTTTGTGAAATGGAAAAAAAAACAAATCATTTCTTTAATTATCCTATTCTAGGCACATAAGTGGCCCACAGATGACTACTCGAATGAAGCTTATGAAGGGAAAGATTTTTATCGTTATATGATCATTAAATACAAAGTCCTAATAATTTTAGAAAATTATAACATAATTATTCAATTCTTTTGCAAAAAAAGAAAATAAGCAATTGGTAACCAACTCAGGCTTTTCCGTACGTTTATCAAAAGAACCGAAATTAGCTAGGAGAAATTTAAACAACAAAAAAAATGGAAAAACAAAATTTTGAAAATTATTTACACTTGATTATTCCTCTGGCGACCCAACTATGGCGACTAGAGTGCTTAAATTCAATAGGAAACCCTTTGAAGACATGCCCAACACAAAAACATCGCTAAATCGCCGGAAAAGTTGTCAGAGTGCCCAAATCGTCGAAAAAACATAAAATTAGAGATTATAGTTTTTTGGCCAATCGCGATACTTTTTTGCGGAACACTGACAACTTTTTCGGCGATTTGGAGATGTTTTTGTGTGCGCGCGTTGTCGTTGTCGATTTAATGTGTTAGAAATGTTTTTCTATCGTGTTGGGTTTCCTATTGAATTTGAGGACTCTAGTCGCTATAGTTGGGTCGCCAGAGGAATAATAAGAATAGGAATAATAATTTTCAAAAATTTCTTTTTTCTTTTTGTTGTTTAAATTTCTCCTAGCTAATTTCGGTTGTTTTGATAAACGTGCGGAAAAGCCTGAGTTGGATACCAACTGTTTATTTTGATTTAGCTTTTAGAACTTGTAATGAAACTGCAATATATATGTATTTGATTTAGCTTTAAAAATTTATAATGAAGACTACCATATAATTTAGATTTTGTTGATTTAGCTTTAAGAATTTTTGGAATTCTGCATTAAACTGCAATAAAATCATTTATATTAAAGAGACTTTGAAATTTAGTATGATCTATCTATGATCGCCTCTAAAACTTGTATTCAATGGATGTGGACAAAATCATGGTAACTGTACTGCTGGTGGTGGGGTTGCTGTGCGACAACACGAACAGACAGACATGGCTATATCGACACGCTCAGTTCTATGATCCCGACTAATACTTTTATACAAAATGGATGTGGTGGGTTGTCGGGTTTTTGGGAAATTGGAAATAGGAGTCCTATAGCGCATCAGGTTTTGCTTTCGTTTTACGAAACATACATTGAAAGTGTATTTAAACGACTCGTTTTGTATCATTTCTTTTTGTTGTAGCAAAAGTGGAGACCCGACAATGTTTTTTACGTTTCTAACGTATTTTTTATGTCATATCACTTCTTTTTGTTTGACATTTTTTGTAAAAATAGTTGTCCCAAACGTCATGGTTTTGTAGAGCATCATATTCACTTCTCTTCAAAAAAACACAATGTAAGAGCCATTGGTAATAACACCCTTACGAATTCTGCCCAACATGTCGCGATAAGATGTACGTCCTTCTTGGCTCATCATTATTAGTAATTCACCAAGCAAATAGGTCCTAAATGTTTAATGTCAATCTGTACGATGCTTCGCTTATTTGGTGAACTTCAGATTAAACATTTTTTATCGTTTTTTTTTTTTTTATTTTTTCTACCAACTTGGTATTAGCATTATACTTCTCTACAAGCAAGCGGACAGTTAATATTTTTCCCGCGGTAATATCGTACGTTTGGTAAATGGAATTTTTGCTCATGCACTGACTACATGTAGCATCTTCTAATTTTTATTTATTCCCATCGTCCAGCAAATCCTGAAATGTTACGGTTTTTTCGTTGCTAATAGTATTGGCATATTTTTTTCAGTTTGCGTTTTCGTGTAGCATCATGACGTCGAAATAAAGCTGATTGCAAGGAAATGAAATTATATTCTTGTCCCATTACATAAGGAAAATGTTGGATTCTGTGTATCAAAAATTGTCTGCAAATGTTGACGCATTGCGTTTATCAAAAAATTGGATAGTTGTAAACAAAATTTTTTAAATGTAAAATACTAGCCTACTATTTTATTGACTATGAAAATCTGAAAATCTGAGACTGGAAATTATAAAATCATGAAAAGACAAACACGCACACAATCGATTGGTTTCTTTTATTAGTGCGTCATAATGCAATGTACTTATAAGATAGACGCAACGATATTTTCGCATATAATCGATAAGCTGCTTGAAAACAAACTCTGAGTGAAATACCTGTTTCATTTTTACATATAAGATATGCTTGGGTAGAAATGAATTGTTGTTGGAACTATTCGAAATATTGTCACCTTTTTTTAAAGAGCAACTGCAAGATCATATGATAAAAAAAAAGTTTGTCACAAATTACTTTTTTTTACCTTTTTGTCTAAATATTCAGAATGCTCCTGCGCCAATCTAGCTTGATATTTTCGGGTGCTTAAAGGGGATTTATTCCCGTATAAGCTAACATATACTAGGTGTAGAAGGTACTAGAGTTGGGAACACCAACAGTTGAATAACGAATTTTGACAGCTTCGAAGAAATGTATTGGTTGAGTTGTTTTTTCCGCGAAAAAGTACTATCTCTCTATTGTCACACATTCGTTTGAAATTTGCATTAGTTTCATTTATTCGACGTCGCCGTACACAAAAAATGTACTTAATACCATATAAAGAACTAGGTATTAAACAAGACCAGACGTTGGGCAAAATTTTTCCAAAATACAGGGCGTGGGCTAATACATATTTAAAGTTAAATTTTAGTCTGTATTTATATAATGTAATAGTAATAGCTTAAATCAACTAAACTTTTGTTGATCTTAACATAATAAAAAATCGTCGAGATATCAGACACTATAAAAGACACAAAAATTTACCAAAAGATGCGCATTTACACCGAAAAGATGAAGTTTGTCGAATCACGTCGATATCTTTTCCCCTTCCCCTGTGACATATTTTTGCGGTTTAAAGCCGCTCCGTTCAATCTATGCTTTTGTGCAACTAAGTTTTGAAAATTATCGAAATCGGATAAATACAACAAAAGTTATAGTCAAAAATATGCTAATTTCACCCCCCTCGCCAATAAACTGTGCCCAAATTCCACTACGTGTAGATGGATACATGGGAGCTAGAGTTACAAAATTTGGTGTGGAGACTCGTATGAGCCAAATCACTAAAACTGTATTCACCTTTTAATAAATGCCCCCCTTCCGCCGCAATAGATTTACCTTAATTACTGCCGTACCTTGCAACATATTGATTTGAAAATGTCCACACATATTAATAAAAGTGTTTTTGATCTATATTTTAAAATTGAACGACATTGACCCAAGACTACTGGAGTTATGGGCATAAAAGTAATTGTTGCCCCCCAATAATAACGAACTTCCCAATAGGAAAATGCTTACAGTCATATCGATCTTATGAAAGGAGATATAAAAGTGGATACTTCCGTTCCCATTGATGCTGGATTTAGTGCTTATGGCGAAAAAAGGGTACAGGATATTCCACTGTCGGGCACCGTGCCGACTGTCTGCATCAAATTTTTGTATTTTATATGTGAAGCCTAAATTTCGACCTTGTGTATCAGTGTTTGTCATTATTTGCACTCCAAAAGTTGTGGTTTGGAAGCAAGATTTACATTTGCTAGTTCTTTTATAGTAATAGAATAGCATCACATATGTACACCATCTAAATTTTTTGGGTTTGCAAGATACCCCAGCAGTACTATCAATTTTTAATTTTTGAGTGGTTGCCTGTTTCAGAAAACCTCATTTTTTTATACAACCCGAAAACTAGAGCTGATGAAGCAACATGGTGGCCAGATTTGAATTCAGTGAGGCCAAATTACTATAAAACAGCTACCATCTTAACCGCAGCAAGAAATACATTTCTTGTTGTCACGTTGTGTAACCGGTGTTGATATGTATTTGAGATTTCCGTTTTTATCAAATCGAAGTAGTCATTGCCGATCACTTTGTATCTGTGATCTAAAAAATCAAAATTATTTTTTTTTCGAAATTTTTAATGTTCACACATCTGCTAAACCGCAATTCGTGTTAAATGTCAGCGTGGTCGGCAGATCGTGGAAAACCTAAGACAGGTTCCCATCGAAATCAAGGTCGTACCTCAGTTAAAGTTAAGGGTGCAAATGTCTCCGTACTTGACCCTCGGCTTAGTAGCAAAGCTGCATTTAAGCTGTCTGATGAGCAAAATCAGCGACTGTCAGCACCGACGAATGGTATGTCGTCTGCTATATTGAATATTTATTTAGAAAGCCAATTTTTTTATTTTGGCCCCAAGATGCTAAGCATTCTCGTTCAAACAAAAGAGCTACAGCAACGGACTCAATCAGCTATGAACCCGAGGTATTGACATGTACTAAAAATCGCAAACAGTATGGATTGCTTGATTTCGGTACGTCGGCTGACAAGATTCTTGAGAGTAGGAACTACTTTTACAGCTTTGGTTTCTTCGACATCCTAAATTTTATTATGAAATGCTTTAACTCATTCACTAATACTATAATTGTTTTTCCTTTCATTACAGGTAAGTTAAAATACATAACGTCTAAATAAGTTATATTTATTGTTTTGCCTTTCATTACAGGTAAGTTAAAATAAATAATGTCTAAATATTTTGTATTTACCATTGTATAAAGTGTTAGCGAAATCAATGCGATCCTTACCATTTAAAATAATCTTAATTATATGCATTTTGGCCGTTTGACCGATGCGTCTCTACTCGAAGAAAACATATCTTGTTGTTCGTCTTGTTTTCATTGTACATATATCTTCATATCACGTGTATATCTTCCAATGCCAAATCAAATGGTTCAAATATATAAACGGGGACAAAAATGCACTGATATAAATTTAATTGAATTGCGCTGATTAAAACGGTGCTCTAAGGGATCGTTTCTTTGACAATAATATAATCGTTTTTTTTAGTTTGCAACAAATGCTGCAAAATCGAATTTTTTTTTGAGTACACAAAGTGTAAAAGTGTATTATAGATTTATGCAATGTATGTAACAGGCAGAAAGAGGACTGACAAACCAAAAATTCTTAGCATTGAATCAGTTAGCGGTATCACCATACCACCCGTCTGTTTAAGTAGGTAGGTAAAATTTTACCAAAAGATGCGCATAATTCCGGGTAAAACAAAGTTTTTCGTATTGGGTTGACACATGCCCCCGTTTCCTCCTATCCTGAGGTTTACAGCCGCACTGTGTAATTTATTAACCCGTCATATGACGGGGTGTCGTCAAGCTTATCTGCATCTGCGTTATAAAACTGAAGTTATAGTCAAAAATGTATCAATTTCAAAAAAATGTTACCATAAGATGCTCATTTTAATGGAAAAGAGTAAGTTTAGCGATGCATGTCAATCTCTCACCCCTCTCCCCCGTGATAAATTTTTGTGATTTACACACACACACCATAAAAACTATCGACTAAAACTTGGCACAGATATGCACACTGTTATTGTGATTATGTATTTTAGTCCCCTTCTCGTATAAACTGCAACAAATTTCACTTTTATAGCAATGTTAAGTTTAACATTTATGTTAGAGCCCCCAAATTTGGTACAAAAACTCATTTAAAGCTTATAAACGAAACAATGTTGACATTTTCCATACCCTTCAACGCTTTTATACAAAAATTTGCACATAAAGGGTATAGCCGGTACCAAAAAGTGACCCCAGCGATTTTTAAAAACAAATGATGCAGATCGATTTGTAGGTGGAAAAAAAAATCTACCAAAAATTTCAGATCAAAAAATAAACGCGTTACCGCTTAATTTAAAAAAACCAGTTTTTCCCTTTTTGAATTATTGCAAGTCATTACATTTTCTTAAAAAAATTTTCCATATTACCATTTTTTTCTTTTAAGAAAAAAGAAACAAAAACAATCACGATTCTTTTTTCACAAAATTCCTTTTATACTATATACAGTAAAAATTTGAACCAAATCGCTTTGGTTGCATGTCAAAAAAAAAAATTTATTTTTTTCACATAGATGAAAAAAAAATTATTATTTTTCTTTCCCAAAAGAAATGTTATAATTTTCTAAAATTATTAGGACTTCATATTTAATGATGATATAACGAAAAAATATTCACCTTCATTAGCTTCATTCGGGTAATAACAGGGCAGAAAAAATAAAAATTATGAATTTTTAATATACAATGATATATTGTCGATTAAAATATCGATATATTTCACAGCAAAAATGTGCTTAAACATAAGTTGCGAATTGAAATTAACCACTTTTAACATCAAAAAATCTGTATTTTCGAGTTAGTATCAATACCTATATAATTAAGAAAATCAAACTGTAACCTTAAGCAAGTTATTTAAAAAGTTTTAATTTTTAACGTATATAGAAGAGCATAAAAAGAATTTTTTTTTAAAAAATCGTTTTTTTTTTCTTTTTTCTTATTCAAATATTTTTTTTTAGAAGTTAAGTCGCAGTAGTAAAAAAATAAAAAGGCCGCTTTTTTAAATTAAGCGGTAACGCGTTAATTTTTCGATGTGTCATTTTTGGTACAATTTTTTTTCCACCTACAAATCGATCTGGATCATTAGTTTTTGAAAATAGCTGGTCGCACTTTTTGGTACCTTAACCGGCTAGACCCTTGGGAAACAATATAGAATATGGAAATAGATATTAATGTGGCAAAAAAATAAAAATTATTAATTTTTATTATATATTTATATATTTTCGATTAAAATATATCGACTGTGCTCAAACATAATTTTTTAATCGAAATAAGCCATTTCCAAATTCGTTGTGTAAAAACAAGAAATACTACAATAACAACGAATTCAGGAAAGAAATATGATGTCTAGTTTATGATTTTAAAGCCTAAACTTTTATTAAATATCACCGTGTAACTCTTCAACTACCCAATTAACAATAGTTATTTATGATAGTAGAAACATTCTGAATAGCCGTGAGTGGCTCGAGGATATCTATAACAAAACCATTTGCAGTGCATACAGTGAATGGTTTGCAAAAAATCACTTTTTTTTGACAGTAATATGCTTTAATATGATAAACATTGTCATATCATCTCATTTTAATGTTTCACAGCAAAACTGTTTCTATAGTAGAAGTTATACAACTGACAAAACTTCTTAAATAACATAAATAGCTTAAGTTTACAGTCAATGATTTTCTTAATTATATTGCAGGTATAGATACTAACTGAAAAATTACAATTTTTTTAATGTTAAAAGTGGTTAATTTCAATTAGCAACTTATGTTTAAGCACAGGCAATATATTTTAATCAACAATATAAAAATATATAATAAAAATTAATAATTTTTATTATTTTTGCCATGTTAATACTCGAATGAAGCTAGTGAAGATTAAATTTTTTTTTGTTAAATGATCATTTAATGCATTCTCAATAATTTTAGAAAATTGTAACATTATCTTTTGGGAAAAAAAATTATTTTTTTAATATAAAATAAGGAAAAAAAAAATTAAAAATTTAATTTTTTTATTTTTTTTAAACATTGTTCCACCAAACCGATTTGGCTCAAATTTTTACTGTATATAGAAGAGTATAATAGGAATTTTGTGAAAAAAATGCTGATTGTTTTTTCTTTTTTCTTAAAAAAAAAAAAAAATAATAAAATTTTGAATTTTTTTTTTTAAAAGTAATGACTTAAAAAAAAAAATTCTTTTCATTGCTCTTATTAATAAGTATTATCGTGGACATTTTTTGTAGAATTTTTTTTCCCACGCACAAATCGATCTGCATCATTAGTTTTCACAAATCGCTGGGGGCACTTTTGGGTACCTTAACCGGTAGACCCTTTTATTTTCATGAAAAAAAAAAAAATGGGTTAAAGGTATTCCACTGTCGAGCACCGTCCCGACTGTCTGCATCAAATTATATAGAAGGCTACAAATATATAATGTAAATAAAATTTACATGGACAAAGAATGCATTCATTGCCATCCTCGAAAATAAAACCGCAGGGATATTCCGGAAAAGTTATATTGCCTCCTTTAAACCACAACCAAAGCAATCTAAAACACTAATGTATGGCAACGCTGAGTCCAAACAAAATAAGAAGATTTAATAGTTGTTTTCAAATGATCTCATTTGCATTCAACAATTTTACTTGTACGGACGGTTGGCTGATGATACTGAGCAGCGGATGAATTCAACGCAAGTCTCAAGTCATCATATTTTTGGCAATACGTGAAAACAATTTCATTGTATATAAATATACGAGTGTTCCTGCAAGACGATATAACCGCAGTAGTTTTTCCCAAAGAACTTCTAAAGATTGGAAATGGACAAACTCCGGTAGATACTTCCAGTGGTTTAATATCGGTTTCACATGCCATTTTACAATTCCCTTCAACAAAAGATGAACTCAGCACTTATGTATATCCGAATTGGTCAAAATATTCGTAACTACGATTGGTTGAGCAAACTCATAATTTTTGCAGCGAAAAATAATGTCAATGAATTTAATTAGACGATTCAAAATTAAATTCTAGGACTGCGTCCATACAAATCGTTCGATTGAAAATTAAGACCAAGTCGTCAATTATCCCGTGACATTCCTAAACTCTGGGGATTTGCCTGGCATGCAGCATCATCATTTCCGTCTTATTGTTGGATCTTCCATCATTATGCTACGAAATCTTCATACCCCAAAACTATTTAATGGAACCCAACTTGTTATTACAAAGCTTATAAACAATTTTATAGTGGCAAGGATTTTAAAAGAAGATTAATGCCTAATTCTACGATGACCATAACAAGTCACAAGAGCAGTCGTTGGAAGTGGGAGACATAAATCTGGAAATGTCATGCTTTGCCCACGGCCAGATATTTATATATATATATATATATATATATATATATATAGATATATATGTGGCGTACTCCCGAGTTTGGAAATCATCCTCACTCTTCATTTACGCTCCGGAGCAGCCTTAAATTGAAAACGATCACTGTTCTACTTTTTCAGATTTCAATAAAACGACTCACATGTGCACATTATAACATTTAAAGTTTGTAAACCAAAGTGATAATATTGAAACAATTAGAAAATGGTGTTCAAGCTAGCAGTTTAGCACATTTTTTTTGATATATGTATGTGTAAAAATTTGATGTAGACAGTCGGGACGGTGCCAGACAGTTCGATAGCCTGTACACCTTTTTTCCATTAACATCAAATTTCTGTGCAGAAAGGGGTATAGGCATAATAACGGTAACTGTATAAATGGCAACCTTAACATTTCTATAAAAAGTGAAATTCTGTTGCAGTTTATGGGAGGAGGGGTCTGAAATTGGTATATTATTACCTATATTTTTTAACGTTATGCATAACTGTGCCAAGTTTCAATTGGATAGCTTTCATGGTGTGGGTGCGAAAATCTGTCACTGGGGAGTAAGATACCGACATAATTCGACAATTTTGATCTACCTAGGGAAAATGCGCATCGGTTGGTGAAAAAATGTTTCCTCTAACTTTTATAGCCTCCGAGAAGGGACTTTTACTGGAAAGTTACATCAACTTTGCTTTAATGGATTCAATAGTCCTTTGTTATATGTGAACTAAAAAATTCATGGATGACGTCGTGCTTTCTTTAATGTTTGGTTTCCCAAAAATGGTATTGATGAGATAAAGTTACTCTTACGTTTTGCCATAGTTTTGTTTAAACATCTTTACTTTTATAAATTCTCCATTTTGCGGTGGCAAATTATTTGGCTCTTTTACTGGGTCACAATTGTTCCGCTCATGCATCCATTGAGGTGCTCCAAATTTACAGTGGTAATATATGCATACTTTTTGCCACCATACGTAATTGAAGCTTTTCAGCCTATGGATCAAAATTTAATAACGAAAGCGAAGGTAATTTATAGAAACAAGATAGCTTCTATCACACCTGATTGGTGATGGCTTTGAAATGCACATTGCACTTAAACGTCGCCCGATGCGATTCTTGTGGTGAAGAATCTTAGGGTAACGTATCCAAAAGTGTTGTTTGCGATCCTTAGTCGAAACTTTTGAACTAGGGCTCTGTCGAATATGACGAAGACGATAACTTACCGTTATCACAACAGCATCCTTTACAACATTAAAAACTGAGGCTATCCCAAATAGCCACTAATCATAATTACTTAGTTGAAATTAAAACAATAGAAGAATGGCATAAAGATGCAACCAATGAGGGCGAAGAAACACGGTTTCTTCAGAGTTCAGGGACGACTTGAAAGAAGTAATTATCATAAAAGACTTTAATTAAACTGTGTTTGATTTACTTTTTTAATTTAAAAAAAAAACTTTCGGAAATTATAACTTTTCCGAAATTAGAAGTAACCTTGAACCAAATGTTTCTAATTTGTGAGCTGTTTTGTTCTCTCGATCTCGATCGGTAGTAAGGTTACCGAGTAACATGAGATTTGCTGACTTCGCAACTTTCTTAATCTAGAAAATCCAAAACGGTTTATGGATTCGAAATCAACGATATTCAAAATTTACTCCTGGAGTCAGTTGTTTTTTTTATTTTTATTATTTTTTTTTTATTATAAATAAATACGCCGGTTGTGGTATTTTTTCGATATTTCCTAATAACTTTGTCATTTCGTCAAATTTATTTTGAAGTGTTCGCAAAGAACCAATTTATCGAATCCAAAAAGAACTTGCGAGAAACGATTTTATTTAAAGTACTTAAGTTTATTAAAAAGGATATTCTGATTTTTCTCCATCTTTGAACCATTTAACCTAAGTGGTATGTTTCAGTCATATGCTTTTTTTGTTGCATAATGTAATTTAATCCTTTATCAAACATAACTTTGCTCGGCGCCACATCGATTTTTAGTCACAACACAAGTGCAGAACACCCCATATTGCCATTCACTCACTTTGTATTTATTTGGAAACACAGCCTAAAAGTATGCTGTACGACATACCAGAGAACTGAAAAGCGTACTAAAAACGTAGACGCAAACAAGTATGAGTAGACGTTAACCTAACCGAAATTTACCGAAGAAGAGCATTTATAAATTAAATTCCTGAATAACTTGTAAAATACGGTTAAACTATTACATAGAATGTTTTCAAAACCTTTTTGTACGTTAAAGCCTAGTACGCTTTTGAGTGGAATTTATTTTGTGCTGCCTTACTTCATATAAAAAAAACTGCGTAGGAATTTTTCAATGCGAAATTCCATTCTTCGGTACGCTGCATTATAATTTGCGCTGCCAACTAAACAGTGTTTGTGGAACTAATTAACAGCTGGTTTTGTGACGAAAGAGCGCCAAGCTTCGTATTTCGTCTATATATATTATATATATTATTATATTAACATGATGCACCAAAACAAAAAAGGGTAGATAGTTTTAATCGCGACTTGTTGGGCTAACAATATTTTTTATTTCCACTATTTATTAAGAACGATAATTATAAAAATGATTGTGTTTGTATAATTCACGAATCTATCATGTTAAGTTATTTATTTTCCTTTTGTGTATGGATTGTAAATTAAAAAGGACTGCGGGTCTATGTTAGTAGTGTAAATTGCGATTAAAAAAAACGCGAAAATGGTTCAGAAGCATCGGAAAGCGAGAAAGGGGATTATGCGGCTGACCGCCAACACTTTCCCATCCACTTTTTGTTAAAATCGTGTTCATGAGTTTTTTATTTGTTATATCCCATAAGCACGGTAAGCCTTAAATAACGCGATTGTATCCTCGCGATTGAAACTATCTACCCTTTTTTTGTTTTGGCGTATCATATTGATATAAGCGAAATACCAAACGGCGCTAACATAGCGCCAATTTTTAACTAGTTCCACAAACGTTCCACAAACATTGTCTAGTTGGCAAGTCTCATTATAAAAGTTGGCAACGCAAATTGTTTTGCGGAATGGAATTTCGTAATAAAAAATTGGTATACGGTTTTTTATACGAAGTCTTCGCAGCATATAGTAATTAAGATGAATCGATTGCGGGGGAAGGGGGGCTTGTAATGAAAAATGGTGAATACAGTTTTAATGATTTGGTTCACACGAGTCTCTTGGTGTGGAGACACCAAATTTTGTAACTAGCACATACATATGTATGTATCCATATCTATATGTAGTGGAATTTTGTAGTTTATAGGCGAAGGGGGGTGAAATCAGCATATTTCGGACTATAACTTTTGATGTATTTATTCGATTTCGATCATTTTTAAAACATAGATGTACATAATCACGACGCAAGCCTCTGTCGAGTTTCAAGATTCAACGAAAGAGCTGTAAACCCCGAAAATCTGTAATGGGGGAAGTGGGTGACATAATTTAGTCGTAGATCTATGTTTAGATAGCTTTAGTTTCACATATTTTGTATTATATAACGAAGTTTCTTCTATAATAAAAAGCAAAATTTGTAAATAAAAAACATCGGAAAACCATCGATGCATCGATGTTTTTAGTCCGATGCATCGACCTACATCGATGTTTTGGCCTGGATTTACATCACTAATAAGAATTAAATTACATTAATTAAGTTCGCTCTTAGAACTAGTACATATAAATGCGGGGATGCCAGACTAATTACAATATTTAACACGCCCCTTCTAAAGCTGGTATATATCTATTAACAATTTCATAATCTAATACAACTTTCATTTTTGGTATAACATTACAATTTTTCGTAAGTTTTAAATATTAAGACGCTTATACGATTTTTATTAAGTTTAACAATTTTTAAATTAATTACTAGTTTTTTACAACTCTATCATCCTGGCGTGGTCCCAAGGTCCTTCTGGTAGGAGACGGTGTCTTTTACACCTGATCTTCATTTAAGTTATCCTCTTCGAATTGGGTTTCTCCAGAAGAAATGTTAATTGCCACACCATCGCTGCTTACATTACTTTCGGTTGCATTTTCACCACTGCTCGGCGTTTGGTTGAAATTCCTTTTAATCTTCCTATCGTTGTGAGATAGAATGCAATGGTATGAGCGAGGTCCTAGTTGTTGTTTTACCGTCGCTTGTGTCCAGCCTGCCTTGTTTGGATTTTTGTAGTGTCTAACCATAACCTTCTGACCCTGTGTAAATTCTACAGTCCTTTCCCCTTTGTAAATCAATAGAGTTTGACTTTGTTTGCTTAAAATGGTTTGTTTAACAAGGAGAGGTGTAAGGCCACTAAACCGTGTTTTTAAGGTTCTTCCAAAAAATAATTTAGACGGAGATTCTCCTGTTGTGCAATGTATAGTGTTGCGATAATCTACTAAAACCCATTCAACTTAATCAATCAGTCTAAATCACAATTTTCATTGACCTTCATATTGGCGTACATCGACATTTTTAATGGTTTAACAAAGCTTTCTGCCTGTCCATTTGTAGCAGGATGACCTGGTGCTGTCAAAACGTGTCTAATGCCTTTATTTAAAACAAACATTTTAAACTGTAGATGTGAACTGGCGACCATTGTCGCTGACTTTTACATCCACCAAACTATATTTACACATCAACTCTCTCATTTTATTGACTGTGAATGCAGAGGACATGTCTTTCGTCTTGAAAACTTCCACCCATTTCGAGTAAGCGTCGACCACAAAAAGTAAATAATAATTTTTAATTTGGCCTGCATAATCGATGTGAATTCTGCTCCACGGTGCATCTGGCGGTATCCATGGAATTAAAGCACTTTTTTCTGACTCGATTATAACTCCTGGCATTGTTGACAATTTTTAATTAATAGTTCTATTTCGTTATCAATCGCTGCCATTACACATAGGAACTTGCCACCATTTTGTCTACGATACCAAGATGCGATAAATGAAATTCATTTAACACCCGCTTCCTAAGCTTAGTAGGGATTACCACTCTGTATCCTCACATAATGCAATCATATTCAACAGATAACTCATGCGCTTTTGAAACAAAACCTGAAAATTCACTGCCCTTTAGTTTTGCTACCGATCCACCTTTCACCGCTTCGCACACTTTTGATAAAATCGGATCACGTCTTGTTTCACGAGATACATCCCTGATGTTGATGTTGAAAGCACCATTTGACTCAATGGCATTTATGTATTAACATTCAACAATATCAATATCCTCTTCATGGTTTGGCTGTGGCATCCAGAGAGTCCATCGGCAATGTTTAATACTCTCTTGATATACTCTACAGAGTATTGAAAACTCGACAAGATCAACGGCCAACCTTGCATGCGTGCAGATGCCATAAGCGGCAGTCTTTTTGCAGAATTTAGTTTTAAACCAGCTTCCTTTAATTTAGACAATACACATTTTAAATTTGCTGTGTGTTGTGCTGTGATGATAGTAATGTCATCTTGATACACTACAATGTTCGGAATACCTTGTAATAAGCTCTCAATTGTTTTTTTAAATATAGTAGCTGCTGCTTTAATGCCAAACGGTAAGCGTTTCAATTTAAGTAATCCTATGTGGGTGCTCAAGGTACATAAAAGTTGCGAATCTGCATCTAAGCATAGCTGATTATAAGCATTTGATAGGTCAAGCTTAGAAAATAATTGACCACCTTGCAATGCCGCAAAAACCTCGTCAATTCGAGGAAGCGGGTTTTCCATGCCAGTGGCAATGCTCTTGGTTACGTCAATACGTTTGCAACTTAACTTCACTCATATTATACGAGCCTAACTCATTCTCAAATACTTCTGGAAATTCCAATCTGATATTATGTTGAATATCTTGTAAATTATTACTCACTACCTGTACACTGTTTACTTGCACTAACTCAAAATTAAATGTTCTTAAAAATGACCTTCCAAGTAAGGGTGGGCTTTGGGACTCGGTGACGACAACAACAATTTCTTTCTATACTCCTCTATATTTCACCATTGCATTGTACTCACCCAGTACCTTAATATCCCCTCCGTTGTAATTTACATACGGAACTTGGCATTGTCTCAGGGTTTTTTTATTGGTCATTAAATTATAATATGATACCGGATGCAATATTCATGAAGCACCAATGTCGCAGGCAACATTCATCGGACACCCATCCAGTTTAATATCCAAATTATAGATCCGACCAGAAGAAATGCTTGAAGTCACGCTAAAAATTAAAAAATCAAATTAATTAGAATCAAGTGTTTTATTAGAGTTAGAATTAGAATTCGATACGTAATTTACTCTTCTTTTTGAGCCGCAAATAGACGCCAAATGACCCCCTACAGTTGTTTGAACTGTGATTACGCCAGCCACAGTGACTCCATAGTGTGTTCTGGAGTCGTCTCTGCCATCTTTGTTGTTCTTGCTTCCTTTTATGTATCCAGACCGTTCCTTGTAGTTAATTTTTCCAGCTTGCTTTTCTTTAAATTTTCCTTGTGTTGCACATAACTGACGCTGTTCTCTGCATTTTCTGTTGCTATACCGCTTCAACCGTAATATTTTCGTCCTTGAATTAAAAGTTTTTGCGTTCACGGAAAACAATAACTGGAGGTGTATAATGCTGATCCAATAATTGACACAGTTCTTTATATGTTTTGGACACGGGTGACTGTGGACTGCACAAACTGTGTAAAACACTGTACGGTGTAGCACCAGTATAGACCTTAACGATGTTGCCTCGCAAAAGTGTATGTCCAACTTTTCCTTCCAAATTAAAAAGGTTTCATGTTGGGGCGAAAATTCTGGTATATTTGTAGGTTGATAGAAAGTAGGAGGAGGAAGCTGCACTTGAGTTGCCATTTCTTTTGACTTTTTATATAACATCTTTTTATGTTGTTGTTCTTGCTTTATGTTATATTTCATATTACGACAATCACTTTTCACAATTTATGCATGTTATTTTTATATATTTATATACATAAAAATATATATATATATATATATTATATACGGCTTGTGCTTAATTGAAATTCAATTTTTTCTCGTCGCCAATTTTGTGTGAATTACACTTGTTTGCTCAGTAAAAACGCGACCGCTTACTTTGATGCTAACATAAAAATTAGTGGTGTAAAAAACACATCGATGAATCGAAAACATCGATGGTTGGCCTGTCATTTTCCGATGTTCTGGAACATACGATGCATCGGCAAAACATCGATGTTTTAGAAACCATCGAACATTTCACCAAGATCAGGCCAAAGTAAGTAACTTATTCTCCGTTAAACAAATAGTGTTTGCAGAATTGAGACTGTCATCTCAAAGTTTAATCAAAGGCCAAACTCTCAGCGAAATAGACTGCTTAGGGGACGGTTATCAAAACATTTATGTTGACATAATTTAGTCGTAGATCTATTGGTCTGTATTATATAGTATCTAGATATGTTCTTATGTTTAGACAGCTTTAGTTTCACATATTTCGTATTATATAATAAAAAGCAAAATTTGTAAATATAAAACATCAATGTCTAATGTCGATGGACTCTGCGATGTTTTGGTCTGGATTTACATCACTAATAATAATTAAATTACATTTATTTAGTTCGCTCTTAGAACTAGTACATTTACATTCGGGGATGCCAGACTAATTACAATATTTAACACTTATAGTCTCTGAGAAACACGTTACAACACGGACAGATAAACAGACGGATAGACGGACATGGCTATATCGGCTCGACTATTACTCCTCATCATTTTTGCCCAAGGAACATATGGTCTGCCACGCCTCCTTCTGCCTGTTACATACATTGCACAAATCTGTAATACCTTTTTACACTTTGTGTATAGGATATAAACATCGCCAAATCGCCGGAAAAGTTGTCAGAGTGCATATATTGTCGTAAAACATCAAATTAGAGATTTTAGTTTTTTGGCCAATCGCAATACTTTTTTGCGGAAAAGTAAAAAGCTAATGAAGTAAAAGTCAGTAAACAACATTTATTTTGGAAATATAAGATCTTTGTTTAATTTACATCGTTACATCGTTTACACGAAACGAGATTTTCAAGCGAGGTCGTGTGAGTTGCATCTCGCATCGGATGATGGCACGGTAATATCGCCAGTAAGTTATCTTGTCTGCAACCCTATGCGACTTACTTCATATTAGAATGCATTCAAAGGTAGTTTTGTTTAATTAATATATTAATTTATATTCAAGGTTGTAAATTACAAAAACTTTTTTATGAGAGGGCAATTATGAAATATATCTGGAGACATCCAGCTCAATGATTTGAATGTCTGAACGTCTTCATATTGCAACTCCTCGGCTCCAGCACTTTTTTTATTTTGAGTTCGCGTGTGGCGAACACATACAAAAGTAGAATTTTGCACTTTTTTTAAGCCAGTGTTTTGAATTTGAAGTAGAAGTATTGTAAAACACGTTTATCAGTGATCTGTCAAAAATCTTACTCGCTTCGTCTGAAGGCTTTTTAAGATTATTTTTAATATTCTGACAGTAGCGCGTGAGATTTTTTCACTTTCTCGCTTCGTGTATTTTGCCCTAAGGAATGTTTTCATTTGGCGATTTTTTCACTTTTTATTATTTTATACACTTATGCACTTCTAAACAAAATGAATACAGATGATTTTTATATTTAATTCTTGGCAACATCTATTGTTAGTAGCTATTACATGCAAATTGCCCATACATGGGTACTGTTTGGTCACAAATTCCACGCATACAATTTGTTTTTGCGCACAAAATAAGTAGCATTTTTTCCTTTCACGCGGTTTTACTAGGCTCTAAAACTGAAAAAATCATGCACACTACCTCGCAACAATTCAATGGACCATTTCTTCCTATTGTTCTTCTACGGACGTTGAACTTTTCTGAGAAGCACAACCGAGTTTATTCAAATTCATATTGAAGAAACTTTATGAATAGTTAACTTATAAATTTGAAATACGATAGTGTGCTCAAGTGTGTTGTTACGCTAAACTACTGGGTGCTATGCATCCGATGCTTATAAGTGGAGATATTTTTATTTTTTAAAATCATTACGGGACATCATTTCTAACATAATAATTTCTGAAGATTGTACACTGGTGTTACCGTTACCTCTTAAATTTTTTGAGAGCCTAAGAGGGCGAGAAAGAGAGAATGTCGACGACTACTCTCATAGCACAATTCGTGGTATTTATGCACAACCTTCCTCAAGCGAAAATTGTGAGTGCAGCAGCTTAGTCTTTGCATACTTTTAGTATTCCATGGCCCTACCGAAGGCATAGCTTCAAAATAAAAAAAATTCAATCGATTGGCTTAGTTAAACCGGCGATATTGCATTTTAAATACCACACAAGTCTTTGGAACCGTAAAATTTTTTTGTTTTAATTTCGAAGTGACATAGCTCCCAAAAAAATGTTTTTCATTAAAAACCGAAAAACACGTGTAAGCTAATTTATCTAAATAATTTTTGTGCAAAATTTCAGCCGAATCGAAATTTCATTGCCAAAAAGGTGTTCGATTTAAAAAAAAATTACCCATATGCACTGTAAGATTATAAGATACGAGTCGTCTTCCGACTCTCTCTTTTGTAAGGTACTATTTTTCAGTCTGTTGTAAATGTCAATTTGGGAGGTTGTATCCACGGCTGTTATTTCTTGGTCAACCAACACATGCGTATATGAACGTGTGCATTTTATGCACTGCTTGATGTTTACAGCTATATGAATGTGACCGCACATGAAAAAAAATAGCCCGAACACAAAAAGGACTTGCTGCGCATCTTCCTCGATGCCTTTGGCGCACCACGTGCAAACGGCGCTGGAGTCGTGGCCGAAGCGCGGGAGAAAGCTCCTGAAATAGCCATGGCCACTTAAGGGACGACCTGTCCAGACACGTAGGTAAGCCGACCTTTAGTGGATGTATCCCACTTGGATTGCCAGCTCGCAAAGCTTTCCTCTCTCGCCGCCGCTCTTCTTGCTCTAGAGCTGCTTGAGTCACCAATGCTGCCAGCTCGCTCAAGGGGACCATCCCAGCTATTACCAGCGCAGCGTTGTCCGCAATGGTACGGAAAGCGCAACAGACTCGGATAGCTCCTATTCGGTATACAGCCATCACGCCTCGACTGTAGGCCTGGACTTTCAGCACCCTAGACCACACTGGGGCAGCGTATAGGATGATGTACTTGGTAAAGCCAATCAAAAGACTCCTGCGACCCTTCTTGGTCCTTTGGAGTTCATCATTATCCGCACATGATCCTTGAAAGGTAGTCGCGTGTCAGGCATCAATCCTAGATATTTGATTGCCCCTTCAGAGTGAACACTAGAAGCTCCGACCATAATATGCGCAGTTTCAACCTTCTTCCGGCTGCTAACTAAGCTTGGCTCCGTCTTATGACAATGACATCATTACACAGCTCCTCAACCATGCAAAGCTCTTTGGCAACGGCCACTATGGCAACATCATCGGCGAAACCTACAATATGAGTGCTGGGCTGGAGTTCAATGCGCAGAACACCATTATACACAATGCTCCACAGGGGGGAACCCAACACAGACCCTTCGGGCAATTCTGCAGAGACACTGTAGAGCTTAGTTTTTTCCGCATACTCAGCACCCCGCCAATGAAGTAGCTGAGGATGGACTGGCACTCCTGGACTCCTTGGCACCACCCTTCCAACACTGGCCTGCGATGGAGGTGGATGCAATGCCGACCACCCTATGGGGTCAATCGTTTGCTTTCCTGAATCTGTTTTAGTTACCAATCAACCCTACGCTTCCTCTATAGCCGCCTGCATCCTTGTAGACAGCAACTTCTCGAATACTTTTCCAATTATATTGAGCAGACAGATTGGCTGGATGAGGATGCAACGCAAAACGGCTTTCCTGGTATTGGAATCAACTCCAGCCTCTATATCAGCATACGAGGGAGCCTCGGCTTCACCTCAATACAACCGTTTAACAACAATTTTGGATCCTGCTTGGCGATGTCACAGAGCTCCAGGAAGCACTTCGGCTAACTCTCACGGAATGAGCGTTTTAGCTTCTTATGCCTATCTCGGTACAGCAGCTGGAGCTGTCGGAACGCCTCAAAGCCTCTAGATCGTTGATACTGCCTCCTGGCACGGAGGCAAGCTATGCGCGCTTCGGCAATCTGATTATATCACCAGTATGTGAGTAGATGGTGACGCATATACGGTCTGCGCTAAGCCATACAAGCGGCGCAGGCTAGTCCCATCTGCGTCGCTAATTGGTCCTCCATAACTTGGGCATTGCTTGAGAAGCGTAGAGCTTTAAGCGCGTCCGTAAACGCCTAAATGTCGAGCGTTTACCCGCCATGATTTGATATGAGCTGGGTTAGGTGATAGTTCATCCGCCCTGTCCTTATCTTTATATACTCCTTTCGATTCGGGATAAGACTTTGATGGTCATCTACTCCATTTTCTTCCTGCTTGTAATAAGCACTGCTTCTGTTGCAATGGAGGCATTAGCGGCCAAATATACCGACGTCAGTATCGTAGACGAGCACTCTATCTGAAAGATAGCTCGAAGTTATCCTCAACAGATACGGTAGTAGTTCTCTACGGCAAAGAGCCCTCTGAATAAGCCTTCATTTGACTGAATTAAAAGCGTTGCGCACATACATTGTGATCACATCGAAGTACTTCTTATCCCGTATCCAGCGTTTGCCCTCAATAGCCTTCGATGAAATGTCCTCCACATATTGATTGCGTCTATTGTATATCGCGCCTTCCGGAATCCGTGTTGCTAGTCAGATAGTACCCCCCTTTGATTCTACAGCAGTCTATATTATCCTTTATAGAACTTCTCCCACCGTATAGAGAAGGCATATTGGTCTGTACCTTCTATGGTTTTGGAAATAGTCCACAGTAATTTTTTTTAAATGAGTGAGCATCGTAAAACATCGTAAACGTATAAATTTAGTTCTTTCTCGAGTTTTGTTCCATTTAAGTTATGAACATATTTTGTATTTTTATATTTTTAAAATTTAAATTAGCTAGAACCGAGCTGTTTTTAAAAGTCTAATTTCCACATAGCTTTTATAATTTAGGTTTATTATGTTATATTGTTTAAAATGTTTTGTTTTATGTTGAAAAAGAAAAAAATTCGAAGGTTTGACCAAAAAATGTGTTCTGCTAAGCCTTTAATGGGAATTTCCATTTTTAATATTTAATTTTTTTCAAATAATTATTAAATGAAAACTATACAAGTGAGAGTATTCATATGTACAGCTTTTAATCATGAATTGATTCACCTACATGAAGAAATGTCATGAACCTATCTTTTTTAGTTTAGAAGTTATAGCCAATCTAATCGAGTGTTCTTAATCAAGCAGCCCAAAAAAAGTTTGCTATTTTTGCTGTTAATGCAAAAAAAAAACAAATTATTTATTTCTAAATAAGAGTATATATGTAAAGTTTAGTATGGCAAGAGTTTTAATATTATACAGTTAGTGAGAAATGTGGTATGCTATAAGACGAAACTTGACTCTTGACTTCCGACGACGACTGT
Source organism: Chymomyza caudatula (assembly GCA_035041775.1). Lineage (NCBI taxonomy): Eukaryota > Metazoa > Arthropoda > Insecta > Diptera > Drosophilidae > Chymomyza > Chymomyza caudatula. Next base: position 193,284 of record JAWNKW010000024.1, on the reverse strand, counting down.
GGACACCATCCGACTGTAGCTTACGTTTTAGCTATGTTGTCTTCATTTGCTGCTGAAGCTGTGCTCTTTTTTGTAGCGCCGTATTAATCGCGCTACACTTCTGCTCTCTTTTGTATACGGTGCCAGGGATGGCAAATGCACCGTAGTACAAGGCCATCTTTACATATATACCCTTAAATTCTTTTTTGCTGCATTGCAAAATTATTTAGGAACAAATATTCAACTTCAGTTATGTTTCAGTTTCAGGATTTAAAAATGTGCCGTCCAGAATTTTTTGCTATGAGAGTGATTTGCGCCGCCTCTCTCTTTTATTATTATGCCATGTCATAAGAGATCGTCGACAGAGCCATGATGGAATAAACAAAGGTGTGCTCACTCTCAGTATTTTCAGTTGCCAAAATTTATGTGAGCGAAAGCTCAAAAGCTCAGCTATGCGTAAAATTTGACAATGCTTGCATTTATGTGTGTGGCGTAGACTAAATTGGTAACAATTTAAAGAGACATACTGAGAGTAAGCACACCTTGCTTTATTCCATCATGGACAGAGCCTTGGTTTCGATTCTTTTGCTGTGTGGCGCGCTCACTGCCGCTCTGCTTTGCACAATTAACGCCCAAAGAAACATGTGAATTGAACTCACACATTTCTGTATAAGAAGCACACGCACATGCGCCACCACCGTTCCGCTTCGGCAGCTCCAACGTTGTATCTGCTCCATCGAACTGGTACGTAATTTTGTCGTCTCCGTTTCTCAGTCTGTTTGCCTTTTTCTTTCGTTCCGTTTCGCTTTGGCATTTTTTCTCTCTTTTTTCCCTATTTGTTAGTGTGTCTTTACCAGTGGGCCCGGAAAAAACCAGACAATCACAAAAAGAAAATTGGCTAATTTTTAAGTGTAGTGCAGAATAATAGTTATAAACAAGGTTTACTTAACCAGGTACGCTGTGAGTTAATTACATTTTTTTGAAGCTCGAAAGATGGATAAGGAGACTTAGTGAGCCTGCCTACCTGGTTAAGTATACATTGGCTATAAATAATTCCAAATTATTTGTTTTTGCTTTTGAGTTGATTTTTTTTCGTTGTTGGCTGATCAAATTAAATGGTTTGGTAAATTCAAGGAACCTTAAAACTTTTGTCTACGGATGCTGCCGCGTATATAGTTTTTTCTCATTATGACGAAAATGAGCAGTTTCATTGCTCGTTCATAATATGAGTGTAATGTGAAAGGTCAGAGCAAAACAAGTATACCCTATACACAAAGTTTAAAGGGCAATTTTAGGCTCCACCTCTTATAAACTGTAAAAAAATATCTTTTTATGACAATGTGAAAGTTAAGAGGTTATATACACTTGTGCTCACGGAAAAATGGGAATTTTTACAATATTTTTATTTTTATTTTTTTTATATTTTATTTTATTTTTTTGGATTTTTTGTAAAAGACAATATTTATAACTGGAGGTGCAACAGCTGTTGTGCCAAAACACAATTTTCACGACAGCGCTCGCGGTGACTATGATGATAAAGAAGGAACTGCTTATCTGGAATTCACGCTCTGCGTGAACGAAGGATTAACTTTTTTACAAAAATGGGGATCGTTTTTCTAAAAAGTTTGATTATTGAACGTCTAAGCATTCGATTTTTGCAGTAAGAAAAAAATGTTGCTTGAAATTAAAAATCCTTATAAAGTAGCCTGCCAAAATTCAGACTGATCGGCTTAACGGTTCTCGAGAAACTGCTCACCGCAACCGCACTTTTTGAAATAAAAAGTTTCGAGTTAAACGCTCGTGAAGCGTGCCTTGCGGATGACTCGCAGTTGCAGATAGCGCGCCATCCATAGCTGCCAAATTGGTTCGTCTGCTCAGATCTTTATGAATTTTTGGGAAAAGATTCTCTGGGATATGTAGTACTTTCAAAACTTACCGCAAAACTGAGACTAAGCTCTAATTAATTCATTATACTTTTTAAAAGTATCCTAAAATGTCAAAACAAACATTCACACCAAGTTTGATTATATTTTGTTTCGTTTCCAAGCATTCAAGCTTATTGGATATCACAGTGACTAACTCTTTTTTTTTTTCTTTATCGGATTCACGCTTGTCTTATGATTTTTTAATTTAAAATTATATTTAGGTGAAAATTTAAGCTTCAAAGCTAATGGTTGTGTAAAAATTCCCTGAAGACGGACTCCGCAGTGCGTCGGAAATATTGGAAAAAAATATAACATCAAACATTAAAAAATGTTCTAGTTCATATAAAAAATAAGGTTCAGTTATTTCTTTTCGTTCACGAGATATGAGCAAATAAAAAAATCACCTTTTTTCATAAACATCAAAAATCATTTATCGATAACTCGATAAATATTCTAAATTTCGAAAAAAAAAATATATATTTACTTATGTAGTGAAAATTGGCTATATCAATCGAATGTGTAAAAATTTTTCGAAACCAAGAGATCGAAAATGTACCGACTTTTTCCTCTTATTTGGACCCATATGCACACTACCGGCCACTTAAGGACGCAAAATTTGTTGTTTACAAGTCTATATTTGCAGAACTAAAAGATAACTGACTAATATAAAATTTCGTTGATAAATTTACTGCTTTAATTTAAAAATGAAAAATATTTTTGTTAATTAACAGCAAAACACTTGGGTCACATGATTAGGAACTCTCGATTTGATTGGCTATAACTTCAAACTAAAAAAGATAGGTTAATGAAATTTTATATAGTTGAACCAGTTCATGATTAGAAGCTGCACATATGGATACTTTGACATTTATAGTTTTCATTTCATAATTATTAAAAGTCAAATATTAAAAATCAAAATTGCCTAAAGGCTTAGTACAAAACATTTTTTGGTCAACCATAAGCATTACTTTATTTTTTCAACATAAAAAAATATTTTTGAGAATATATAATAACATAATATAATATAACCAAATTATACAAGCTATTTAGAATTTAGACATTTAAAAATTACTCAGATTTGGGTAATTTAGATTTTTTTAAAATATAAAACTCAATTCCTCAATATTTTCTAGTTTAAGTTAAGTTTAATTACAAAACATAATATTATTGAAAAGCTTTGAAATACGTTAAAATTAAAAAAAAATTTTGGTTGTATGATCAAAAAATGTGTTATTAGCATTTATTTTAATAACACTTTTTGTTAAAATCATGTTTTTGAAAAATAATTATCATATAAAATTTTTTTATTAAAAACTGTACAAGTGACACGCTATACGCTGCTTATGACTTAGAATTGATTTACCTATTTAAGAAAAAACATTTCATTAACATAGAATTTTTGGATTAGAAGTTATAAATTGTCAAATTCAAAAGTTTTATTCTAGTGACGAACAAAAATTGCGCTATTTTTTGGCTGTAAGTCGACAAAAGTAGTTGTTATTATACCAGCAAAAAAGCTAGATTGACTAAAAAAACCAAAAACAGCTCAAAATTTCAGGAAAAATAAAAAAGAAGCTAAGCACCATTATTTGACTTTCAAACCCGAATAGGCTTTATTTTTTTTTTATATGAGTTTGATAAAGCATGTAAGAAGTGTTGGAGATACGTTCCTTTTACAAAAACGGTCAACAACCAAGGCAATTTAGGCATGTCCATCTGATTAAACTATGTTTTCATTTAGAGTTCCCTATTATGATAATAACTTTGTGAAGGTATTAGTATTATTATCGGCTCTGACGTCATTTATAAGCATCCCCATATCGAATTATCCACAGAACATAAAGAAAATTTTTTGAAGGCAAGAAAGATTTTACTTCTGTGGCCTCCAACAAAGATTTATTGGATCTTTTTATTTTTCTCAAAAATATATCCAGTTTTAGCCAATGTGCTTTATAGCTAGAATTGGACAATTTTTACTCGTTGAGCCATATCATCCACCACATAAATTATCTTATTCAAAAAGCCTGTGAAGATGACTTAAATTCCATTATTTCTTTTATAGATCGTTTCTTGATGAAACCTACAGGCATTCGTACAAAGTTGTAAGAATGTGCATGACTGTGCCAAGTTTCAATCGAATAGCTTTTTTGGTGTGTGTGCAAACCGCGAAAGTCTGCCACGGGGGAAGGGCATGAGATATCGACATAAATCGATAAACTTGCCCTTTTCCGGGAAAAGCCCATTTTATGGTAAAATGTTTGGTTCTAGTTCTTATAGTCTCTGAGAAACACGTTACAACACGGGCAGACAGGCAGACCCATTGATACCCATAAAATACACCAGTCATATTCTTCACTACACTGCCAAACAAATATGTATGCAAGCGCTCGCCGCTTGGTTTTACTAGTTTGACACACTGTTTTTTCGCACTTTGTTTCGCCTTTCACTCATGTTTTGACTGTGTTGGGTGATACTGGTTTTGCGCAGTGCAATTCTCACTCATAAACCCAGACACTTTGTGTGTTGTCTTTTTTAAACACCACTGCTCTAATATATGCGGTAAAAAAATCAGAAACAGCAACCACTTGGAGCAAAGACTATGCGGGTAAGACACCGCTGACTCACTTTGGCTAGCTGTTTGTTGGCCGGGTAGCAGCAACAGTTCAAGCGAACTCTTTTTGGGAATTTTCCACCGTCCAATAACGAAGATACAACATTTACGCAACAGAAACAGCAACAACAACAACAGCTGAAACAACATAAATCATTCGATTTGGGCCCAACAGTAATATCTGTGTGTGTTTGTGTGTATTTCAACATTGCCGACAGACAGCAGTCCCCATAATGCGTCGTACCCCCTCGGCGTAACACCACTGCATTGACGTTTGATTGCGGCAAATGGAGCAGAACCATTGACTGGCTTACAACAATATTGCCGCCAAGACAATGACGTACTATCGAAGAAAAGCACCAGGCTTACAACAATAAAAAAACATTTATGAAGACTGTGGAATACGCTGTACCCATTCCTCCCATGAAAATCAAATTTCTGTGAAGTTTTTTGTATCGATAAGTTGAGGGGTATGGGGTATGGTCGTTATAAGGGTAACTGTATGGGGTAAGAGGGATGATTCGGCAAAAGGTCAGCATTTTTTGGTTAATAAGAGTCAATTTGGGGGCTCCAACATAAATATTAACCTTAACATTGCTATTAAAAGTAAAATTTATTTGCAGTTTGATGGATGAGGGGTCTAAAATTGGCACATTATTACATATATCTTTTGAATTTTACATCCTATCCTGATTATTTTTACACCACACATGCACAGTAAAAGTGTGCACAACTTTGCCAAGTTGAATTCAGATAGCTTTTATGGGTGAGATATCGACTTGATTCAATAAACTTTGTATGCTCTAACTCTTATAGTCCCTGAGAAACAGAGACTAACACGGATGAACATGACTACATCGACTCGACTATTTCTCCTGATAATTTTTGCAATTTTTTGAACATATGGTCTGGCACGTCTCCTTCTGGCTGTTACATACATTGCACAAATTTATAATAATACCCTTTTACAATTTATGTACAGGGTATAAATATACAAAGGGATATGGAGACTGCAGCACCTTAGGCAAACTGACTAAGCGGCTACTTTCAGCTGATTTGAGAAAAATTTCATTTAACTTTAGCTGGCCAAAAGCTATTGAGCAGGAAGAAATCGTATAAACGTTTTTCCACGAGCTTCCGAATTAAATTCTATACATGGACGGAAGCGAGATCAAATATAAACCACGACGCATACTTCTCTCGGCACTGGTTTTACGCCATAAAGCTGCATGTTGTAAGCATAAGCTCCGAATATTCTGCTAGTTAAAAAAAGGCTTTTTCGACAATTAGTTGATTTAGTTTGTTTTGTTTAAGCCACTTTTGTAACGAAATCAGCTGTTTCGGTGAGTTTCTCCATATTTTGCTCGGTATTTTCTGTTTTAAGTGGCAACGCCACTATATATTATATATTATATATTATAGTATATTTCATCAACAATTTGTAAACAAGCCCCGGGGCTACATAAAGTTGACAATTTGACGGGCATTTATTTTGTTGGAAAATGGAAAAAAAATACAAAAAAACATATGACCCATGTTTATATAAGCTGATCAGCAGTCTTTCCTGAACGACCTATAAGGATGATAATGCAAATGAACATTTTGTTGAGTCTATAGAATTTATTGATTAGCTCCAAAGACAGCTATACAATTTTTTGTCAGATCGATCGACGGATTTTGAATACCGCGATTGTTTGTGCTGCTGCTTCCCCAAAGTTTCCACTGTTTGCTGATTTGATTTGGGATAGATAATTAGCACTTTGTTATTTAAACCAATTTGTTTTGCAACTTTATTTAAATACATATATGGAATATTTGATGTAGACAGTCGGGACTGTAACTGACAGTGATATACCATGTACCCATTTTTTCCATGAAAATCAAATTTAATTGCAAATTTTTTCTCGATGTGTTGAGGGTTATGGTCGATAGCAACTTACTGTACTACGGAGGTAGCGGGGATGATTCGGTAAAAGGTCAACATTGCTTTGTTTATGAGCCTAATTTGAGTCTGCGTACCAAATTTGGGGGCTAAAACACAAATATTAATTTAACACTTCTATAAAAAGTAAAATTTTGTTGCAGTGTATTTTGGATGTGGGGTTTAAAATCGGAACATGAAAACAAATATCTTTTAAAGTTTCCATCCGATCTTGATAATTTGTGCACTACATATGCACACTAACTGTGTGCAGAAGTGTGGGGTCCTGGGTTTCTGGGTCCTAACTCTTATAAGTCTTTGAGAAACAGAGTACAACACAGACAGATAGACGAACATGTCTATATCGTCTCAGCTATGGCTCCTTCTGCCTGTTACATACATTGCACAAATCTATAATACCCTTTTAAACTTTTTTTTGCATAGTATAATGAACGATTACACAATAAACTCTCTAATAGAGATTTCTGGTACACTAACGGATTGCATTTGTTTTGAAAGAGATATCAGGCACACCTAATAGATTATTATGACAAAATTTGAAAAATACAATTACATTGTACGACAGTGAAAATACATAGTGTAGGTTGTACATCTAGTCGAGTAGAACTCAAAACCATTTTTTTTCTGGGGAACACTCCAATTTTTTATTGACAAATAACAGCTTTGACGAATGTAAATTTACATGAAAAGTATCAAATAAGTATTAATTTTCTAAAAGTGCATTCAATTTCAGAGATATCGATCGATAAAATCAGACTAAAATTTACATAGTTATGCCTATTTTTTTCTGAAGTAAGAATTATAGCCGTAACTGCATCGAGTTACAGGTATGATTACACCCCCGTGCCCCATTCGATGATTTTTTCTCCTTTCCCTTTGCGTTCCCGTTTCTCTTCTTTCTCTTTTTCTTCCAGATACTTCGTCCACTCGCAATTGGTATCAATATCTTGTGCAATGTTACAAAATTCAATGTTATTGGCCCAAGAATACTCTCGTTATGAGCATAAAAGTTATTTTTGCCTCATAATAACCAACTTCCCAATAGGAAAACATATCAATTGGAACTTCCCAATAGGAAAATGTTTACAGGCATATCGATCTTATGAAAAGAGACATAATAGTTGATCCTTCCGTTTTACCGTTTTACAGGGTATTCCATACCGTTCCGACTGTCTGCATCAAATTTTTGTTCTTGCCCAAGCAGGCAATTTGTTTCAAAATTGTTTCATGAATGAAAATAAATACATCGTTTGCCATTGAATACTGCTTTGTCTTTGTAAAGATTTATATAAAATATAATTCGCTTATTAACAATCTTTTTACTACGGTGTAATTTGGCATTTACTTTTTATTCCGACTGCTAAAAGGCTTTACTTTTCATAACCAATGGTACGGAAACCAGAGAAAGCAAAGCCTGTATAATAACTGTGCTGGAAACAGAGGTAGGGTTTCCAAAATCACACTTCGTGATAAAATAGCTTTTATTGGCTATAATAAAGCAAGCTTATCTCGGATCAGTACCAAAATTAAGTTAATTGAATGAAAAATCAAATGGAAGACATGTTCAAGAACTAGGGAGACGTTAGACCGTTTTAAAAAGCAAAATATGCTGCTGTACGAATTAAAAATGGGCGATAATTTTGTACAGTATAGAAGTGGTACTATATAATTTAAGTTTAAGCAATATTTTGTTATTATTTTAGGTACATATTATATAAGAAATAAAAGGTAATTAAACAAACTTTTTCAGAAAAGTATAAATATGTTAGAGCATTTATCATTATTCCAAAAATAAAAACTACTGAAAGTTATGTTGAAAATGTACTAATTAATAGTGGTTTGGGCTTGTACATCAGGCCCCAGGTGTTTGTGCTTTTCTAACTGCGCATTTTCATATCTTAAATCGATAATCGGTTAGACAACAGCAGCTACTAGTTGTTAGACACACACCTGCAACAACAGAGCTTAATACTAGTGCGGCTAATACACCCTGTAACCTTTTTTAATATTTGGACGTGCTGTACAGCAATAACAGCTAGAGTGACCCTGTCTGCGCCATTCGTACGAAAATCAAAAAATGTTGATTATTTTTATCATTTTAAATTTTGAAAATACCTTTTCTATCCAAATTTTTGATTGTTGGCGCTAACGATATCACCTGTACACAAATTGTAAACGGGTATTATAGATTTGTGCAATGTATGTAACAGGCAGGAGAAATCGTAGCGGACCATTTGTGCTATGGGAAAAATTATCAGGAGCAAAAGGCGAGTCGATATAGCCATGTCCGTCTCTCCGTCCATCTGTCTGTGTGGGTCTCTGTGTCAGAGTTAGAACTACAATTTTATCGGAAGATGCGCATTCTCCCTACGCAGAGTGATTTTGTTGAATTATGTCAATATTTCATACCGTTTACACCTACACCATAAAAGCTATCCAATTGAAACCAGTGTAAAAAGTTTGAAGATCGGATAGCAACTTTTAAAGATATAGGCTATAATATGACAATTTTAGACCCTTCCTGCAACAAACAAAATTTTACTTTTTATTGAAATGTTAATATTTAGAGCTACCACTGTTGGTACGAACCCTCATAGTAAGCTTATAAACTAAACCATTGTGACCTTTTTCCGAATCATTCATCCTACCACCGTAGTACAGTTACCTTTCTTACGCCCATACCCCTCAAAGCATCAATACAAAAAATTGATTTTCGTGGAAAAATGGGTACAGGGTATCCCACTGTCGGGCACCTTTCCGACTGTCTGCATCCAATTTTTATGTATGTACATCGCGGATGTACGGAGCTGTTTGCTATGTGTATTGACCGCATAAGAAACAACAACCCTTGACAAAGTTTTATATATGCAGCGCCCAACCAAACCTAATAATTTTTTCATATTCTTTATTCCCTGTTGGTACAGCCGGTAAAATAATTAAATGTGCATTGCTTCATACCAATTTTTTACTTAATAAAAATGTTGAAATGTTATATTTTTTAATTTTAGTGTTTAATAAGAGCTTTAAAAAAAATCGAAAATAAATTTCATAAATACAGTTCTTATAATTAAATAAAATTAATTTAGTTTTTCTCCATAGCAAATAATTATATGTGCATATGTAATTTTTTTTTATATAAAAACTCTAAATAACACTATTTCTTACAAAATAAACTAATCTTTATAACATATTGGGCTGTCGTTGTGTCCATCGACTAGTTTTAGCCTGCGGGGCAATAAGTCCACCCTTTGATTTAAGGATGGAGAAGTTCATTTTGTTCCATTCCGGTGCGATGGCACGGATTCCTCCTCCTTAAAGCTTCTTTGAAGTTTCATACTGACTACTACTTGCAAAAAATTTTACAGAAAGTATCTCCCAGAAATGGGACTACCTCGCTTTTAAATAACATAATATGCCAGTGAAGAAATTCGAACCGGGTTAGTTGGGTAGTTGGACATAGAACTGAGCACAGCCCATACCATAAGGGATTTGCTGCCATGGGCTAATTTTTGAAAAGAATATCCCAGCTGTCGTTATTTTTTGTAGTAGCCATCTGAACCATCCAAGTTCAACCTTTTCCCATCTTAATTAAACTTTTTTCATAGCTAAATATAACGATTCTAAATCCCACGACCTAAAACTTGTATTTCTCATACATTGTAATTCGCTTATTTTTGTACTCCTCTGTTAGGCTTGGTTTGTTATGCTTGGCACGATGTGGAGCTGCATCCCGGCTTTCTATTTTTGTCCCACACGCTGTCTAGTAACATTTAGGACTGATTCCGACTTAATTTTGTTGGACATCATCATGTCATGAGTATCAATCTTCTGAGTGTTCCACATAGTTCGCACATCGACGATAGGTATCGGACCCCTCTGATAGTCGATTGAGTAATTTGTTGGACTTTTTTAACCGTTTTCAATGGTATTGCGGTGCCTACCTGTAATAACAACAATTTGGTCCATTCCCATTCTGCACTTAGACCACAAATAAATCGCTATGCACATATAATTATTTGCTATGAAATTCTTGCGGCTTTGGACGAACGTCAAAAATTACCGCCTAAATTAACGGTAAAATGGGCTCGGTTCTGTGAAAAATACTCACAAAGCACACATCTAAAAATCTGCATACTCAAATTTAATGTTCCTTATTCTATATGTGAGTAAGAGCGAAATATTTTTTTGCACATATAATTATTTTATCGGCTGTATATTGCCGATGACGCGCTGTCGTCGCGTTACTAACCTAATATCAGCAATAACACTAATATCGAATACTGGCACTTTTTTATTATGTAAATTGAAGTTGTCTTTTATAATGGGTGGCACTTGGAAAACTAGGGTGTGAGTGTTGGCCTGCGTCGGATAAGGCTTGAAACTAGCGCCAAAGTATTAGACGAAAGTCATTGTCGGTTGAGACATCATATATTATAGACATTAAAATCGATTTTATCTTCAATATTTAAAAAGGTACGTGTGGCGCACGGTTACCTCCCACATTGGGGTTGACCATATAAAAAAATTTTCATATGTACAAAAGCTAAACCCAATTACAGGTCGATAAAAAGAAAACAACCGTTGTGGTCTTGATGTTTTCGTTGTCGTGTTAAGGACTATTACCTGAAACAGAAACTGTTGTTGGCTGTTAGCATACAATTGGAAAAAGCACTTCATAACAAACATATATTATTCAAAACAAATGGTCTGCCACGCCTCCTTCTACCTGTTAAATACATGACACAAATCTTTAATGCGAGTCGATATAGACATGTCCGTCTGTCCATCTTTCCGTATGAACGTCGAGATATCAGACACTATAAAAGGTAGAGGCACAAAAATTTACCAAAAGATGCGCATTTACACCGAAAAGATGAAGTTTGTCGAATTAGGTCAATATCTTGCCCCCTTCCCCTGTGACATATTTTTGCGGTTTACAGCCGCTCCGTTCAATCTATCATCTCAAAACTCGCCAGAGGTGTGCGTCGAGTGCAACTGCGTTTCAAAAGTTATCGGATAAATACATCAAAAGTTTTAGCCAAAAATATGCTAATTTCTAAAGCTTACTATCCTAGAGTATCTTAGAATTAATGAAGGCCTCTGATCAAGTTCGGGCACAGCTTGCCATCCGGTAAATAAAAATTCCCCCTTCTGGTCAGGGAATTCTTAGGGCAGGATGTCTGCTCCTAAACTGTCTGGCAATCCGACAAATAAATTGCCCTCAACGAGGGCAAAAGTTTAGTCAGCGTTTTGTCGAGGCAAATATAAACCTAAGAAACAAAGTAATGTTGACCTTTTTCAGCAACAACCCCCTTACCCGTGCAATACATTTACCTTGATTAAGACCATACCCCTTAACCCGTCGATATATAAAATTTTTAAGACATGTAGTCACGGGTTATCCCACTGTCGAACACCGTCACCGATTGTCTGCATAAAATTTTTGTTTTTCTTTTACTGATTGTCATTGAACGGCACTCCTAATTTCACCTAATATTGCTCCGTCCGGCTACACACATCTATACATACATATATATATACTCAGCTTGCTCTTATCCTCGCCTAGATTCAATTTCAGCTGTAATGTCACGTCAGGCGAGAAAATTGTAGCTTACTTGCTTTATCAATGTCATTCTGGAAAAAGAAAAATTTGATGCAGGCAGTACCCAAAGTGGGATACCCTTTATCCATTCTTTTTGTTTCAGCAAAAGGTCAACTTTGTTGTGTGGTGGCTATAGTTTATATAGTTGCATGCAATATATAATATAATTAACATGTCTATAAAAAGTGAAATTTTGTGCAGGAGGATGGGTCTACATTTGGTATTTTATTGCCTATATCTTTTGAAGATTTAATCAGTTTGCGGAATCTGTGTCAAATTTCAATGAATACCTGTTATGGTGTGGGTGTAAACCCTAAAATGCTGGCATAGGGGAACGGGGTGAGATATAAACATGATTCGACAAACTAAATTTGCCATAATTTTAGTGACTTTAAATATTATCTAGTTTCCGAGACCTAGCGATTTACAATTACAGACGCACATGGCTATATCAATTTAAGGATAGGATCTAACACTTTTTTCACAAGAAAAAACGACTGTTACATACATTGCACAAATCTATAGTACCCTTTTATATTATGTGTACAGGGTATAATAACAGGCCATAAAAAAAAACAATATGAAATTTTCCACTGTTTACACTTGAGCAGCAACTAAACTTGGTTGTTGTTCTTGCCTGGTATTTTTTTTTGTATTTTTTTTTTTATTTTTTTTTTTTTTGCAGTTGTTATTACACAGTTGAGCGCTTTTTAATTCTATATGTATAAATGCATGGTATACATTTTAAAGATAATCGCTCGCTTCCACATTTTAATACACTGGTAGTTTGGTTTTTAAGACACATTCGAGGAGATCTATCATCGTGCGTTCAAGAATTGGTAAATAAATCCAAGATGCTAAAACGTTGTCATTTTTGGATAGACTTATTTTCTATATCAGCTTTCAATTTGGCTTTTGGGCCGGTCTGTGAGCGTAAAATCTTTGCTAAGTGGTTTTATTTAACTCCTATGCAATAATTATTATATCATTATAATGATTAGATACTAAAAAAAATAAATTTAACCATTTCAATTGTAAAAAGCATTTAAACTATTCTCATTCTATATTATTTATTTATGATTATAATGTGTGTTTAATGTAACACCTTTGCTTTACCTTTACCACTATCAATAAATTGCTCTCTCCCTTTTGCTCAGTTATAAATTATTATGGCTCAATAGAACAACACCGTAAAATACGACTTAACAAAAAAGATTATAATAAAGGAGCGGATTGTTTGTTGTGTTGATAAGATCCCAAAAGAATGTTAGTCGCCTGTTAATCTTTCTGAGTCCGATCGATCCCCAAACAAAGACATATCTACAAACATCGCCAACTATTGTTATTTGTTGGTGTTTTTCCTAACTCTTGGCATTGCCAGATTCATATAAAATGTTAAATGTATTATATGAGTGCTGCCTCGTAGCAGCCAGCTCTCATAGTCATGGACGTTCCTCTCTCTGATTATTTCATTTTAATATCATACAAAAGTTTCGTGTACGCTTAGTTTGTGATATTCGCACATTGAATATTGCGTATACGACGAGACATAGAATGCTGACAAATAAAAAAATGAGCCACAAAAAACTTTTAATCCAGCAAAGTCTTCTTCTTCGCAAGACAACTTATTCAATTCCACACACACACACATTTGTATGCCATTCTATTCCGCTTGTTTCGTTGGTGCTTCTCAAATACTTTCTCTTCGCTCTTCGCTCTTTGCCGTTCCGTTTTTTTTCACTCTTTGTCGATGTCATTAAGCGTGTTCCATTCCCAGTGGTTTCGTCGCTGTTATGAGTACGACTGCTGCGGCGCTGCGTAGCTTTTGCTTCTGCTTTTGCTTGTTTTTCAGTGAAACACTCTATAGGAGAGTCCAAATGTGAGGCGATGTTGATATTTCAAATTTCAGTTGATTCGCGACCTTTTGAGCGCGCACACACTTGCTGTTCTGCTTGTTTGCATGGCCATATATATGCCTGTGGACGCCGCCTAATCGACGAGACCCAGAAGAAATCGATTGCGATGCCAACGTCGTGCAATTATATAGTATATAGTATTGACCACATAAAAGAGAGCAATAATCGAGAGGCAACAACAATAATACGAACAGTAGTTGATATTAATAAGAAAAATAGATTTGAAAGTTCTTGGTTTTTTAATTTTCGTTGCTTTTCGTCGTCTCTCAAAACTTTGTTTTGGTTACTTTTTTAGCTTTGAGACTACTGAGGACTGTGTGTATTAATTTTTTTTTTTATTTTTATTTTTTTTTTGTTTTTATTTATTTGGGTGAATTTTAAAAATAGACTCAGAGGAAAATGAAAAGAGCACGAAAATAAATTAGAATATATGTATGTATGTACATATATATATATATATATATATATATATATACATACATAAATCAGCAACAGCAATAACACAATGAGAATCGTAAAAAGCAACAAATTTTCGTGATAATTTATATAGCATTTATAAAAAAATCTCACAGGCAATGTGAATATTAAAGCGGGTGCGAAAAATCCCGGTAAGCACCCAAAAGTTCAAAATTATATAAAAAATTACACCAGAAAAAGAAATTTTTAAATCCAGAAGTTTTAAAATACAAACTACCCAACAACATAAATTGAAAGAAAAAAAAACCACCAAAACATCACGCATTGCAACGATACCTACCTACTAGTCTTAACCAAAACCTTATGGCAACAAAAACATCAACTGCAATAGTCGCAGACGCTGGAGCCGCAACAGCGAAATCCGCAGCGGCTGCTACTCAATATAGCAGTGCCCCCATTAAGATACCTCTGACCGAGGGTTTTTCCACCCAAACCTCAACTGGCTCTGCCGACAGTGGCGTTATATTAAGCAGCGCATCCCAGAAGCATTTCTGCTCTCAACAAAAGTTACAATTGGATTCCCACCAAACCTTGCTGCTATTACAGCCTGTACGAAGCAGCTCAGGATCCTTTAGTTTACACGGCAGTAATCAGGCCAAATGGCAAAATAAACGTCAGTTACTCTCAGTGGACAGTGGTATTGAGCATATAGGCAGCAAGAGCAAGCAATGCCAACAAAAAATTGAAGTGAATGCGGCTCAATCCAATTCGAGTACTGAGTCCTTGGGAAATGACTTCATCAAATACTCTTCAGAAGATGGCGGAAACAGTTGTAATGAGAATTGTGGACGCACGCGAGCTGCATCGGCTTTGGAGCTATGCAGTGTGGTCAATGGCTCTGGAGGGGGAGTGGCAGGCGTGTGCAATGGGCTGCGACACATTAAATATAAGAGCACGAATAGCACCGGTACGCAAGGATTCGATATGGATGATCGCATAGATGAGGTTGACATAGTTGATGATGATGATGATGATGATGTGCTCGACGAGATTGACAACGTTGAGGGTATTGATGATGCAGATGATGGTGTGGCTGTAGACGATGCCGATGAGGATACACAGTCAGGCATTATAATCAATATCAAGTTACGCGTTGCTGATCTTACAGATACAGCTTCGCCTGCACCATCTAAGCTCATTAATACAGCCAATCTGAGCAATCAAATACCCCTGCCCCTGTCTCAACCCCAGCTAACTGTAGCCGCCACTGCAGCTACAAAAGCCAACAAAAGAATTGGTACTGATGGCTTTATATATTTCCCTTTGCTAAATATCAGCGAGGATCCACACATCGACGCCAATCTGATCAATCGGAAAGATGGTCTTCAAGATACCATGTATTATCTCGATGAGTTTGGTAGTCCCAAGCTAAGAGATAAATTCGCTAAAAAACAAAAACAACGTGCAGCCAAGCTGCAAAAGGCTTTGCTCAAGCGTAAACGTGAGGAGCAGCGGAAGAAGCGAAATACAACCGTCGCCTCAAATTTGGTAGCCAGCGGTTTGGACAGTTACAATACTTGTAGTAGCACCAGAATCAAAACCAAAGATGCGCAACATTGTGATAGTAGAATGATAAACGTTAAAGGTGAGAACAACGACAACGAGGACGGCATTGATGATGCCGAGGGCCAGGTAAAGCTGATGGTACGCAGTCATAGCCTTGATAATAATTATGATGCTTGGACCAATGAGGATGGTATTGAGACCGGCGCAGAGCCAGCGTTGGATAGTGACAGCTTGGAGAACGTTAAGACCTCAAATTTGAGTAGAACACAATCCTGCGTTAGTTGGACCAAAGTAATGCAGACGTTTAAGCATATACTAGGTAAAGCACGAAACGAAATAACTTATAATTTATTTACTAGTCTAATTATTATACATTAATCTTTATAATATAATAACTAAAAGAATTAAGGCTAAAAGTGCTAGCAGCTGGGCCATCGACACGAAATAACTTATAATCTCAATATTATATTTATAATAAACTGTCAGCTGTTATAACGAAATAGCGCATTGCTTTCAATATATTTAACATCTCTTCAAGCATAAATAAGCCAAACTAATGCATTTTCTTTTATATTTTTCCTTTCTCTTTTTAGGTAAGTTATCCCAGAACATTAAATATCATATCAAGTTTGATGAAATCGGTAAGCTTTCACACAAGCACACTTTTACATCCAAAACTGCCTGTTGCGCTTCGTATCAGTATTATAGATTTGTATAATGAATGCATGCAACATATAGAAGGAGGTTATGCATACAGTGCGTCTGTGGTGGAAAAAATACAAAAATCGGTAATTTTAGACGCCTCCTCCATCAAAGTTCAACAAAATTTCACTTTTTATAGATAGTTTAAAGAAAGCTAGAGCTTTCAAATTTGATATGCAAAGTAATGTTAGGCTTAGACTTTAACAATGTTACCCTTTTGTCGCATCAACCCAACGTATCAAAATAACAATTTGCAAAGAAATTAATTTGGATTTGAAAAATGGGTACAGAGTATTCCATTATCGCGTAACGTCCCGACTGTCCGCAAAAACATTTTTTATTATTCCTTTAATTACGTTGAAAATGATGAGAAAAATAAATAAACAAGTTTAAGGTGGCGGAATTTTTTTTTTTTTTTGAAAATGACTTGAGAAAAAAGTGTTAAATCATTGTTGGCTGGCTGATAAGAACTACTGTTGGGGCCTGTGCGCTGCGACGTCCAACTCAGGCCTCACTGATAAGCCTACAATAACAGTAAGAAGCGTTTGATTTATTGCGCCTTATAAAGATGATTTTCTCTTATTATTTGTCGCCTTCCTTTGGAAAACCATTGTTTTTCTGTTTATTATATTTACCATAAAGAGAGTGTCAACACTATATATACATAATGATTAAATAAAATAATCTTTGTTCTGTTTATGACACTTAAATGACTGATTTTGAGTGATATTGTCAAGTGCCTGTATTTTAAGTAGAAGGTTCAGGTTATCATACAAGAAAACAGAGAAAGCACGCGCTAAGTCATTAACAGTACGCCTCGAGCAAGCAATTATGTGGTTCGCTATATACACATACATTATCAGACAAAAAACTCAGAGGGAGACGACGCAAAAAACGACCAACGACAAAACTGCTATAGCTTTTTTTCACCATAATATTTAAAAGTTTTATAAATGTTCATAATTATTGCGTAGCAGTCCATATGTTCCATGGGCAAAAGTAATCAGAAGCAATAGTCGAATCGATATAGCCATGCTCGTCTGTCCGTCCTTCTGTATGAACGTCGAGAGCTCGAACACCATAAGAGTTAGAGGCACAAAAATGTTACCAAGCAAATGAGGTTTGTCGAATCATGTCGATATCTCACAAACTTTGGTCAACGGATCGATACGAAAATTTGCAAGGAAATCGGGCACCGCCCTGACGACTGTCTGCATTAAGTCTTATTACCTATATCTTTTAATGTTTCAATCCGAATCTGCGATTTTCACAACACACATGCATAGTAACATTATGCATAACTATGCCAAGTTTCAATTGGATATCTTTTATTGTGTGGGTGTTAACGAAAATCGTTTGGTGAAAAAATTGTTGCTCTAGCTCGTTCTCGTCTCCGAGAACGGTGCAACAACACGGACGGCTGACGGACAGACAGACGGACATGTCTATATCGACACGACTATTGTTCTGACCATTTTTGCCAATCGAACATATGGTCTGCTACGCCTCCTTCTGACTGTTACATCTATATAGCCATGCCCATCTGTCTGTCTGTTTCTAAGAGACTATAAGAGTTGGAGCAAAAAAAATGTACCATAAGATGCGCATGTTCCCGGAAAAGAACAAGTTTATCGATTTATGCCGACATCTTACCCCTTCCCCCGTGTCAGACTTTTGCTGTTTCCACCCACACCATAAAAGCTATCTTATTGGTATAGTTATGCATACTGTCACTGTGCATGTGTTGTGAACAAATTTTTAGGATCGGATAGCAACTTTAGGAAGATGCAATGACGGACATGTCCATATTGAGTCGACTATTATTCCAGACAATTTTCGCCCATGGAACATATGGTCTGCCACACCTCCTCCTGCCTGTTAGATACATTGCACAAATCTATAATACTCTTGTACACAGGGTATAATTAATATAAAAAAAAAAACATTTATGAAGAGATATCTTTACATGGATTGGTAACTGTTCGCAAACGTTTTCTCTGTTAGCTATTGGCATCTGCTATAGTATTTGTGTGTCGACAGAGAATATTTGTCAATGTGTTGACAAATGCATGTGTTCACGAATGTTTTTTCAGTTGCTATTGGCATTACTCTCGCAAAAGCAGTGATCGAAGGTTTGAGATTGCACTTCGGCTGTGTCTGTGTAAATAGCCGACAAGTGTTCGGTCCGTGCGGGCTATGGAAGAACGTGACTCACAGTGGTTCATTTAAATCGTAGTGAGAGAGAGAAATCAGAAATGCTAAATGATTTTGAATTAAAAAAACTTGATGTAGACAGTCGGGACGGAGCCCGACAGTGGAATACCCTGTATCCATTTTTCCCGTGAAAATTGAATTTTTGTTCAAATTTATATTATTTCGAGGTTATGGGCGTTATAAAGGTTACTGGTGACTGCGGGGAGTTGAGGGTTGATTCGGAAAAATTTCAACAATGTCTGGTTTATAAGCTTAACATCAGTCTTCGTACCAAATTTGGTGGCTCTAACAAAAATGTTAACCTTAACATGACTGTAAAAAGTAAAATGTTGACGCTTATAGGAGGAGGGGTCTAAAATTGACACATTATTGCCTATATCTTTTAAAGTTTTAATAATTTTTACACAGCACATGCACGGAGCAAGGAGCAAAATATCGACATGATTCGACAAACTTTATCTGCTTTAATACGCATCTTTTGGTAAAATTTTTGTGACTACCTTTTATGGTGGCGGAGATATCGACGTTCATACGGAAGGACAGACAGACGGACATTGCTATATCGACTCGACTATTGCTCCTTACCATTATTGCCCATGGAATATATGGTCTGCCACGCCTCTTTCTGCCTATTACATGCATTGCACAAACCTATAATACCCTCTTACACTTTGTGTACTGGGTATACAAATTTGTGGATTTTAATTTGCAGTCGGGATTCGAATGCGGGGCTACCACTAGTCTACATATATGTATAATCTATACTTAATATTATAAATTCGAAAGTAACTCTGTCTGTCTGACATTTTTTGAACCATTTTTTTTTGCATTTAGGTGTAGAAATAGATAGGACCTTGGAATTATAAATATGCTCTTTGTCGGAATATCTTAACCACTTCCCCCGCAAACAGCGTAAAACTACATAAAATGACACAAAATCTCAAAGTCTACTTTTATGTTTCCCAAAACTGTGCACAGAGTCTGGCAACACCTACTAAAAAACGGGAAGAGAGAACGGAAAGGGAAACGGGAAGAAGAATTTGATCTACTTTGAATAAGGTACGGGGGTTGGCGATCAAAACGAACAAAAGGCAGTGCCCACTACTTTTTATAAAAAAAATTTCGGGTAAACGAATTTTACAGGGTTTGCTATATTCTATTCTATATATATAATAATCAATCTAAAATTCTGTATGTGGACGATGTTTGGATAAACGGTTTTGAGTTTCGTTTTAATCAACAAAAAGCATTGAACTACAAAAAGTTACATACAATTTTGAGGCTAATTAAAAATTTGTGCACCCTTTTTCGCCATCTATATGACAAGAAATATGAGAATGAAATGAAACCTATATCATTGTCTAGGGAATTTCCATAAGAAGTGCAGATTTGTCGATACATGTCGGTATCTTACCCCATTCCTCCGTGACGATATATCGCGGTTTCACCCACACCATAAAAGCTATCGAATTGAAGCCTTGCACAGCTATGGCCACTGTTACTGTACATATGCGGAGTAAAAATTATCAGAACAAAAGTCTTATTTTGGTGGACAAAGAAGAGTAAATCTACACAAAATGTCACAAAATCTCAAAGCCAGCCTACTATTAGTTTTTCCCAAAACTGGGCACTATTAGACTGGGCACAAAGTCTGGCGACACCTACTAATAGGAGAGGGAAGGGGAACTGGAAGAAGAGCCGGTGTACAGGAAGAGGAAGATGAAGAGGAATGGAAAGAGGAATATGATCTTCCTAGAGATGAGCAAGGGGGTTGTTTCATCTTAGTATGAGGAACATTAAGAGGAAGAGGCTGAGAAAGAAGAAAAGGAAGAGAAAGAAGAAGAAAAAGAGGAAGGAAAACGGAAAGAGGAATAACTCGGGAGGGGCACGGGGGTTGGCGAGCAGACCAAACATATAAATAGGCTAAGGAAAATTTTTGGACCCATTTTTCACCAACTATATGGAAACAAATATGAGGGAAACTTATATCATTGTGTAGGGAATTTTCATAAGAAGTGCGATAAATAAGTTTTATTCATATATTCAGCCAAATCATAGGTAAAAAATTTAATGCAGACAGTCGGGACGGTGCCCGACAGGGGAATACCCTGCACCCTTTTTCTCCCCATAAGCACTAAAATCCAGCAAATGGGAACAAAAGTATTTTCTTTTATGTCACTTCTTACAAGTTTAATATGACTGTAAGCATTTTCCTATTGGGAAGTTCCAATTGACAAGTTTTCCTAGTGGGAAGTGGGGGAATTACTTATGCCCATCCAGTATTCTTGGGCCAATGTCGTTGAATTTTGAAGCATAGATCAAAAATACTATTATAAATGTCTTTGGCAATTTTCGAATCAATATATGAGGGGGGCAGTAATTAAGGTAAATCGATTGCGCGGGAAGGGGGGGGTTCTATTGACAAAAAAAAGTGGATACAGTTTTAACGATTAGGGTCACACTAGTCTCCACACCAAATTTTGTACCTCTAGCTTACACGTATCCATATCTACATACAGTGCAATTTTGGCAAAGTTTATTGGCTTAGCGAGGGGGGTTGAAATTTGCATATTTTTGACTATAACTTCTGATGTATTTCTCCGATTTCGATAGTTTTTGAAAAGTAGATGCACATAAACACGACGCACACCTCTGTCAAGTTTCGAGATGATAGATTGAACGGAGCGACTGTAAACTGCAAAAATATGTCACAGGGGAAGGGGGAAAGATATCGACGTGATTCGACAAACTTCATCTTTTCGGTGTAAATGCGCATCTTTTGGTAAATTTTCGTACCTCTACCTTTATATAGTGTCTATATCGACTCGACTATTGCTCTTGACCATTTTTGCCCATGGAACAAATGGTCTGCAAAAACATTGCTAAATCGACGGAAAAATTAGAGATTTTAGTTTTTTGGCCAATCGCAATACTTTTTTGTGGAAAAGTAAAAAGAAATCATATGTCTAAAACATACCTATCCGGCAAATACGGGGTCCTCCCTGTTACGCTGTAACTTGCAATCGAATTAAGTTTGACCAAACTCCTCGGGGAGACATTTATTTGATATTAAATTCGAGCTACTCATCTATATCGGTAGTATGGATAAGAGTAACAAGAAATTTGCTGATTTCGCACTCTCGAAATCTTTTTTTTTTTTTTTAAATTGCCATAATTTGAAAGCGGTGCGGAAAACCCGTATTTAGCGGATAAGGTATGTTTTAGCCATAGGCCTTTAATTGAGGCCAAATTTGTTGCATATACAAAAAAAAATTGTAAATAAATAATTTTTGCAGGGCACCTAAAAGTGCGTGGCAGTAATTAAGGTAAATCAATAACAGCGAAAGGGCGGCTTTTTTTGACAAAAGGTGAACACAGTATTGATGATTAGGCTCACACTAGTCTTCACACCAAATTTTGTAATTCTAGCTCACATATATCAATCTGTTTATGTAGTAGAATTTTTGAGCAGTTTATAAGCGCAGTTGAGTGAAATTAGCACATTTGTGTAAAACGGTATTACGGATTTGTGCAATGTATGTAAAACAAAGAAGGAGGCAGACCATAAGTTTAATAAGCGTTTAAGCGTTGACTTGGGTGGCGATTGGACCATGTTCGTCTGTATGAGTCGCTACATCTGCGAGACCATAATAGCTAGGGACAGATAAAGTTTGTCGAATTGGGTTGATATCTCTGCTTCACTATTACTTAATTTTTAGTTTTGGTAGGTTAATTAAAGATGGTAGTTGTTTTATAATAATTCGAACTTGCTGAATTCAAATCTGGCCACCATTTTGCTCCATTTTTTTTTATATAAAATTTTGATTTTAGCGTTTGGGATAAACATTTTTAAAGTACAGCTGATGTATCAGGCGAAACTTGTATATATATGTGACGCTTTGCTACCGGAAAATCATGTTTAAAATGGAAATTAAATATTTTTGTTTTATTCCAAAATTCGCAATTTTAACAAATTTAAATTGCTGTGACCCTTGCTTATGGTCATCGCAAATCCAAGTTTCATTGTTAACTGAATGTGTTGAACTGGTACGGCAAAACAATTAAAGTTAAGGGAATTCGTGGAATTAGCCATTCTTCTCTTTTGAACGGCCCTTCTATTGATAGCAGATCCAACTTTACGCGATTCTCCTGGAATTTGATTTTGAATCGTCAAATTCAATTCATTGACATTATTGCTGCTGAAATTGCGCGAACGCTCAACCACTCGTAGCTATAAAAATTTTTACCTATGTTCGGATATACATAAGAGATCATCTTCCATTGAAGTGACTTGGCAAATTGCATGTGGAATCGATCAGGCCAGTTCTAGTTTCCGAATCGGAAAATTCCGAACGTTCGAAGTCATTCCACGCATTGGTGTTCTGGTTTCCGTGAAACATAACTGCTTCATTTTACTGTTGATTTGATAACATTTGCAACAACAGCTGTGTTTATGTTTGCCCGCTCAGTTGTTATTTGAATTTGTTTGTGGAATTCCAATTGCTATCAAACCCATAGACAATGTTTTTTGGTTGGGCCTAGGCAAGAAGAAGATGCGTTGTTGAATGTTTTCTTCTTGCCAGTGGGATCCTTGTAAGAGGACCAAAAACAAAAAGCGAATCTGTGCCCGCTGCCCTTTTGCATCGACCGGCAGCTTGGCAATTTTGCAAACCGCATCGCCATGTATTTAGGTGCTTACATACATGAAACGGACATTTGCTCCTATTTGGAGATCCTTCTCTTGGCCCTAAAACATAAAATATTTATTAAAATTGTAATTTATATTACAAACAAACAATTGCTTGACTTTGAATCAGAAGGCAGCAGATATGTTATCGCTGCAACAGGCTATTTTTATTGATAGTTGTGGTGCCATTGTACACACATTAAATATGAAAACAATTGTTTTTCACTATTTTCACATATTCATAGGACACAAAACTACTTATTTCATAGCAGTAATATAGTTTTGTAAATTATTTCACTCATATACATATATGGCCTTTAAGCACAAAAAATATTTCGCAATTAAATTTTTACAGTCCGGCAACAGCTAACTTGTCGAACATAATTTATGTTATGTAGATTTTTATAAAATATATTTCGATGATAAACAATTTTCTTATTAAGTTGTAATTTGCCATTTACTTTTCATTCCGACTGCTAAAAGGCTAGTTTTTATAACGAATGGTTCGGAAACCAGAACACCAAAACCATTCCATTCCGACATTCGGAATCGAAAACCAGAACAGGCCTGGATATTTAACCACTGCAAGGTTCTACCGGAATTTGTCCATAGCCAATCCTCAGCAGGTCTTTGAAGAAAACTGCAGGAACATTTGCATATTCATATACAATGAAATGGTTTTTACTTATCGCCACAAATATCTGACGCTGTTGACTTCGGAATTACTGGCAGTATTTGTCGGAAGTTGCCCGTATCCGTATAAGTAATGATGTTGAAGGCAAATTAAGTAAATTGGAAAAATCTATTAATCTTCTTATTTTCTTCAAAAATATTTTGAACAGAGCGCTGTTGCCATGCATTATCGTTTTTAGTGGCTCTGGTGGTGGGTTTAAAGAAAGCAAAATAACTTTTCCTTAAGCACAGCATATCCCTGCCGTTTCAATTTTGAATTTGTTTGTGATTTTGCATATTATTAATTAATAATAATTAAATATATATATATATATATATATATATATATATATGAGGTTAGGTTAAGACGGCTGCCAGGCACTTTGCCTGACACAGGCTTTATTACGGCCCATTGTGATACCGTACGATCTACGCACTGCTAACCTGTTCCTGAGCAGAAAGAATCAAAAGGGAGACCATCCAAATGCAGAGATAAAATCTGCGATCCGTTTAGGTCTGATATCAGACAGATCTGATATATTATTCTAAAAATAGTCTGCACAGAGCTGGACATGAGCAAAATAACAGATCGGTGCTCAACCGTTTCTTCCTCTTCTCGTCCAAGCAGCTCCATCAAGGAGAAGGCGGACTGTAGGGTCTGGCAAGCTCATCGGCTATGCAATTGCCCTCTAAGCCTTGGTGTCCCGGCACTCATATCAGTTTAATAACGAACAGCTGAGCCATCTCCTGTAGAGATATGCGGTAGTTTATTAGCACTATCGACTTAGACGATATTGAGCTGATTGATTTTATAGCCCCTTGGCTCTTATTATATATATCTGTGGTCACATAGAAGAGTAGCTTAAGTCGACATAAGAATATGTTGAGGTTTTGCATTCTAGAGCCTTATAGAAGTCATTACAAGTCACCGTTCCATTTTAAAGTTTATGAAATCAGAAATGTACAAGTTTTAAAAAAGAAATGGTGACTTGAATTCACATCTATAAAGCTCCAGAACGCAATAACTGACCATTTCGTTATGTCGACTTAAGCTACTTTTCCATATGACCACAGATATTTACTAGCTGGCCGACAAACTTCGTTTTGCCCAAAATAAATTTTTTGATTAAATTAATTCACGATTCTTCTCGAATTTTTTTTTTAAACCGGAAATCATCGGTCTCTTACAGATTAAACAATAATATAATATCAATGAAAAGCTTTTCCGTACATTCTTTATGGGTTGAACTTTAACAGAAATTCGGTTGAAGTCAAGAGAATCCATGGAATTATGCTTCTTTGCTTTTGAACGGCCCTTTTAAAACTCTTTCCCACATCTTAATTATTCTTCTCCCCTACAAGTTTCGAGCTCGTTATGCAGGAGTTTGTACAGCATTTATTGCAGCTACACGATTTGCAAGACCTTAAATACTTTGTAAACGTTGTTCTGGGGTCGAATTTTCTCGAACCACTATCTCGTCGAGCGGCTCGAGTACTTCTGTCAGTGTTTTCTCTTCTGGACCGTTTTCTTATCCAATTTTAGAGTGAAGTGTTTACCTATTTAAAGTTGTGATTTGTAAACACATTAAAATGCTAGCCTACTGTACAGGCTTGAATAATATTTATTTTTTACGTCACTTAAGAATATTGTTGATCCTGACCACCTACCGGACACAAAGTGAAAAGAAACCATCGTGCAGACCAAACGAATATATGGTCGAAAAAGGAAGCCATTTGGTTCAGTTGTTCTCGAGTTTTTCTAAAGCGTACCCTGCATGAACGATTTTATATATTAAAAAGATATTGCCTGACATGCTTGATGTGTTCTTTAGTCAAGTTGGTGCTCTATTTACTGCGCAGACCTCAGCCTGGAATACACTACAGTGATTGGGAGGTTAAAGCTCTGGGTAATAATATCCTTTTCGAGTATACACCACCTCCAACCTGGTCGTTTAGTGTGGATTTATCTGTAAAGAAGGAGAAAGCGTCGGCAGGTCTTGGGAGACCAAAGGACTATTCTTTCTTGCAAGGGATTATACTTTTAAAAAGTGTACTGGCATTTTCCTTCAACACAATAGTCAGTTTCAGGGGGACGAAAACATATATCGAAAGGATAGTGGAGTGACCACTGCTAGCCTTAGTCCAGCAGCCAGAATCTCGTAAGCGTGTTGCTGACAGGAGAGGAATATTGAGAATAGCATCGGGGACATCACAAGTCGTAGTGCAAAGGGCGCCAATAATGCACTGCTCTGCATTTCGCTGTATTTTGCCCAGTTGATTTAAGGTGGTTTTCCTTTGCGGAGCAGGCCACCAATCCAGGATACCATGGAGGGGGACATGCCCTATCTTAGTCCAATGGCTATTCTGCGAGAGTACAGGGACTTTTTGGTGCGTTCCTGTGTATTAAGATTCCAATCCAATTTCTTGTCTAAAACTATTCCCGGATATTTACCACTGTTACTTAATGAGACGATATGACCATTTTACGTAGGGGGGTAAGCATTGGTATTTTATATCTAATTAAGAAAAGAAAAATTTCAGTTTTTTTTGGTTTTTTTTTTTTAGCGTTAGAACGTTGTTAAAGGTGGTCTTGTGAGGGCTGAACCTTTCCATTAAACACCATAACACCTAACATAAAGAAAATTCAAACTGCCCAAAGCAAAATATTAAAAATGATACTGAACAGACCCTTTTAATTTGCGACGAAACGATTGTATGAGGAATCTAATATCAAAACCATAGATGAGTTTATTTGTCGCGCTACAAAAAATTGCATTTAAAAAAAAAATTGATGCAGACAGTCGGGACGGTGCCCGACAAAGGAATACCCTATACCCATTTTTTCCAGGAAAATCAAATTTCTCTGTATAAATTTTTGTATCGCCGCGTTGAGGAGTATGTGCGTAATAACGGTAACTGTTCTACGGGGGGAGGAGGGATGATTAGGAAAAAGATCAACATTGTTTGGTTTTTAAGCCTAATGAATCACATTTGGTTAACATAAATGTTAACTTTAACACATCTGTAAGAAGTGAAATTCTGTTGCAGTTCACAGGACAGGGGGCTAAAATTGGCACATTATTATTAGCTATATCTTCTAAAGTTCTTATCCGATATGAATCATTTTTACACTACACATGCACAGTATTAGTGGCATAACTGTGCCAAGTTTCAATTAAATAGTGTGGGCTAAAATAGCGAATCTGTCACGGGGGAAGGGGGTGAGATATCGAGATAATTCGACAAACTCGTATTTTTCCGGGTAAATGCGCATCTTTTGGCAAAACAATTTTTGCTCTAGCTCTTATAGTCTCCGAGAACGGTGCGACAACACGGACAGACAGATAGATGGACAGACGTCTATATCGACTCGACTATTGCTCCTGATCATTTTTTCCCATCGAACATATAGTCAGCTACGCCTCCTTCTGCCTGTTACATACATTGCACAAATCTATAATACCCTTTTACACTTTTGGTACAGGGTATAAAAAAACGTATTGAACAGCTACGTACTGATGGTTAATTTTCTTTCTAATGCCGACTAGATCCCGCTAAGTACCAGCTTAGTCTAGTCTGTAAGTTCCCTAGTCATTAAGTTTTTTCTTGCCTCCCTTTTCCTTAGCTTTTAAATATGGTATTAAACCAACACAATTATATAAAATACCTACCGGTCGGGGAGTGCCCGACTGTGGAATACTCTGTTCCCTTTTTCTTTAGAAATACTAAATACGATAAAATGGGAACGGTATGTCTCTTTTCATAAGATTAATAAGCCTGTAAACATTTTCCTATTGGGAAGTTGGTTTTTATGGGGCAAAAATTACGTTTATAACCATAACTCCAATATTCTTGGGTCAATGTCGTTGATCTTTGTAACATATATCAAAAATACCTTTGTAAATGTCTGTGACAATTTTCAAATCAATATATTGGGGGGTGTGTCAGTAATTAAGGTAAATCGATTGCGAGGGAAGGGGGGTTCCACTGAAAAAAGGTGGATGCAGTTGTAACGATTAGGGTCACACGAGTCTCCACACCAAAAATTGTTACTCTAGCTCACATGTATCCATATCTCCATGTAGTTGAATTTCGGCACAGTTTACTTGCGAGGGGTGGTGAAATTTGCATATTTTTGACTATAACTTTTGATGTATTTATCCGATTTCGATAATTTTTGCAAAATAGATGCACATAAATACGACGCACACCTCTATCGAGTTTCGAAATGATAGATTGCACGGAGCGGTTGTAAACCGCGCAAATCTGTCCCGGGGGAAGGGGGTAAGATATCGAGAAAAATTGACAAAAATCGACAAAAATCGACAAAAATCGACAAACTCGTATTTTTTCCGGCATATGCGCATCTTTTGGTAAAAAAATGTTTGCTCTAGCTTTTATAGTCTCCGAGAACGGTGCGAAAACACGGACAGACAGATAGATGGACAGACGGACATGTCTATATCGACTCGACTATTGCTCCTGTCCATTTATTCCCATGGAACATATAGTCTGCAATGCCTCCTTCTGTCTGTTACATACATTGCACAAATCTATAATACCCTTTTACACTTTGTGTACAGGGTATAATGACTTTTATATACTTACGTTGCAGATATGTATATTATCTTGTTATATTATGTGTACAGTATATAAAAATCGGGTTGGGTGACCTTGATAGGACTTTTATTTTTTGAAAATTTTAAATTCTTAGTTAGAAATAAATATGTGTAGACATACCATTACTGGATCACAAATTGATCCACCTACTACTTTAGAAAACAAAAACAGCAATTAATTATTTTTCAGAGATTGATTCTAATGTCGCGTATTAGTTGTCTACTCCTGTGCCAAAACAATGCCAATGTCATTTGGGCCATTCGGCCCATAGTCTCTTGGCTAGCAACGATTGGAAGCGCCATTAAACGCATTGTATGCCCACTTTAGCCCCTTTGCCTTTTTCATTTATTTATTTTGTTTTTAATTGATTAATTAAAATAAAATAAATTTCAGTATGCGCACCTTACATTCTTTCAACTGTTTGTTTAACAAAATAAAATATAAAAGATGCGATACAGACAATCGGGATGATGGTGTCCGACGGTTGGATACCCTAGATACATTTTTCAAAAAAAATATATATATATTTCTGTGAAAATATTTAGTATTGTCATACTAAAGATAAATGTTTGACGTTTGGCGGGGAGTGGCGGTGAGCAGGCAGTTGTGTGTGTTTTGGAAAAAGATCATCATTAGGTTAGGGTGAGATGATACGACAAACTTCATCTGCGTGGAAAAAATGCACAATTCCCTTTTTTTTGTGTGTTACTATGGCTGCCGAAAACTAGGTGACCTTTTACACTATGTGTACAGGGCATAAAAATACTACGCCCCACAACTTGCATTGAGATGACTCAAGTGCAGGGTACATAATGATCGGTTGGGTTCAAAAAAGAATGGTGCGAGGAGAACGTAACGCGATTGTGGTCATGATATACTTGCCACGGTTGGTTTGCTTTGTGTGTGTGTTTGTAGCTCGCCATATGTTCTTTGGCATCATAATTTTTCTGCAATTAATTTTTAAATGGTAAGCGTAAGAACAACAAATTTTATGCAGACAGTCGGGATACTTTTATGCCTCTTTTCACAAAAGCGATATGACTTTAAGCATTTTCCTATTGGGAAGTTCCAATTAAGAAGTTGTCCTATTGGGAGCAAAAATTACTTTTATGCCCATAACTTCAGTATTCTTGGGCCAATGTTGTTAAATTTAAAAACATAGATCAAAAGTACTTTTATAAAAGTTTCATGCAGAAAGTCGGGATGGTTCCCGAACGTGGGATACACCGTACCCATTTTTTCGATGAAAATTTTATTTCTATGCAAATTGTGGGCTGAAGGGTATGGCCATTATAAGCTCACTGTATGGCAGGGATGGGGAATTGATGCGGAAAAAGCTCAATTTTGTTTGCTTTATAAGCCTAACATGAGTCTACATACCAAATTTGGTTGCTCTAGCTTATATATTAACGTGTTTAATAAAAGTAAAATTTTGTTTTTGTGCAGCTTGCGGAAATATGTATATTTTTCGGTACCTTAATAGGCTTTACCCTTTGGTATATTTATGCCTCTATCTTCCTCCTTCTGGAGGAGGAAATAGGGTG
Source organism: Chymomyza caudatula (assembly GCA_035041775.1). Classification (NCBI taxonomy): domain Eukaryota; kingdom Metazoa; phylum Arthropoda; class Insecta; order Diptera; family Drosophilidae; genus Chymomyza; species Chymomyza caudatula. The sequence continues at coordinate 162,887 of JAWNKW010000024.1, read as the reverse complement.
GGATATCGACATGATAAAATGATATGAAATGTTCCGTTTCATATGCGTATGAAATATGTGCATCTTTTGGATTTTGTGTCTTTAACCCTTACATTTTCCGAAATCTAGAAATTCACAGACGGACAGATGCACGAGGCTATATCGACTTGTCTATAACCCTGAACATTTTTGCCGTTGGAACTTATGGTTCGCCACGCCTCCTTTTGCCTGTTACAGACATTGCATAAGTCTATAATACCCTTGTACACTATCAGTACAGGGTATACAAATTTAAACAGTGGATGTCTGCTATGAATGTATGTACATTCGTGCGTTCAAAGCGGCTGCCTAGTCGGCAATAATGTTTGGTCTCTGGCTCTCTTTAGGTTTTATATGGCTGTAGCAACAACTGCTTAAACTCAAAACCCAACCGTTGTTGGGAAAGTCAGCTGTGTTGCTCTTTCTCTTTGGTTTCTTGCTCAATCGATGATCGATCATTTGTATGCTCGATACAATGCAATTGCTGATCCCCAATGCGGCCCGAATCAGAATCGCCCCGAAGAACGCTCATTAAAAAAGTTGCTACTAGTTGGCCACATTTCTTTCTAATTGCCAAAATAGTTTTGACCAATGGGGCAACGGAAGTTAGAGCGATCGCATCGCAACGGTTGATCCAAGCGTATTATATATACAACGAAAATAGATTAAAATAAAGAGATTAGTGTTGCTTTATTTTTGTTCGTTTTTATTACATTTTCTTTGATTTTATGTTGGTGTATTGCATTTCTATTAGAAGATCCGTCAAGCGATCGGATCGATTAATCGTTGAAGCCAAAGTAGAAACAAAACGTCAAGAGACGTCCGCAAAAACTTGGTCGTTGCAGAAATAAAATTAACGCGTAAACGAGGCCAAAATCTCTACTAACCGATACAAAATTAATAAGACTGCCCAAAGGGCTGTAACGTGTAGCTTTCAAAGTGGACAAGTCCCAGCTGCCAGTTGCGCCGTCGCACGGTGCGCGCCATGTAATGCGTGTGGTGCGCAAAAAGAAGCGCGCTGTCAATGACACCAGTGAGTCGGATGCGGGCGAAACGGGTGGCTCCGCAGGCTCGACGCTAACCACGGGCCGTCAAAACTCTTTTGATGTAATGGACGCTAAGGAAACGCCACCACCCGTCACCCGTCACATATATGACGCGCCACTAGAAGAGATTCAGGCTGTGCGACAGGCACAAAAAGCAGCCTCAGCCTCCGCGGCTAGCACCAGTCGTCCTTGGACACCCAAGCCGCCCGTTCAGTGTAAAATTAAGCGTCGGAATGTGAAGGCTAGTGCAACAAGCTCAGCTTCAACAACGACCAAACTTCATCACCGTCACAATAAGGAATCATCGTCTACTACTACGAGTGATTGTAATAGTTCTAGCAGCTCCTCCTCTTCATCTTCAACTAGTTCATCTTCTTCGTCGTCCTCTACCGAACTTGAGGCATCGCAGTTAAGCGACAGCGCGCTGAAGTCCAATGGCAAATCGGATTTGTCTCTGCTTACTGTCTCACTAAAGAAGTCAAAACCGCAATCGCGCTCCAATGCCGCCGCCGCCAACGCTAGAAAGCAGTACAAGGATCCAAGTACAAGCGCCTAACTCTATCATCCCTTATCCTTTGTATCCCTACATTTTTTTACATTCCCTACCCAGAAACGCACACCATCAATCAATGGCAACCTATAGAAATTCCTCGGCTGATTTTTTTTTAGACAACGACAATAGTATAGAAAGTTGCGCTAATGCCAAAATTAATTATAAAATATATACACTGCCCGACAATGTTAACCCCCTAAAAAAGCGTTCAAATTGCGACAAGAGAATTGCACCCCCTACCGTTTCTCGACTATATCTTCTAAGAAATAAGGTTTTTTTTTTTGTTAAATAGGTGAATCAATTTGTGATCCAGCAATACACCTAAAACCACTACAGTTTGCTTTTAATTAAGATTTTGATACCCTGTACACAAAGTCTAAAAGGGTTTTATAGATTTGTGCAATGTATGTAACAGACAGAAAGAGGCGTGGCAGACCATAAGATGCATGGGCAAAAATTATCAAGAGCAATAGTCGAGGCGATATAACCATGTCCATCTGTCTGTCCGTTTTGTCGCACCGATCTCGGAGACTATAAGAGATGGACACAAAATTTTCATCAAACGATGCGCATTTACCCTACGCAGGGCAAGTTTGTCGAATTATGTCGATATCTTACCCCGTTTCCCCCGTAACAGAATTTCGCGGTTTACTTCCACCAATTGAATTTCAATTGAAACTTGGCACACTTATTGACACTATTACTGTGTAATTTTTGACCCCTCCTCTTACAAACTGAAACAAAATTTTACTTTTTATAGAAATGTTAATATTAAAGCTAAAGCCACCAAATTTGTTACGTAGACTCATGTTAGGCATATAAACCAAACAATGTTGACATATTGCCAAATCAACCTCCTGCTCCCGTAGGGAGGGGGTACATTTCAGCGGCTCATATAAATCTTAAAGAAAGAGAAATCAGAAATGCTTAATTATTTTGAATTAAAAAATTTAGTATGGATAATACTTACCCTGTTCCCCCGAGACAGTATTTCGCAGTGTGCACACACCATAAAAAATTTCCAATTGACATAGTTATGTTCACTTTTACTATGCACGTGTGGCATAAAAATGATCAAGATCGGAGACTCATGCAAGGCTTATAAACAAAACAATGTTGACCTTTTGCCGAGTAAAGCCCCACCACCCCTCCGTACAATTACCTTGATTACGCCCATACCCCTCAACGCATCGATACCAAAATTGCTCAATATGATTTTTATGAGAAAAATTGGTGCCGGGTATCCTACCGTCAGTCACCACCCGACTGTTTGCATACATTTTTATACCCTGTACACAAAGTGTAAAATGGTATTATAGATTTGTGCAATGTATGTAAAAGGCAGAAGGAGGCGTGGCAGACTATATGTTCCATAAGCTAAAAAGGTCAGGAGCAATAGTCGAGTCGATATAGACATGTCCGTCTGTCTGTCTGTCTGTCCGTGTTGTCGCACCGTTCTCGGAGACTATAAGAACTAGAGCAACAATTTTTGTTTGCCAAAATATGCGCATTTTACATCTTCAGTGCAAGTTGGTCGAATTATGGCAATATCTCACCCCCTTCCCCCGTGACAGATTTCGTGGTTTTAACACACACCATAAAAGCTATCCAATTGAAACTTGGCACAGTTATGCACACTATTACTATGCATGTGTAGTGTAAATATATTTCATATCGAATAAGAACTTTAGAAGATACAGCTAATAATGTGCCAATTTTAGGCCCCTCTCCTAACATTAACATTTACCAAAAAAAAAGTTTAATTCAGTCAGTTATCTTTATATGTTTTGAAAATTTATACTCTATAAAATATACTCGTAAACATAATCAAGTTGCTGGCAATGTACACTGCCGGCAACTTGTTTAAGGACGCAAAACTGTTTGTGTTTACAAGTCTATATTTTCAAAACCAATAAATATAACGGACTGAAATGAAATCCCATTGGTAAATAAATCAATTTTCAATATAACAACAACAACAAAAATTAGAGGGCTAACCTGCTTTAGTTTAAAAATAATAAAAAAAAAAATTTGTGAATTTACATCAAAAATAGCAAGCTTTTTTTAGGCCACTTAATTAAGTACTCTGAATTTGATTGGCTTTTACTTCTAACCTAAAACGGACAGATTAATGAATTTTTTTGTTCATGAAGGTGAATCAGTTCATGATTAAAAGCTGTACTTATGGAATGCTCCCACTTGTATAATTTTAATTTAATAATTATTTTTCAAAAATCAAATTTTAAAAATTAAAATTCCAATTAATTGCTATTTTTGCTGTTGGTTCACAAAAATATTTTTCATTTTTAAACTGAAGAAGATAGACCCCTAATTTTTTTTGGCTGCATTTCTAATTGATTTATTTACCAACGGAATTTTATTTCAGTCCGTTATCTTTATTGGTTTTGAAAATATAGACTTGTAAACACAAACAATTTTGCGTCCTTAAACAAGTGGCCGGCAGTGTATATGGGCGTCCGCCCCTCTGGCCGCTTTTGTCATCATTTGGCCTTAGTCATCAAGATCATTATGTTGTCGTTACCATTGTCATTATCGCCTGATCCCGAACCGGAAAATAACCCAGAATAATTATATAACGATTAGCAAGAACTGATTTACAAATTTTCTCGTTGCTGTTGCATATTATGATCTGTGATTCTATGTCCTACGACACTTTTAAACTCAACTTGTTATGTCCAGGCATGAAACAGTTGATCGGCAAATTGAATGATTTGTGGCCCGAACATAGCGTCGCATTGTCCATTCCAAAGGAGGTCGATAGAAGCAAGGAGAAACTTGAGGGCGCTTGGGAAACAACAGGTACAAGGGCTAACACACACAGTGTGTGTGCGTGTGTGTGTGTGTGTGTGGGAAGCTTTATTTAAGCTAGGCAAAGACTACGAAAAAATATATAGAAATAGTGTACTAAAGGTCTAATGGGCTTTTGCAGGTCGTGATGGTTCCAAAATTACAACAGTGGTTGCTACGCCTGGCCAAGGTACCGATCGTGTACAAGAAGTTTCCTATACAGATACAAAAGTCATTGGCAATGGCAGCTTTGGAGTCGTATTTCAGGCGAAGCTCTGCGATACCGGAGAACTTGTTGCAATCAAGAAAGTTTTACAAGACAGGCGGTTTAAGGTAAGTATTATTAATGAATATATGCGAATTATAGCCACCAACAACTTTTCTTTGATCATTATCTCTTTCTTATAGAACCGCGAATTGCAAATAATGCGAAAGTTAGAGCATTGTAATATCGTGAAACTTTTGTACTTTTTCTATTCGAGTGGTGAAAAGGTAAGTTCATCCTAGTGCCGCCTTCTATCCGTAGTAAAAAAATATATATTAATGAAATAGTAATAACTAAATAAAAAGTAGTAATAATAAAACATAAAAATATTTATGAAATATAATAATAATATACAAAAAAAAAAAAATAATAATAATGTGGGTGATGGCACGCATAAAAAGAGCAATAGCGAATTTGTCCGTGAAATGTAATCGAAATGTAACTTGTAAAAACTTTCCATTTCATATCGAAAAAAGTTGGCTGAGTTTCCCATCGATCTGGGCATATTTGCCAGTGTGCTCAAGCCTCAGGTATCTAAGACGGTTGTGTCGCTAATTTCCCATCTCACGTCGCTCGCTCTCATTCATCAAACACGTTTATAATGCCTCCTACTATAATGAGAGAGCATATACGTACAGTACCGCTTGAAACGCATGCTAGAAAGAGATACATACACTGCCAATTACTGGTATAGCGCCCTCCTAATTTTTCGTGTTTACAATTTAAAATAAATAAAGATACCATACCATACTGAAAAATAAAAAGGTTTTTAGTCAGTAATTTATTTTCAACGCAGCCGAAAAAAAAGAATTAGCATTCTTTTACTTACTTTTTTTCATTACTTTTGTAAACTAACACCAAAAATAGCCCACTTATATAACATCCTTGAATTAGACTGGTTAAAATTTTATAATAAAAAATATGTAGATGTTTTGTTTCCCTGGATGAATAAGTTCATCACTTTCAGTTTTTATTAAAGAAAAATTTTACACAAAATAATTACAATTTCAAAAATTCAAATTGCTAATAAAGACATAATTAAAATACGTTTTTGGACCAATCTACGTAATTTGTTTTTGCTCTCTATTATATAAAACAATTTTGGTGGATAAAATATATTTTTATAAAGAAATTAAAAGGGATGTATGCATATAATAACTTATAAAGATAAGTTGCCTGTATGCTAGGCACGTCAAATCCAAGGAAAACGGGTTCGAGCCACGCGTGTGCGTGTTTAACTTCTTTTTTTTTTTTTAATTGTTTATGTTGTTGTTTTTTCCTCTCTCTTACTATATTATTTTATTTTCCCCCCGTATTGTATAAAACATTTCCCTTCTTTCCCTTTACTACTATCTAATGAAGAACGATATACTAAACAAAAAAACCAGAGGTCGCAATTAACCATCAACCTTTTCACCGTGTCTGCAAAAACAGGTTATTGCCGGACACAATGATAGGAGGAGGGTAAAAACCCATGCAGCCCGGTTTGCTGTGCATACAACGCTTAAGCACATTTTTTTCGTTTTCTATTCGCACATGTTTTTCCAGGACCACTTTGCAGGCTGGCAAAAGGTTTCTTTCGGAATCGTTTGTGTGGCGTAGAGAAATTGATGTGCGCATGAGGCGAGGCACGTTTATATATACATACATGTATATTCAAATATGTTTAGTTTTACTATGTTGTTTGTTACACGAAGCGAGATTTTCAAGCGAGGCCGTGTGATTTGTATCTCGCACCGTTTGAAGGCAGATACAATCTGCCTGTAATATATCGCCCGTAAGTGGTTTCGCCTGCAACCCTGTGCGACTTGGTTTATATTAGAATGCATTCTAATATACTTGAAAAATTGAAATACATGTATGTATTTGTATATATAAACGTGCCTCGCCTCATGCGCAAATCAATTTTTCTACGCCACACAAAAAAAAAACGAATGAATAACTTTTTCGCCTTCCCTTTTGTTGGTTTCGGTCTTTTACGAACACATACTTTGCTCGCGTGACGAAATGGTTTCTCTTAAGCTCTTTCTACTACACCGGTCAATATTTTTGCTCAACCATAAATACAAAACCGAGGAAAGAAGCGCGGTGAGCGAAAGGTGACCGAGTTGACATAATTTTTTTCGATTTTTAATTGAGCAGAGCGCATTGAAAATATTTTGTTTACTGTTATTCGCGAACTCTGATATAAACTAAATTCAAATCACTTCCGTCAGCTGGGTTGGTTTAGTTTAGTGTTGCCAATTAAGCTTTTTTCCCGCTAGATCTACCTTTTTTTTAAGCCTGATGGCGGGAAAAAATTGAAAATAGTGGACAGCAGGAATTCTAGCTTTTTTTTGAAAGTATGTTTAGTTTTTTTCAAATTTATTTTATATAAACATATAACAATAAAATCGTGAAATCAAGAAAAAAAAAGTTGGCATCCATCGATAAGATTATAGTGCCTAGAGTTCTGCAATGCAGCAGAAAACGGATGACGAGGTTGTCGACATCAACTTCAACAGCGCTCTAAGTGATTGAAAATTTCCATGGAAATGGACAACGCGTTGTTGGCATCCCCACAAAATAAAATAGTTTTATTTTTTAAGTTCTCATGAGTCGACCGTTCACCTCGTGTGGTGAGCGGGTTAGAGAGTACCACCTCAGCAGGTCAAAGCTTGTCGTATGAAGCGACTAACAATGACACTGGGTTCTTTCGAGACCAGTAGAGCCACCCCAGGCCTTAAAAGGATTGTGCGTAGGGTCTGGAACCCACCACGTAAAACCACAATTCCAATGAGAGAATGTTTTTACATCAGGCCGTAACCCGATAACACAGGATGTTATGGCCAATTAGGAAGAAGAAGAGTCGACCGATTGGGCTTTAATAAAATCAACTTTACATAAGATTGATTGAAACTGTGAGCATAAACTCCGTATGTTCTGTGAAATAACTGAATGTTAGCAAAAGATTAGAGTAAAACACGCATTCTTACAACTTTGTACGAATGTGCCTGTAGGTTTCATCAAGAAACGATATATAATAGAATGATGGAATTTAAGTCATCTTCAATGGCTATTTGAATTAGATTATTTATTTGGTGGATGAGATGGCTCATCGAGTAAAATTGCCATTATTAGTATGGGAGCTATAAATCAAAACATAGTTGAGCCTCGGTTGTTGACCGTTTTTGTAAAAGGAACGTATCTCCAACGCTTCTTACATGCTCTATCAAAATCATATAAAAATTAATAAACCCTGTTAGGGTTTTAAAGTCTCAAATGGTTCCTTTTTTTTTTGTTTTTTTTTCCTGAAACTTATAGCTGTTTGTTTTTGCCCTTTTTTTTAAATCTAGCTTTTTTTTGCTGGTGAAAATTCTTTCAAAGAAAACAAATTTTCATGATCCTTTACTTTACTGTTTATTTTCGTATACATTTAATAATTGACGAATTGGTAAAAAAGCTGCCAACATTTCATAATATGATTAGACCGATTAGCTCTTATCATGATCCGATAGATAGGTCCACCAAAATTATTCAAACAGCACCATAATTGACGTTAAAAAAGTAAGTTAAAACTTAGTTGAGGCGACCATCATTAGCGGCGAAAACAAAGGCGAAGATGTACTGATTCCACAAATTCCGATGATCCCAAGTGATCTGCCATTCAATTTCAAGCGACTTCAATTCCCGGTGCGACTGACTTTTGCATTATCAATGAACAAATCTCAAGAACAATCGCCTCGGATCGTCGGATTGAACTTAGAAAATCCATGCTTCTCACATGGACAATTAATACATGGGGTTGCGCGCTGTAATCGAAGTCTTTGTCGTAATTAAAAGCTTCCATTTCCAAATTGGTTCGTTCTTTCTCTTGTTCGAGTCTCTTGCGAACGACCGTTTTTCTGCCGTCGAGCCGTTTTCGAGTAAAATGGTTTCGGACATATTCACATATGTCCATATGTACATAAGTATGTACAGACATTCATTTTAATAGATATAGATTATTCCCTCTCTCTCTGTTATATAAAACATTTTGCCTCTTAAAAAATATTTGTACCTTAACTACTACCGCGCGGGTGTGGGCTCGCTGATTTCAAATCTAGAAACCATTTTGGATTTTCGCTTTTTCAAAAAATTCGAGATTTCGAAATTTGCGAAGTCAGCATTTCTCATATATCTTGGGAACATTACTACCAATCGAGATGAATTGTGAATCGAATTGAAGGTTTTTTAATATCAAATCAATGTGTTGATTGAAAACTTACGGTTTTGGTCTAACTAGATTCGATTGCAAGCAATGAACTACATTTTTTTTTTTTTTTTTTTTGAAAATTTGATTTTTTTTACTCCAAACAAATTAAAATAAAAAAAATAAAAATGTATGGGCTATTTTTGGATTCGATAAACTGATTCTTTGCGAAGAAGTTATTAGGGAATATCGAAAGAATGCCACGATCGATAATTTTTTCAAAAATACAAAATTCCTGGAGTAATATCTGGAGTAGCATACCTTTTCAGGTCAATTTGGTGTCGCTCATTTCGTATCCGGAAACCGTTTTGAGGTATTTAAAACGGTTTTTGAATTATGAAAGGTGATCGTTTTCGGGTAATTTAATTATTTAAAATGTGGATTATTTTGAAAAGTAATTCGACCGAGATAAAGTATAAAAAGTACAACCATCCATAAGAAGAAATTTAATTTCTGACGTTAGCTATTTGATTGGCAGTGTATGTAACATTAACAGTTTTGATATAAAGCCAATGTTCTGAAAAAAGTATATGAGGGGCCTTTATTTATAATATATTTGGATTGACAACGGGAAACACATTTATCCGTGCTAACATTTTTTTTGGTCAATCATTTCCGTTTTGTCAATCAATAATGCTTTTCACATATATATACCTTAGTAAAATAATTATATTTGTATAACAATATTTCACTCTTATGCACATATGAGTAACAAAATATTAAATTTGAGTATGCAGAATTTTAGTTGTATGCTGTGGCTATTTTTCATAAAACCCCGATTTTAATGGACTGAGCTTTATAGCAAATAATTATATGTGCATAGTGATTTATTTGTAGTCTAAGTGAGGAAAAGTCAACACAAATTGAAACAACATAATTTTTGTATAATTGGAAATGTTATTTTGGTCCAAAATTCTTCGTGATACCCAAATGCCTAAGACAGAACTGGTGAGGGTTAAGAGATATATGAAGCTGGAATGGGAATGCACCAAATTGTTGGTAAAACATCTAGCCACCGCTATACCACTGAAAACTTTAAAAACGTCTAACAAATTACTAAATTAATTATCGACAGAGTCCGATACCTATCATTAATGGGTAAACTAAGCGGCGCACTCGAATGTTTGATACTTATAATAAGATGATCACACAAAGTTAAGTCGAAATCAAGCCTCTATGTTACTAGACAGAGTGTGAGACAAAAATAAAAGACGGGATGTAACGATGTATAAAAGATACTTTCTGTAAAATGTTTTACAAGTATAATCGGTATGAAACTATGAAAAAGCTTTAAGTAGGAGGAATCCGTGACATTGCACCGACATGGAACAAAATGGACTTGTCCGCCCCTAAAAATAGAGAGGGCTTTTAGAACCGGAGGCTGAAACTAGTCGATGGACATAACGTCAACCCAATATGTTATTAACATTAGATTATTTTGTAAAAAATAATGTTTGAAGTGTTTTATATATAAAATATGAAAATATAATTATTTGCTATGGAAAAAAACTAAATAAATTTTATTTAATTGATATGAAGCAAAGCAAATATAATTATTTTACTGAGGTATAATTCAACGGTATTTTTCCAGTCGTATTAAAAAGGGACCCTTTTTGAATAGACAATGTGTTTTATTTGTTTTAATATATTATTAGTTTTGTGACAACCGCAAATACTATATATAGATGGTTAATTCTTTTTCAAACCGAACATTGAAAAAAAAAAGAGTTTTTGACAGTTTTAAACTAAAGTTGTGTTCAAAAATTCTATCCTACAAATTAGTTTAATCGTTTTTAGTTTTGGCAGTGAAGCATGTTTCTGTTAAAAGTCGATCTTTGGCGAAAAATTAAGAAGTAGGAAAATCAAGTTTGCTTGAAAGAAAATAAGTCTTACGTATTTTCATATAATTTTGTGTTGTTTTTTTTTTTACATTATTTTATACACTCATTTGAATATTTTTAATAGGTGTAAATACGCAACTTAAAATATCAAGGAAATCAAGTTAAATCGAGCATGCAACAAAAATTCTTTTAACATTACTTGTATTCACCCAGTCAAACTGACCGGTTTGATGTTGTTGGCAAAATATTAAAATTTGAAAAAAATATTTATATTATTAACAATATTAAAAAATATTTCATTTAAATATTGAAAGAACATAGTATATATATATTTATAAAATAGATGCAATGTATAGGTATTTCGTCTACACAAGAAGCACCAACAATGAAAATGATTCGTACAACTCTATTGCTTCTATATGATTGATCCGATAATGTTTTTATATAACGGTCAAATAAAAACGCACGATTCTAACCATTTTGTAATGTTAAAGTTTACCTAAATTTAGATAAACACAGTATTTTTACAATTGTTCTATTTATGAACAAAATGTTATGAATTAATGAAACCGGTCATTTTGACTGGGCAGTTCTAGTGGTAAAACTTCTGCTCTTTCTCAGAAACTTCTAACGTTAGGAACTTAATTACTTCTAGTGTTTTCTTGGGTATTCTACTCTAGTTAAATTACTTGTTGAATTTTTATTTATTTATGTTACATATTTTTAATAATTAAATTAACCAAAAAGGAGAACATTTTATAATTTTAATTTCTTACTAAAATATGGCTAAATTATAACACTTTACATTAAGCTTTTTTGTACGTTAACAAATAAAAATAGTGCGGGGGGATAACTCAAAAATATTATGTTTTAGTTAGGTAGTTGTAGAAATTTTAATTTTTTCATTGGATTTTTGTAAAAAAAATTATAAAATGAGAAACATACAAGTAAGAGTATCATATTTGCGGATTTTGATCAAGAATTGATTCACCTAATTTTGGAAAAAATAATAACAGCGTTTTTAGTTTCGACGTTACAACTAGTCAAGGTCAAAATTCTACTCAAGTGGCGAAAAAAGTGCGTTATTTTTGATGTTAGTTGACAAAAGTAATTGTTATTTTTGAACTAAAGCAGATAGGAAACCAAATCCTTTTTTGTTTCGTTAAAAATTAAAGTATTTTTATACAAAATTTATTTCAATACGTTATCTTTAATCTTTTAGAAAATATAGAATTAAAAAAAAAACTTAGCCTATTCAAGTGACGAGTCACTATTTGATCGATTTTGGCAAGTTACCTCTCGTTCGAATCGGAATTGAACTTATTTTCGAAATAAAATATAACCCTTATATTTGAAAATGTCCAATGTTAGAAAAATTTACAAAATGTCTGCGTAGTTTAAAAAAATCAACGAACCTTGATACATATTGTGCAAATTACGTTTCTGTTCCTTTCTTTTCATTGAAAATCGTTAAAAAAAATTGTTAAAGTCTATATATGTGCATACAGAATCAGCTGATGTTGATAACTTTTGTGAAAGGAACAAAGAAATATCAAGTAATATAACGTTCGGAGTACGTATAGTTAAACGTTGTCAAACATTCCAATAGAAACGTCATTTGGATTGAAATAGCTGCAAGATCCAAAAATATAAATAGAGCCCCTCCTATATAGTGTTTGCCTTGCTGACTCCAGAGCAGCAATAGCAACTAAAAAAACTATCTGCTATTTCTACTGCTCGGAGCATGAACTACGAATAGCAGAGCATATTTAAAAAACTTCAGACACTTTGCTATGGCTCTGCTACGAAAGTTGTGGCAGAGTAAACTTACCTGGTATTCTAATACTATGGCTCTGAGCCATAAGATAAGATACCATTGCGAGGGACGTCGGCAGAGTAAACTTATATGGTATTCTAATACTATGGCTCTGAGCTACGAGAGCACAACTTTCATAGCAGAGCCATAGCAAAGTATCTGAAGTTTTTTACATATGCTCTGCTATTCGTATAGTTCATTGTCAGAGCATTAGCAATAGTAATAGAGCAAAACTATGAAATAGCAGAGCATTGGCAAACGCAGATCCTATACACTACACAAAGCATATTATCTTACAACTTCATTATATACAAAACTTCTCTCTTCCGAATGCACACATTGCAGTTGTGCGCTACGGAGTTCATAAAATCATTTAACAGCTGTGCGGGGATAATGACTAATTATTTTCTATGTGACTTTGTCTTTGTTCCACAGCGTGATGAAGTATTTTTGAATTTAGTCCTCGAATATATACCAGAAACTGTATACAAAGTGGCACGTCAATATGCCAAAACCAAGCAAACGATACCAATTAACTTCATACGGGTAAGTTGAAAACTATAAACTAGAACTAGAGAACTATAAAAACTTATATATAAATTTATATTATTTGTGCTGCAGCTCTACATGTATCAATTGTTCAGGAGTTTGGCCTACATCCATTCGCTGGGCATTTGCCATCGTGATATAAAACCTCAGAATCTTCTGCTCGACCCGGATACGGCCGTGCTGAAACTATGCGATTTTGGGAGCGCCAAACAACTGCTGCACGGCGAGCCAAATGTATCGTATATCTGCTCCCGGTATTATCGGGCACCCGAGCTTATATTTGGGGCTATTAACTATACAACAAAGATTGGCAAGTTGCCGAAGATTCTTTTACAACAATCAAGCCTTTTTTTTTACCATATTACTACATTACAGATGTGTGGAGTGCCGGATGCGTCTTAGCCGAACTGCTGCTTGGTCAACCCATCTTTCCCGGCGACTCTGGCGTCGATCAATTAGTCGAAGTTATAAAAGTCTTGGGCACACCAACAAGAGAACAAATTCGTGAAATGAATCCAAACTATACGGAATTTAAATTTCCACAAATAAAGAGTCATCCTTGGCAGAAAGTAAGTGTTAAAAACTTGTTGCAGCCACTCGGGACGTTTGCCGACAGTGGAATTCCCTAAACCCATTTTTCCCATAAGACTCAAATTTCTATGCAATTTTTTCTTATCGATGTGGGAGTCGGGGGAGATGAAAACGGATGGCTATATCGTCTGGACTATTGCTCCTGATAATTTTTGCCCATTGAACATATGATATAAGGATTGCGAATAAGTTAAATTAACAAAAAGGTGCCAGTCTCATAAAAATGAAACAAAACAAAAAACTTGATGCGGACAAGTACAATCGGACTGTAAACATTTTCACATTTGGGAAGTTTTCTAATTGAGATTATTATGGTGGCAAAAAAGACTTTTATGCTCATCATTTCAGTATTGGGCCAATTTTGTTAAATTTTTAAACATATGTAGGTCGAGAAGACATAAATATCTTTGGAAGTTTTTAAATCAATATATTATGCGCGGTGCGACGGTTATTAAAATTAACCGATTGTGGTGGAGCCCCCCTAGAGTAACCTTCGAGTAGAGTCGCCGCGGTTGGAAAACTCTACTTTTTATGTTGTTAAGGATTTCGTATAACTTAGCACCACCGGCACAATCAAGAACGACGCAGCCGGTAACGGGTTGTTATGGCCGGTTAGGAAGAAGATATGCCAAATTTTGGATCATCCAAAAAAGAAAAGGGGGCTATGTATATATGCTGTATACTGCTGTATACTACTGTCTCCTAATGTACCTTTTCTGTATATGTGTTGTTTGTTCTTTATATCCTAATCGATTTTGATTTGTCCGAGCCCTTGCCCGACCTTATGCCTGTGCCTACGCCTCTGCGATCGCTAACTGTCGAAAAAAAATAGCTAACGATATTTTTTAAACCCACAGGTTTTCCGTATACGCACTCCGACAGAAGCTATCAACTTGGTGTCTCAGCTGCTCGAGTACACGCCCAGCGCTCGCATCACACCGCTTAAGGCCTGTGCACATCCGTTCTTCGATGAGCTACGTGCGGAAGGCAATAACACGTTGCCCAGTGGCCGCGAAATGCCCCCTCTGTTTAACTTCACAGAGCATGGTGAGACAGATAATATTTGCTAGCTCAGACAAATACTCACTGGAAAATCTTACTTTAGAACTTTCAATACAACCCAGCTTAGTACCACACTTGGTCCCAAAGCATATGCAGAATGCTGCTCAGGCGCCAACAGCTAGCTCCGCTCCACGCTCCGCTGGCGGCTCACAGGGTGGTACCGTCTCTGCTAGTGGCTCCGTCAATATTCAGGCCGTGTCATCGGACGTTGCAACCCCGCTGCAACAAGGTCAGTCAACAGCGACAGTATCCGGGGGGGCAGCAACCGGCACAGCAAACGCTGGCTCACAATCTAACAACAGCGCTACGTCTGGTACATCAGGCGGTGCGTCATCTGCCGGTTCGGTGCATCAACAGCAAGGAAATGCGGGTGGTGGAGCGGCTTTAGGCGCAGCAGCAGCCAGTGGTTCATCCAATACAACTATTGCTGGTAGCGCAAATGTAACAGGTAAGTGAGCATCTTGCGTGCTGCGTCGCTTTTTTATGCATTTTGTTACGTATGGTACATAACCAAAGCAAAGATGTTCAATCCAGCCCTTTCATATAAGTTAGTAACGATTAGTCCGATCTTCAACTTGTGGCAGTCTCTGTTGCCTCTGACAAGGTATTCGCGTCATTCCTTTATGTTTTAATTATATTAACGTTCCTGTACTTCGTTGGATGTATGCTTGATATATTTTATATTGAAACTGTCTCGTATTTTTTGATAACGAATACCTAATGCCTTTCATAAGGCGGCCAAGACATATGTCGATGACATATTAAGAATCTGGCAAAAAATCGCCTTTGCTGAACCCTAAAAGTCAGAGGCGCCTTTTTTCGGGCATCTCCAAAACAAATTCCACCACTTAAGTTTAAAAAGCCAATTTTTTTGTTCAAATCTCAATGGACAAAATTGATTTAAATGCGTTAATGTTATATGTTTTCTATTTTACTTAGATTTGAACTATAAATTTCGTTTGTAAATTAACTTAAACTGGGTAAATAGAGAATATATCTTAAATATCAAAATTAATTTAGATTTTACTTGAATAAAAAGATAATATAGAGAACCTTGTTGTGGCAACCAACCACTTTCCTATCTGTTACGTATCGATTTGTTATCTTTTATTATAATAACTAAATATTTCAACAACATTTCGTTATTCTTAAGAACATAGCTTAAAAATAAAGCAGAGACCGATTTATTCAAAGAAGTTCAGGGGGTGTATATAATTAAAGCGAGACAGTTTTAGTCAGTCCGATCCGGAGAATCACTAAGAGCAACTAAAATACCGAACAAAAACACCTATATTAAGTTTGATGTGCTTTAATCGTTTCAAAATATTTCAAAGCTAACACGTGATTCCTGCCACATCTGTCAGAAGTTTCGCATCAATCGTGTGCTGTGGGGTTGTATAACTAAATTCTACTGGTTATCTCTTTCCTTTTAACTCATTCAGGGCTGCCTCATAATTTATTTCGCAATCATTTGTATTATGTTGTTGGCTTAAAAAGAGTTCTGTATCCCTTAATAAGTGGAGTTCCCGGAATTTCTACATGATTTGGTCTTCATTTTAAGTTGATCCGTAGCTCTAAATCTTTCATGATAGATTTCTAGATTTATGACATACTAAATTCATAGTATTGCTTTTGAAATCCCAATTACAATCTGTTCATCGTATTAATATTATTTTTTAATTTTTTGTATTATTTTAATTTTCATTCATTTTAATTTGCAATTTTCCTTTAATATTTTTTATTTACAGATTCGTAGGGGCAATAGCAACATATATACACACACACACATATTTATATATATATATATATATATAAATATATATATAGATAAACCTTTACATACACACACACATAATATACAAAACGCAAACAAAACTGTCAAAAAATATATATGCATATATATTAAAATCATGCAAAATAAAAAAAAATTAAATTTAAAGTTAACGCAAATAAAACAATTTTACTTATGTAAAATTAAACTTATTTTAAATTTAAATTAATACTAATAATAGTATAATACTGATACTTAGGAATGATGTGTTGATGATTTTGTCGATGATGTTAATTTTTTTGTCACCCATTAAAAATAGAAAAAATAAAAACAAAAAAAAATACAAAAGCTGACGAAAAATTTGCCGAGTTTGGCTCCCCTAATTTGTACTCTAATAAAACTTCACACACACATGCATATAGCTAAGAAATAAATATATGTTTATTAAAAAAAATTTAACAGTCTGCCTATTTTAATTTGAAATATTTTTTTTACATTTTTTAGTATGTTAAATATGTTTAATGAAAGTAAAAAAAAAAAACAGTGTGTTGAAGTTTGTTTAATAGCAAGGTACATAAAAGCGACGACAAATATTTAATTTTAATGCTAATCATTTAAAAGAGAATTACTTGCAACATTATACTTTTTGGCACTGCAAAACATTTCAAATTACTAAGCAAGCAAATTTAGAAGGAAATTATAAAGAATAATGTTAAATTTAAAATGAATTGTTTTTTTTTTTTAATTTTTTTTCGCAAAGAACATTATTTAATTAATATATATATATATATATATAGTATATATATATATACTACCTATACAAAACTTTATTTATAAATATATACATATATTGAATAAATAAATTATTTTTATTAAATAATTATTATTTTGTAATAAATATAACAGAAAAAATACAATTTTGTGCACCTTAGGTTTTAAAAATGATTTATATAATTTTAAACTACTGAATTATTTTTATCCAAAGTTCATGGTAAACTATCGATAAAGGCTACAGAAATGTTTTTTTTTTTTAAATTGTTTTAACCATTAACTTTTTTTCGGGAAACCATTTATGATATGCACTTCAAATGGTCTGTTATAGATATAGATATTAATAAAAAATATGCTTTAAAATGAAAATAGGAAAAAAGTCTATAGCGAGAACTAAGAAATAGTGAGTAATAATTTTCAAACCTTTAATTCTATTTTTAAAATGGTTTGAAGCCAAAACGACACTTTTGTACAGACATACTTTCTTTTAGAGATTTCTTATATTTTTATCCTCTAATTGGTTCAAATTAGGTTCGAACTATATTTTGGTTTTTATATTTTAAAATATTAATTTACCCAATGAACACTACTAATTCCTTTGTTTGACATAGAATATCGTAATATTATGAGGTGTATGGAATAAGCGACCTGATCTTATTAAGATGTTTTCTATCGGCTCAAGGACCAAAAACTTCGAATTTTTTAGGGACGTTGCCCGACAGTGGAATACCCTGTACCCTTTTTCTTTATAAAAACTAAATAAGGTAAAATGGGAACCGATGTATCCACTTTTATGCCTCTTTTCATAAGATCGATATGCCTGTAAATATTTTTTTTATTGGGATGTTCCAATTGAAAAGTTTTTCTATTGGAAAGTTAGTTATTATGGGGGCAAATATAACTTTGATACCCATAACTCCAGTATTCTTGGGCCAATGGTGTTGAATTTTGAAACATAGATCAAAAACACTTTTATAAATATATATGGCAATTTTCAAATTAATATGTTGCGGGGTACGGCCTTTCCTGACCATTTTTTCCCATGGAACATTTAGTCTGCCACGCATCCTTCTGCCTGTTACATATATTGCACAAATCGATAATACCTTTTTACACTTTGTGCACAGGGTATAAAAATGCGCTGATTTTACCCTGCACCAAAATTCCACTAAATGTAGACATGGATACATGTGAGCTAGAAATATAAAATTTGGTGGGAAGACTCGTGTGAGCCTAATCAATAAAACTGTATTCACTACATATACTGTCATACCCCACAATATATTGATTTGAAAATTGCCGCATAATTTATGAATGTATTTATGATCTATGTTTCGAAATTGGCTAAATCATACTGGTTATTGGCAAAAAAGGATAATAATAACCAACTTCCCAATAGGAAAACTTGTCAATTGGAACTGTCGAACAGTCGAACTTTTGAAAAGAGATACTTTCGTTCCCATTTTCCCGTATGCTGGATTTCGTGTTTGTGGGGGAAAAAGGGTACAGGGTATTCCACTGTCGGGCACCGTCCCGACTGTCTGCATTACATTTTTTTCGCAATCTTATTTTATTAAATGAATTCCATATAGAGACGTTACCCATGAAAGCGTAACATACACCTGCTATTCGTAAACATTTGATTGCCAGCGTCAATAACAACTGTACGCAAACTCAATCCTTGAGATTTGTGAATTCGATTTACTTAAGCATTTACTAAGTTTATTTATTCTTTCGTCAAGTGATAGATTTGAAGAAAGAGAAATTAATTTTTCTGGCTCCGAGCAATTTTATATCATCGAAAGACACTCTTCCAAAATGAATTCGGGAAAGTAGTTCACGATGTGTTGAATCACCTTGTCTAGCATTTATTGTCAACTCGTTATAAGAGAACAATTCTTTCCACATTCCGTAAATGCCAATAGCGCCCGTACAGCTTAGCATATTTTTTAGCAAACAATTTCACAAAAGGAGGTTCAAGCACTGGAGGTAATTGCAACAAATCGCCAAAAAGAAGAACTGATATTTTGCCGAACCATCCGTTAGCGGCTTCTTCAGTATCGAAAATTTCAGACAATCTGAAATTAATGTACATCAAGTTGACGTTTGAAATCATCGAAACCTCGTCAATGATTATCAGTAATATGTTTTTAAGTTCGTGTCGCAACAGTTTCACAACGTTATCAGATAAACATTGATATTGTGGCGTTTTACCATGCTCGACTGGTATTTGGTATTACTTCAGGTAGGATCTGTCAATGCACCTTTTTTTCCAATTCCTGAGAATATTAATCAAAAAGCTCTTTCCTGTTCCATCCTTATCACTGATGTACTGTACATGTGCAATATTTTTTCTTCCTTACTTTCTCCAGTGCTTTTCTGACGTTTTTGATCTACGTTCATTTTGGAAATGAGTTAGTCAAGATTAATTTCATTTACTTTATCCTCAATACCCTTGAAATCATAGCTTCATTGGCTTCAATTGGATTGCATTCCAATGAAATTCCATCGTCCTCCTTTAGTTCATTGCTACCTTTTAGCAACTTTTCTCTGACCATTTCCTATAGGTATTTAGGGCTTTTTCAAATTCAATTTTTCTTTCGTGATTTTCCAAGCACAGATGGCAGACTTTGGAATGCGTCGGCGGAAACTCGTATCCGCACTTGAGAGCTTCAGACTGCCTTCAAGGTTTGAAAAGAAGCAACAAAGATTGAAAGTACCTTTCTGGTTCCCACTGAACCTTATATTTGTATGGATTGTTGAGGCATGGTCCTTTACGCCTTTTGACAAATTTCTTTACAAATGAATAGAATTCGACATTCTTGTTGACAGGTTTCGTATTGACGATGTCATACCATTTTGCAAAGTACAAACATGTATCTTCTAATTCCTAAAAAGACATAGGTAGAAAGCTTTTTGGGGCTTCTGAATATATTTCAACAGATATTCCGTGATCTTTTTTTTCTCCAACGAATTGAAGATCCATGTTCCCTTTCCACAATGTAAACATAACGGGATTGAAATCGTTCATCATTTTTTCTTCCGAGGCTCGTGAAAGATCGTACACTCGACTCGGCCCTCCTTTCCCCGCAATAGATTCACCTTAATTATTGCCACACCCCTCAATATATTGATTTGAAAATTCCCACAGACGTTTATAAATGTGTTTTTGATCTATGTTTCGAAATTTAAGAACATTGGCCATGTTGCCCCCAAAATAACCAACTGATAGGAAAACTTCTCAATCCAATTGCCAACTGCCCAATAGGAAAATGCTTACATGTATTTTCATACTGTCATTGAAAAGAAACATATAAACTTTCTGTCTGCATCAAATTTAAATTCACTAAATTATCTTTCATAGTTTTGCACATATTGTCAAAAAACGCTAGGTTGTGCTATTCTAATGTCGCAATTGCAACGCGAGTTTTTTTTGGGGTATTGTCATTAAAAAATTGTAAACAGAAAACTATCAATGAAAATTAAAAAATTCTTTTTGCAACTTATAAAAGATAAAATAATGAGCAAAATAAGAACTATTTCCGTCCATTGTCGCGCCGTCTATAAGGCGTTAGCGTAAAATCAGTAAACACATCTATGGCGTTAGCGCTCCAAGCTGCAAAATTAGTAAATAAGTCGGATTGTGGTTTTTATTATGGAATTATATGAAAAAGAAAAGGACGGCATGCTCAATACATGTATTTTCATATAGCTCTATCTCTTCTCTTCGGTAATTTCTGTAAATAATAGTCTAGTAGGCCGCTCTAGTTTTTCACTCTAGGAAAAAAACGACGGGAGCGGCGTTCCGGACGTTCTGATATATTGTCTATTAAAATATATCGATTGGGCGTAAACATAAGTTGGGAATCGAAGTTAACCACTTTTAACATCAGAAAATCCTTAATTACATTCTGGGATGGCCAATCAGGCATTCGGTATTTTTGAGTTGGTGTCAATATCTGCTATATAAATAAGAAAATCATAGTCTCTAATAATAGGCACATTTTTTATCAAGTTTTGTCTGTTTTATTGCTTCTACTATACCACCAGTTATTCCACCTTCAAATGGATCTGCATCCTTAGTTTTTACAAATCGTTGGGGGGTTTTTTTTTTTTCTCTTTTTTTTTGACGGATTGAACCGATGCGTGAGTAGTCTTTACCAAGAACATCTCTTCTCAATCGTTCCTGCTCTGACTGTCGCGCACGTTTTTAATCTTCTTCCTTTCGTTCGACGTACTGCTATACTTCGTAGCATCCTTGCATTCTGAGAACGCCGACAAATGTTACCATTGTTGGCATCGTAACAAATGTTGAACTGTAAACGAACATCACTTTGAATACTCCTCTTCAATTTAGTCCAGTCGTTTTCAAGTTTAAAGCATTCAAATAATTTGTTCGGATGCATTTTAATAATTTTATATAGAACATATATCAATATCAAAATTATATTATAATATTTTGAAGACTTAAACAGAAAAGGATTCTGAACATTGTTGCAACAAATTGACCAAGTAGATACACTCCAATTCACTTGAATAATACACTTTTGTTTTTAGGTTACAAGCCTTCTACACTAATAAAGAGAACTGAAATAAATTCATTTCATATAACCTTATAAACCAAAAATGAAATGTTCATCAATTTTTTTTTCCCAAAATAAGTTGAATCAATTCTTGATCAAAAGCTGTAACTATGATTATTCTTATTTGTATAGTTTTAATTTTACATTTATTTTTTTTTTTTAAATTTGATGCAGACAGTCGGGACCAGCCTTTTTTGAAAGTATGTTTAGTTTTTTTCATCTTTATTTTATGTTAGCATATAACAATGAATTAAGTGTAAAATCGTGAAATCAAGAAAAACAAGTTGTCATCCATCGGTAAGAAGAATTTTCTATAATTTTTGGATAATTTGATTTGGGGATGCTTATAAATGACGTCAGAACCTATTACCTGTATTATTCACAAAGCTATTATAATTATAGGTAGGTAACTCAAAACATAGTTTAAGCAGATGGATATGCCTAAATCGCCTTGGTTGTTGATCGCTTCCAATACGCGTTAGCAAAATCATATCAAAAAAATTTGATGCAGAAAGTCGGGCCGGAGCCCCACTGTGGAATACTGTGTACCCTTTTTCTTTAGAAACCCTAAATACAGTAAATTGGGAACGCAAGTATCAACATTTATGTTTCTTTTTTATAAAATCGATATGCCTGTAAAAACTTTCCTAGTTCCAATTGACAAGTTTTGCTATTTGGGGGAAAAAATTACTTTTATGCTCATAACTCTAGTATTCTTGGGGCAATGTCGTTGCATTTTGAAACATAGATTAAAAACACTAATAAATATATTTGTGGCAATTTTCAAACCCAACTCGAGAACCACTGAACCAAATGAATTCATATTTGGTCCATCTATTCGTTGGGTGTGCAGGAACGTTTCTCTTTCGTTTGTGTCCGGAAGGTGGGCAGGATCAGTAATACTCTTAAGTAACGTAAAAATCACATATTATTTATACTTATATATTAGGCTAGCATTTTACAAAATTTGTTTACAATTCACAAGGTTGATTAGGTAAAAATTTAACTTTATTTAAAAAGTGAAAAAATTTTAAAATTTGACCTACCAACACATAATTTTATGTGGGTTGTGTACCGGCGGAACAGGAAACAAGAACTTGCTTCTCGGGTTGCCAGATTGTTCTTAGTTGAGGGCGTTGCCAAATCGTTGTCCGTGCAGTCGGTTGCCAGATGAATTTCTAATAAAAATAGTTAAGCCGAGTAAGTTATTCAAATAAAAAATGGAAAAAATGAAAATAATAAAAAGTGAATAAGCAAGCATTTCACTGTTGTGAAAGGAGATTGTGAAGTAAGTAAATATTGAATTGGGACAATATTCATATATATATATATATATAACATTCAATTTGCTTATAGAAAAATGCCGTGACGGTCGGGCAAATCGTGTAGCTGCAATGCGTGCTGCATAATCTCCTGTAGAACAATCTCGAAACTTGCAGGGGATAGGAATAAATGAGAGATAACGCATTACTGAAGCGAAAAGATAAGCCAATGCGAGTGACTCGCGCATAAACATTGTCTTCATTTCATTGTATGGATTTCCTAAGAACCCGATATAAGTCACAGTGCGCATATGAAAATTGGTATTGGTGACATGGATAAAGAATTCACTAATTGCCATGCTCTAAAATTCAAAAATGAAGGGACAGGGATCTGCTGCTCTTCAGGAAAAGTTATATTGCCTCCTTTAAACCCACCACCAGAGCCACTTAAAACGCTAATGGGTCGCAACACAGCCGAGTTTTTGGAGAAAAATGATCTCGTATAGTTAGTTAAACAAGCTTCCAACCAATAACATAACGACAATTATATGAACCAAAACAAAAGGGTCTATTGGCGAACTTGCGTGGCGTTTCATTCACCACCAATAATAAACGAAGTTGGGATACTAATGATCGATGTTACATTCGAACAACAAGGGCGAGGATGGGTGCCACATTAATATTAAACAGACAAATCCCGAAACAGGTTGACGTAGCCATAAAAAAAATTAAAAAAATATTGTACTTACAAAATGTTTTTTATTTCAGCTGGAGAAACAAAATAAAAGTGAGCGCAATGGATTTTAATGATTCGCACCAACCAAGACCATCATATATTAAAATGCAGACACTTATGTATATCAGCTGCTTGTTGTTGAAGTGTTCGATAAGATCGAGAGTGAACGTCTCCGTCCCTTATTAGATTCAACCAGGCAAAATTAAGGTCTAAAAAATACATGCGGGTAATTCTTTTTCAAGTCAAACGAATTTAGCCAAAAAAAAATATATTACATTTAAATTTTTGGCAAAAATTATTTATGAAAAATGAGCACTTGTATCGGGGTTTTCATGAAAAAATTTGTTTTTTGAGATATCAGTTCTAAATTCCCACAAAAAAGGTGGAAAAGTGCCAAAGGCTCATGTACTTAAAATGCAATATCTCCGGTTTAACTAAGCCAATCGATTGAATTTTTTTTATTCTGAAGCTCACAGCATTAGCTACCAAATTTTCAAATAGAATTTTTTTTAAAAGTTGCTAATGAATTAAAAATCTGATGCCAAAGATGGTGTTTGATTTGAAAAAGAATTTCCAATGTATATTTATTTGGATGTATCCATTTACGCGATATTATAAAGTATAAAGTGGATGGAAATTGAAACGTAAATCAAATTGGTAAAATGTGCATCCTACCTTCAAGGTACCATCTATCCAAGATACGCACATAGGCACGTGCATACGGAAGACCAGATCTATTCATCACATTTATGTATATATAATCCAAAGTGGGATGAAATCAAAAAATATCTATTGCCAAGCCAATCACTAAACGATCGGCATGACATAACGGCGCTTGTATTCAAAAAACATCATAAACAAAAACTATTGTCTTAATTGGAATTAATTGTGAATCATTTGGAGAAACACGTTGGATGTATTCCATTAAATGACACAAACGTGGGCTTCCACTTGCCCACATTTTAATTTGGCTGATAAAGAAAGTAAGACTCGAAATCAACATTATATCTGCAGATGAAACAATAGATGCAGTATTGTTTCATATTCGCCCGTGTGGTGCGAATAATATAATTCCACAATATATAGATAATGACAAATGCACGAAACGATATTGTTGTCTGAAACTATTACTCGTATAGATATACACCCACTGTAAATGAAATAAATTCAAATAATAACCAGAATGGTATTTAAATTGATAATAGGTGGGCTGTTTCCTATTGTCCTAATTGATCAAAAACTTATAAAGCACATATTAATGCAGAATTGTGCAGTTCAGTAAAATCTATTAAATAAAATATGCAGAAGTATGGGACATGGCTGTGTTTGCAGTACAAAATTTTAATGAAAGGGTTTCACGGTCCCAAATAGGAAGGTATATCAACAGTAATGAGACTGTCTGAATGATTCTAACATTTCCTACCCACGAAAGAGTTCCCGTTAGTTATTCAATTAGCCATCAACCAGAACTTGGAATAAAACTAGGAAAACTTGGGCGTCACGTAAAAGAGGCAAGCCCGTCACAGAATATCCACTCATATTTTGAACGAATACGTTGGGGAGGCTGTACACTATTCATCCTCATCAACAGATAGAAACGTTCACCCAATAAAACATGGCTGCTAAGGCCTTCGGATGAGCCTGCTATTATTATTAATCAGTGTTCCAGGCGCTGCATCATTTGAGTTTTTAAAAACAGTAAACGGTCAAATATATTTAACCTATCATTAAATTATTGGAATGATACTCTCAGTGGGATTCGACTCTTGCCGATGCTGCGCTACAGCACCGATTAAATACGTTCTTTATTTGCTATAATATTAGCAGCATGTTTTCCAGATAATCCAAACGAGTTTTGGGAAAAATTGAAGGACTTCATGTGAGGTTATTTTACATGCACAACATACAATACATGCTGATCATCTTTTTAATTACACACCAGCATTAATAAAATTGAAAGATTTATGTATGACTATTTCGAATGACTCATTTATGAATTTGATTTAAATAATTAAATGATTAGCAGAACAAAAATTAATTTTGATTCGATAATGCTTGCAGTCGCTGTAAAACAAGACGGATTTCTCTTTGCGGATGCTCCTGGTGGAACTGAAAAAACTTTTCAGAAATTTTTAATATTGGCTAAAATACGTTCCCAAGGTGATAATGCTCTAGCCATCGCTTCATCAGGTTTTGCAGCAACTCTATTAGATTGCGAAAGAACTGCTCATTCTGCACTAAAATTGTCATTAAATGTACAGAAAAATTAAAAATATTAAATCGCATTCAGGTATCGCTAATATGCTTAAGAGATGCCAAATTTTAATCGGGGATGAAAGTACAATGGGACATAAGCATGCCTTAGAAGCTTCAAATCGTACGTTAAATTATTTGAAAGGCAACGATAGACTCTTTGGCTGTAATCTCATTTTGTTGTCAGGAGATTTTCCGCAAACACTTTAACCCATTCCACGTTCCACCTATGCAGGCGTCATTGTGGATAAGTGTCCAGGAATTGAATTGAAAAACGGAAATGCGTGTACCATTGCAAAATGATCCATCAGGTGCAATATTTTCTGAACAATTGCTCGATATTGGAAAGGAAAACGTAATATCAATTCAATGAGTCAAAACATTAAATTACCCAATAAATTTGTGTATCATACGCACTCTATTATGTAACGGAACCAGAATCCGTCATAATCAATGGCAAGTTAAAAGGAGAGCACGTGTTATTGCCAGGAATTCGGAAGATTACAACGGAAACTCTAATTGTGTTTAAACGCCTACAATTCAACATTCGTCTAGCATATGGAATGACAATCAACAAATCCCAAGAACAGTCGATGCAAATATGCGGTTTAGACCTTGAAAATCCGTGCTTCTCTTATGGCTAATTATACGTAGCCTGCTCCAGAGCAGGAAAAGCAAGATTTATTTGTATACACCGAAAATAATGAGACAAGAAATATTGTGCACACTTTAGCATTTCAATAAATAAATGATTATTAAGTAAAAACAGCAAACATTGTATTTAATAAAAAAAAAAATGGAACATATTAAATTAAATTCTTCTTTAATCTTACATAATGAATTTCATTTCATTCCCGTCAGTGAAATATATTTCAAAACAAATCTTAGAATAATATTATTATTGAGGGCAGGACAACGTTTGTCTTAATGCAGTCAATCGGGATGGTGTCCGACAGTGAAATACCTCTCACCCATTCTTTCCTATGTAAATAAAAATGTTGTACAAATTTTTATACCCTGTTTTATCTATATATTAAGGGATAGTGAGTTGTAAAGGTAACTGAACTACGGTAGTAAGGGGAATGATTCGCCAAAAGGTGAAAATTGTTTGTTTGTTTATAAGGATAAAATGAGCCTACATACCATATGTACGTTGCTCTAACATAAATATTAACCTTAACATTTCTATAAAAAGTAGAATTTTGTGCAGTTTATAGGAGCAGGGGTCTAAAATTGGCATATTATTAAGTATATCTTTCAAAGTTTTTATCCCATCTTGATCATTTTTACACTACACATGCACTGTAACAATGTGGTTATCTTTGTCATGTTTCAATTATTTAGATTTTATGATGTGGGTGTAATCCGCGACTTTCTCAAACGGGGAAAGGGGGAAAGACAATGACATGGATCCACAAACATTATATTCTTTCGTCTTGTGGACGGACATGACTATATCGACTCAACTATTGCTCCTGATTTTTGGCCATGGAACTTATTGTGACATACATTTCACAAATCTATAATATCTATTTACACTTGTGTATAAAGACAAACCGGGTTTTTCTTGTTTACTGTATACAGTACATACAATATACTTATACAGGGCATATTGGGTAGTTCTGAAAGGGAAGTTATTTACTATAGTGTGGGCTCTTCAAAATTGCTACCCAAGGCATAGTCAATGTTTGTTGGTTGTGCCTAGGCAAGAAGTAGGATCGATGTTGAATGTTTTCTTGCAGCTTGGCACTTTTCACAAGTCGCATTGCCATGTATTTATGTTCTTACCTACATGAAATCGATATTTCCGCCAATTTTGAGGTCTTTCTCTTGGCCATAACACATAAATTATTTGTTAAGATCGTAATTTAAATTGCAAGCAAACACAGTGCAAAAATATTAGAAAGTTTAACTTTGACTCCATTTATTTCAAATTATAGGGTATATCAATTTCTTTTTTAATACTGCTTATAAACCTCAATTCCTTCAAGTTTGCATAATGCACTATGCAACTTTGACCTCAATAAAAAATATTTGACTAAAGCATACCTTTTCCGGTCAATTTTGGGTCGCTGATTTCGAATCCGGAAACTATGTTGGATTTTCTAGAACCTTTTTCGAAATATCGCTATTTATAAAAAAAAAATTTTTTTTTGTTTATTTTTTTTATTTATTCTCCAGATAGTTTTACAGTTATTTTTATTTTCCGCAACACAAATTTATACTCCTCTCTTATCCATGGCTTAAAAAACATTAATTATTTTTTTTATGTACAAGTATGCAAAAATATATAGGCAAGACAAGATGGGCAACAAATCTTAGAAACTTTTTCTTCAGAGTTTTACAACTTTAAATTGCTGTACACCGAATTTTGCGTGTGTATATTTTAAGGTAGTCTCAGTGAATGGTTTTTGTTTGTCGGGTTTTTGGGAAATTGGAAATAGAAGTCCTATAGGGCATCTGGGTTTGCTTTCGCTTCACGAAACATACATTTAAAGTGTATTTAACCGACTCGTTTTATATAATTTCTTCCTGTTGTAGCAGAAGTTGGGATCCGACAACGTTTTTTACGTTTTTATCGTGTTTTTTATGTCATATGCTTTACTATGATATAGATTGTCATATCATCTCATTTTAATGTTTCACAGCACAACTGTTGTTATAGCAGAAGTGATAAAACTGATAAAACTTCTCAAATAACTTGCTATGGTCTATGGTTTTCTTAATTATATAGGAGGTATTGATACTAACTAGAAAATACCGATTTTTTTATGTTAAAAGTTTTTGATTCGCAACTTATGTTTAAACACAATCGATATATTTTATATAAAAGAGTACAATGAATTTTGTGAAAAAAAATCGTATTTTTTTTTAAAGAAAAAGTAGTGACTAAAAAAAATATTCTTCATGGCCCTTATTAATAGGTATTTTCGTGGAAGTTTTGGTTCAAAAATATTCAGTATTTTAGTCGCACTAATTTAAAATTAAGCGGTAACGCGTTAATTTTTTTTCCCACAAATCGTTCTGCATCATTAGTTTTTAAAAATCGTTGGGGGAACTTTTTGGTACCTTAACCGGCTATACCCTTTCATGCTCTTTGGCTATAAAAGGCAGTATTTATCGATATTAGAGCTGTCACCTTACTCGTATTACGTATTTAAATAATTAACTTGTTTTTCACCATTTCCATATGTTCGCTTACCAACTTATTGCCGCCAGAATTGATATATGCTTCAAAATTCGTTTGGCGCTATCGGGTTCAGTGGGAAATCGTGTGCGCTTCTGAGAAAGTTTAGCGGAGAAGGTTCGCCTAAAACGATTTTAGAGTCATAGGCTATGCAGCTGTCATAGGCAGACCCAATCTCGGTCGCAGGTCAAGGTTATCCATTTCCAATCGTCAACTTGTGGAGCGTTTCTATCCGAGGCTTTGTCATACTTATTTGGGCGGTTGGTCCCAAACCCCGTTGGGACACATTAGCTCCCGACTCTAAAACCGGATGGCGATTAGAACATCTATCCCGGAAGCACTACGTGGAAGTTGTGCTTCAACTTGGTTAAGGTAGAGACAGAAATAACCCTGCTCATTCTTTCAAAATCATCCATTTAACAAATTTGAACAAACGTAAAAGTAAGGCTGTACACAAAGTGTAAGAGGAGGGTATTATAGATTTGTGCAATGTATGTAACAGGCAGAAGGAAGAGACTATAAGAGCTAGAGCAAACATTTTTTTACCAAAAGATGCGCATATGCCCTGATAAATACGAGTTTGTCGAATTGTTTCGATATCTTACCCCCTCCCACTGTAATATAATTTCACGGTTTGCAACCACACCATAAAAGCTATCTAATTGGAACTTGGCACAGTTATGCACACTCATTGTGCATGTGTGGTGTGAAAATCATTAAGATTGCATTAAAACATTAAGAGATATAGGTAATAATATGCCAATTTTAGATTCCTCCTCCTATAAACTTCAACAGAATTTCACTTTTTTATAAGTTTAAGGTTAACATTTATGTTAACCAAATGTGGTATGTAGACTCATGTTAGGCTTATATACCAAACAATGTTGACCTTTTTCCTAATCAGTTACAGTTACAGTTATTACACACACATAACCCTCAACGCGTTGATACAAAAATTTGCACAGAAATTTGATTATCAAGGGTATTCCACTGTCGAGCTCCGTCCCTGTCCTACTGTCCGCATCGAATTTGATTTTTTTCGCTTAATTGAGATTATGAAATGTCGCTAATTCGAGATCGGCAGCAAATTTATTTTTTGTTTTCGAGATCACATATCTTGTACCTGGCCCATCTCTAGTTTAAACCTATTATCTCTGCAGGCTCCCAGTTTAACAGCGCCCTTAAGAGCGGGAACGGCAATGGCAATGGCAATGGCAATGGCAATGGCAACGGCAACGGCAACGGCGAGGGCGACACAGTTGGACACAACAAGGAGGTGGACAAGCCCGTGGCTGGTGACAGCGGGGATGATGGCGCAGCAGCAGAAGCTGAGCAAGCAACAGTGGCAGCCAGCACTACGGGTTAGTGTTTCGCCACGGGAACATGGAACAGTGATCACTGATCAGTACGGAAACAGTTAAGCGAACAAACTGTTAATGTAAATGTTATTTGCAACGTGTAATGTTATTGGCGTTTCTTTTTTTCCTTTGCTTACTCCGCGCCGCTATTCTTCATAACAGTTATGTAAGTTGCAGAATTGATTGATAAAAAAATTAACAAGATTATTAGAATGATAGTAAATAAAAAACATACATAATAAAAAAAAAAAGAAAATCATGTCTAGAAATATCTAAAGATGTGCTTTATACTTATGAAAACGTGCGGGCGGCAGGGCAAACTCAAAATACTTAGCATAATATTTAAATTAAAAAATGAAACAAAGAATTTCATCACATTTAATGCATAAATAATGATACTAAGAAAGAAATATACTATATATACATTCTAATAGAAGGATGTTAGCGGAAAACTACAACCAAAATATAAACATAATTATAAAATGCATTATAAGTAAAAACAAAATTCACAATCGAATGAAAAAAAAAATCTCTTAATAAAAATAAATCAAAATTTTTTTTCTCACTTATACTTATATTAAATATAGAAATACCGGCAATGCAATTCAACAATAGCTCACAAGTACATGGAAAGAACAGCTTCAAGCGTTGTTGACCTTAGATTGATCAATCTAAAGTATCGTTAAAAAATTGTATCAACAAAATATACACTGTTAGGATAAAAAAAGGCAAAAACAATTACAAAAAATATTTAAGTCAAGACATTTTCGTGCTCATTTACGTACGTATGTATGTAAAACTTAAAAATTTTGGAAAAATCAAAACATCTAGCCATCTTGGTCAATAAAGATTGAATCCTATGAAAGGAAACTATACCAGGAAAGCAATCCATAATAGTACCCTTAAAGCAAAGACAAAGAGATAAAGCCAGAAGGATTCTATTCTACTCGTGAGCTGATCTTAAGTCAAGTTTAGTCTAAACAAAAACTACAAAACTTATAATAATTTAAATAGTACATTAAAATTAAATTAAAAAAAAAAAAAAAAACACCAACAAAATTAAATCAACGCTTACAGAGCGTGACGCCACCCATAAATATGAATTTTATTCAAAGAGAGAAAAAAAATTGTATAATTCTTTTTCAAATTGAACACCTTTTCGACCAGAATTTGTTTTTTTTTTTTTTTTTCAATGCTAAATTAGTTTATACCTGTTTCGGTATTTTTAATTGGCAGTGAAATATTTTTTTTTTATATTTCTGTATTGCGAAGATAATGGTACAGTGAAAACTGTCCACAAACTGGCCACACTTGGCTCGAACACTTTTGTCCAATGTATGTAAGTAGTGTCCAATGTTTTGGTTGATTTGAGATTGTTTGTCTGTTACTTCTTTTCAAAGTGTTTTCAAAACAATTCGGTAACGCTAAAGAAATGACTGACAATTTGTGGGGTAAATATTTTTTTTTATTGCTCCGCAATTCACTTTGCAATATGCACAGACCTTTTAACTGGGGGAATGGACTAGCAAAATACTAAAAAAGTGTCCAATTTATAAGCATTAATAAATTAATTTCTTACGATATTGTATTTTTGTCATTGTCTAGATTGGTCCCTGTCTAACCAAAAACAAAAATGCAATATTATATAAATTTAATTCCGTTACTTGTAAAATGTCCAATTCCGACAGATTGTCCAATATAAACTGTGTCCAGATTAGAGAGTTTTCACTGTAAGTCTACAGTTTACATGTTTAATTTCACTGAATACGATTTTTATAAAAAGAGCCCATATATGTATAAAAGTGAAAAAATTTATAAAAATATATTCTCCATATTAACTGGCCACAACAATACGTTACCGTGTTACGGCCTGAGGTAAAGCAATCTTCCAGGTGCCTCTGCCATCGGTGATACCAAAAGTAGCTAGTGTCCTCGCCTCCCTTCAACAGCCGCATTGAAGACCTTTCCCACAGGAGCTTCTTCATCCATACGCACAACATGATCTAGCCAGCGATGCCTTTGGATTTTAATTCGCTTGACTATGTCAATGTCGTCATAGAGCTCATAGAGTTCGTCGTTCCATTTGCCTACTGAGACCAAAGTAACATCTATTGACAAGAATGGCACTCCGATTGATGTGGCGCCAAGGTACACGAAATCCTTGAAAACATCAAAAGTATATTTTCAACATCAATCTGAGAACCCAACCTCTCAAGTCTCTCTACTTGTCTTGCGTTCATTAACAACCAGACCCCCCTTGGCAGATTCTCTTTTAATAGCCACAATGGCTCCGGTAACTGCTCGCTTAGTGCGACCAATGATATCGATATCATCTGCGTATGCAAGCATCTGGACACATTTAAAGAACATAGTCCTGTTCCTCTTTACATCGGCTTTCGGAACGCACTGTCCATCCATTTGGCATAGTGTAAATATCTGGTCTATTGTGGACTTACCAGGCCTAAAACCACACTGATAAGGTCGAATCAGTTCATTCGCCAATGCTTTTAGTTTTTCCCAAAGTACGTTCAATAGGGTCTTATATGCAAAAGAAAGAAGGCGGATACCACTGTCCACTATATACTAAAAAGTTTTAGATAGAACAACTCTTTTGAGTTGCGTTGTCATCTAATTTTATGCGTTTTGGATTTTATAGCTTGCTCGATTTCACTCGATTTGGGGATTGTTAGTTGCATATTTAAACTTTTTACAAATATTGGTAAGTCTCTGAAAAGGGAGGCATAAGGAACTTTGTTTCTTCTAGTATTTTCCTGGTTATTTTATCCCCTTACTAGGGCGCAGTACGTTTTGAACACCTTTTTCATTTTTATATATACATTTTATATATAATTATATTAACCAAAAAGGAGCACCTTTTTATAATTCCAATTTCTAACTAATTTGTTAAATATTGTTAAATTATTACACTTTACGAATACGCCAAAGTTGTTTTTAATTAGAAGCAATATCTTTTTGCGAACACGATAACATTGATATATATTACAGGTATGATACACATATTTCAAGAAGCGATTTAACTTCATTTTTCTTGACTGATTTTAATATAGTTATTTGGCTTCTTCCAATGGTGTTTCCAGCCAATCCTTAATATTAGAAATCAATAAATTATCGATTTCGCCTTTGTCGCCTTTAATAAAATCACACAATGGGGTCCCAAAACATTTCAAAGTACTTTTTCACACATTTTCAGATATTCTATGATATGAGTTAATTGTTTTTCTCTTTTAATCTGTTTTTGTGATACACTAGGTTAGGGCGAGGTCTACTCCCATGCAGAAATAAAATATGCAATCCGTGTCGGACTGATTAAATCATCACTACCTTTAATCCCCCTCCCCCCATTTAATCAAACATAATCAATTAGGTAATCCCCTCCCCTCCTATCAGTGATGACGATATATATGGACGGCCCCCTAAAAAATACAAAATATTGCGGGGGGATAACCCAAAAATATGTTTAAATTATGTTGTTATAGCAATTTTAATTTTCTTGCATTGGTTTTTTGTAAATACCTGCAGAGCATAAAATAAGGGCATATAATCTGCTTCCGTTGAGGACATCGCTACATTTTGTTCCCGACGTGAGCATAAGAAAATAGCGCCTCCGAGCTCCGAAAATACGTAACCGGATGTTGATCGCCATCCATCGACGTCTCCGGCCCAATCAGCATAGCAAAAATCCGACGAAATCACATCCATTAGCTTGATATGTGATGCCTTTACCAATACATCCTTGTAGGTATCGCATCACACGCTTCACAGTAGGCTTTCTCTGGATTGGATGAAAACGGCTAAAAAATTTGGGCACCAGAGTAAACAGCCAATTGCCTCCATGTAGGGAACCTTTTACATCTATTCCACATCTTTGTAGACGCACTGATCCGCATCGCTGCGCTCTAACCCAAAGTCCCTCAAAACGTTGTGCACCATTTGATTCCAGACTTTAGTCCACTTTCTTAATCGACAAACTTTTCCAGACTGGTCACTGAAATTTTCAGGTTAACTCATATATATTTCTTCTTAAAATTATATTTGACGGCTGTCGCAAGTCGATCGCCGAATCGAAGTTGTCGGGTCCAGCAGCTACCATTTGAGACAAACTTATAATAAATTGTAATTTGCCCTGCGAGGGAAGAGCATCTCATCTATCTTGTTATCTTAATTCGCTCCTCTCGCCGAAAGCTCTCACTCTCCGCACCTCGTTTTTGCAATTCGGCAATTAATCTTATATTGCTTGACCGGTGCACTCACTCGCTTTTCATAATACAACACAATCACCATACAAAACGCAACACAACTACAACCCAAATACAACATAAACTAATTCAATAAAGTCATAAACTTAACAATTTATTAAGTGTTATAATTTGTTCTTTTTTTTAATACGGCTAATAAAAAATTTTGCTAGCTCAACAGAAGTGTATTCCCAGGTTTTGGTCTATTCATGTGCGTAAATCTTCACATCCATAGCGTTTCTCCATGCTTCTGCCGAATTGGATTCAATGCCTCAGTGACAGTTGACGGATAGTCGCATTCAGGCACCACATATAACAAGTGTCCAGCTCCTTCTCTGTTGGCGATGCTCTCAGAACGCCCAATTTGCACCACCTTGCTATCGTCATCACCAGTGGTACTTTGTGTAGCTAGTTCGTCAAGGCACGGGTTTCTTTCTTCGCAGCATTCATGGGTGTCATGACCTGGTTCCTGACTAGTTAACGGTTCTGCTAAACATTCTCCTTCTGAATCCTATAGTAAATAGGTTCGACTTCTAGCACGCTATTCTCATATAACCCCTCAGCTGAGTCACTTCAGTTGCATTCTATGAATTTAACGTCCATGCTGAGTAAAAACTTCCCATCCGTTTTACGATAAAGTGGATTTGCTTTTGACGTGTCACAATATCCAATTTTCCTCGGTTCTGCTTCGGAATGGGAGCCAAATATATGCAAATATTCTAGATTTGGCTTTACATCAGTTGTCTGACGCACAATTGCACTTTTCTGTAAAATATGTATATTATTCTACACATTTTGGCAAATTTTCGGGTTCTTCAGGAATTATTTATTCATCTATCACAATCCATATATGTAACAAGAAGACATGTAGTTTAAACGTGTGACCTGGGCCCACACCCTATTAAATAGGCTGTGTGCTCCGAAATACTTCGAAATAAGTACAAACACAGTGGTATTGCCAGATTGCAAATTTCCTTACCACAACAACTTTTTTAGTTTAGAACAGGGGTGCGCACTAGAAGGGGATAAATTTTTTGCATTTTAATTGGAGCACCGCCCTATGCTGGGAGTATGCAGTTTGTTTTTGTATTTGCCTAGGTATGGAGCAATGCATCTACATACATATATGAGTAATTTTTTTTCAAATCGAACACCTATTTTGGCATTAGAATTTTAAATCGGCTGAAATTTTTGTTGGATTTGTATCACTAAAATTCCCAAGACAAGTGGAAAAGTGCCAAAAAGTCATGTTCTTAAAATGCACTAACTTCGGTTAAGCTAATCGGTTTTATTTTAAAGCTTACAGCATTTGCATTTAATAAAAGTATTTAAAAAATGTAATTTTAGTATATTAGCTAAATATAGTAGAAGGTTATTATATAAGGCGTTACCACTTTTGAAAAATATAAGATAAATATTGTTGGACGCGTTTGTTTTTTATTTAAAATCGAATTTTTTAGAGCGGAACCTTTTTTAGATCGGAATATATAAATAATTTTTTTTGTCACTGCTTAATGCATTTAAGACAGAGCGCGGAAAGTTCATTTTAGTGCTATCTCGCTGCCACGCACTCATTCTTATGCCGAAATAGTATTTTCCTCCCGCGTGTGTCTCTTGATTTTTCGCCAATGACGTTGATCGGTGAGAATTTGCCCTATCAAATAAGCCCTGAGAGCAGGAATCCGATTTGAATTAAAAAACAAAACGCATCTAAAAATATTTTTCTTATATTTTTTGAAAGTGGTAACCCCTTCTACTATATTTAGCTAATATACTAAAATTACATTTTTTAAATACTTTTATTAAAAGCTAATCCCCCAAAAATAAAAACGCCAAAGATGTTAAAATTTGGCCGTCAAAGTTGGAGATCATTTAGCAAAAAACCTTGATTCATAGAATAGTACACGTATACGAATTAAGTATCGTAATACAAATACCCCCAATGTAGAACACAACCAGTTTTGTTCCCATTGGGATAACGGCCATGAACTATTTGAACGTAATCTTGGTATTCAGGAACAGGCTTTATCTGATCAACATTCTGGTACATTGCCGGCCTTTGGGGCTTGTATGGTGTTGATTTTGATAAAAGAGAGTGAAACATGAGCGTGTGTGTTTCCTGCAAATCATGATTATCCAAAGTGAATGTGACCGACAGAACATTTTTAAAATAAAAACGTTATTGGATCTTTTCTCTCTTCCTTTAATAATAGGTATTATATTAACAAAAAAAATATGCAGATTCAGTAAACACATATAAGGCGTAACAAACAAACATTAAGTTAGTCGCACTGTTAAATTTATTTCAAAATTATTGAAAAAGAAAAGGACGGCGTGCTCAATACATGTATTTTCATATAGGTCTCTCTTTCTCTCGAATAAGTTCTGTAATTAAATATTCCCAAATCCGTTTGGTTTGAAAAAGAATTACCCATATGCACATTGCTCCGACTATATCACTTAGCAATTATAATAACAAAGCAGCCCAAAGAGCAATGGCTTGGGCCCCTCTGATTTAGAACTTCTAACTAGTCAAAATGAAGTGTTCTATTGAAGTAACTAAAAAAATACAAAAGTACGTTATCAGCTATCAAGTGACGGGGAATGCATTTTAGGTTTTGTTAGTGTAGTCAATGTGGCTTCACGTATGACGGGGACTTGTTTACAATTTAGTGTTTATGATTATGTGGTTCGAGGCTTATATGTTTAATCAAAGAGCATGAAATTTAATAGAGTGTCCTTGGGCGTTACATTGAGTCGACTTGCTGAAATGCGACCATCTCAAAGACAGTGCATACATGTGCGCATAGTATAAGAATACAAGGTAAGCTTACTCTGCCGACGTCCCTCGCAATGGTATCGTATTTTCCATTCTGCTGCGATCATTATGTATTCCTTGATGTGTAAATACCCATACTTGTGCATGAATGTTTGTCATTTCAGCTATGATTGTGATTTGCGCCTTTCACCCTCGCTCTATTACCCAGTAGGAAATTCGGCGTTTACGGTAGCACTACCGGGAAATCGCTATTACCTCCCAACTTAATTTTGTTTGGGTATGGCTGCTACTCACAGTCAGGCAACGTGCCTTAGTTTTCAAAGACAGTGGTCGGCATTGTAAGCATTTCTTTTTTGGGCATCACTTCGGGTGCTTACAGCAGCGCTGACGTGTGCCTTACTTTGAAGCGGGCATCGATTCCAGCAATGGGAAATTGCGCTAACATTCGAATATACTTTTGTATGGCGATGGCCGACACTCGCAGTCAGTGCGTCTTACTTCTTTTTTAATGAAAGGACTTTGTTTTTTGTTGTTGTTGTTGTTTTTGCAATTATAACTTTAATTTTTATTTTTATTTTGCATTATAACTTTAATTTTTATATTTTTCTTATTAATATTAGCTGTATTACCTGATGCTTTTTTAGCGATGTATTTTTTTATGAATCCCTTTGTATATCTACTATTGATAATTTGTTTAGATATTTTTATATAGCTTATAATTTGTTGTAATTTACAATACCAAAACATAATTTCACAGCAGTAGCTCCCTTTCAAACAGTATATGCCAGATTTTGGATTTAATATGCTTTTATTTAAAATATAGTTATAATATTGTTAACGTAAAACTTAATATACTAGTTAATGTATTAATTAATAAATATATGTATCAGGTGTCGATTTGTCCAACGACTCGCAACAAATTACCGCACTGAATAAACTCACATACACAAGTGATTCTGTTGGCCAAATAAACAAAACAAAGTCGATGATTTTTTATTTTGTGTAAGTCCCACACAAAACTGACGGTGGAGCAGGGAAGTGGTAAGCGACTGTTTTTCAAAACTGACGCTAGAGCGCGCTGCTATCATCGCTTACAAAACGGAGCGTACGGGCAGTTCCCGCCGAGTAGGCTCTCTCTAGATGGGACATCGGCAGAGTAAGCTTAGCTTGTAGTGCTTTGAATTTTTCTCAATTTTACCTACGAGTGAGTCGGCCTGACAGAGACAGCAACACAAGCAGCCTCACACGGACGCTGTATTTGAGATGGTCTTATTTTAGCAAAAATTTTGAATTTTTGACGGTCCAGGATTCCACTCTATTCAATTTCATGCTCCTTGATGTTGAATGTATAAACCAGTGGGGTTCTTTCATAGCCCCATACGGTCCCCCGAGGAACACTCGCGTAGTGCTTGTGCGAGAGTAAATGCGGCGATGCAGCGCGTTGTGAGTGAGCTATGCACTGCCGAAAAAATATTTATATTTATGCATTTATTTATTTATTTTTTTTGTTTTGCGAAATATTTTGTATAGGTTTGCTTTGGTTTTCGCTGATGTTGGGATTCCTGTGGGTGATGCTGATCTTGCTCACCAAACAATCACACATTTTGGGTTTTCTCTTTCTGAACACCACTGGTTTGAGCTCAAGTTAAGTGGAACCAACCGACTTATTTTTCGGCAAAAATCATAACTTTTGAGGGAGTAACGATATTTTCAAAATTTAAAATGCATGTAGCAGAGAATTCCATAAGCTTCTGCAAGGGAGCTTCAAAAAACGGTAGTAAAGTTCGATATTATACACAGTCAAACCAGCTTAAGTTGGCCACTCAGGGCTCAGGAATTTTTGGCCAACTTATGCAGGTGGCCAACTTAAGAGGGTGTAAGTTTTATAGTGATTTTATATTGTTTCTTAAATTTTTTTAACTTTATATTATTAAAATTTTTTTTAATCTGTATGTTTATGTACTTTGACCATAAACTGCACATATAATAATATGTTCATACATAATTTAAAGTTTAAATTCATAGTTGCAAAGCAGTCAAAGTTCGTTTCAAGAGTACTGTACATTCTTTTAAATTCAAATTTGCACTTAAATTCTAATGTAATTTAAGAGAATCTTTTAAATTGGCTTGTATATAATATGCTTTTGACTGTCATTCTTTTGATTTTCAAAAAATTAATTCTTACATCAGGAAGGATTTCATTCAAATTTCAATAAGCAACGAGTTTACTGCAACCAATTTCATTCAGTTGTAAATTTTGCCATTGATTTTTATTATTTTTATGATTCAAAAATGTTGCCTTCGTATTTTCATACATAACATTGCTGGGGTTTTAAGGTGGCCAACTTTTCTAGGTTCAATTGCATTGGCAAAATTTAAAAATCGCAAAGATATACAGGTGCAAGTTAGGCAGGTAAAAATTTGAGTTTTTGTACTAATATATTTTGGTTTTGTTGAAAAGTATCCAACTTAAGGAGGTGGCCAACTTATGCGGGTGGTCAAATTTTGAAAATCTGTTGGCGAGATATTTGGAGTGTATTCCGCCAGGTAGACCAACTTTAGAAGAGGACAATTTATCGAAAAATAAGCACAATTTAGAACATGGAATTTCTCCATGGCATGCAAGGATAAGACATTTGCAGTGTGTAATATCAATATTAAAAAAAAATGCTATATGTACATGCCAATCGATTCAATTTCTTTTTCATTTTGAAGCTTGAAATTAAATTTTTTCGAAAAAGTAAATAAGTATTGCATATCCTTCGAACTAAAAAGTGCTCCGTCCGTTGGAACAAAACAATTTTACCGTAAGATACGCATTTTCCCAAAAAAGAGCAAGCTTATCGATTCATGTGAAATATTTTCGCTGTTAACACCCACACTTTAAAAACTATCCAAATGAAACTTGGCATATGTTGTGTAAAAATGACTAAAATAGGATAGAAACTTTGAAAGATAGAAGTAATAACGTGCCAATTTTAGGGCCCTCCTCCTATAAACTGCCACAAAATTTCACTTTTGTAGCAATATTAAGGTTAACATTTATGTCAGATCCACCAAGTTTGGTACGAAGACTCATGTTAAGATTATAGACGAAATAATGTTGACATTTTGCCGAAAAATTTGCATATAAATTCGATTTCGAAAAATGGGTTCAGGGTATCCCAGTGTCGTGCACCTGTCTCCAACAAATTTTTTTTCAGTTTTATTGAACATACACTTAACATAACTAAAAAAAATTTGATCAAACACGTATAAAGTATTTTTGAATATATGCAAAATATTGTGTAAAGGGGAGCATTCCACGCAAATTTACAAAACAAAAATTGTTTATTTTCCGTGAAACATTTTGTTTTCGTTCGGAAAAATATTCGATACGTATTTTTTTATTTCAAAATGGTAACGGTAATTTTCGAGAAATGTTTTTTTGAAAATTCACGTTTGGAAAAAGTTTCTTTTTTTAAACTTACATTGTATAATCAAGAAAAGATACAAAAATTAACCCTAAACATGAAATGTTTAGTCATTTTTCAGACCTTTTGGATGAAGTATACTAAAATTTATTTGTTGTTTGTTTTTAAGAAAAAAAAATTAAAAATTTAAAGTTATTAATTAAGTATTTTTTTAATTTGGATCTAATTTATTTTTATTTTTTAATTGATACTGGTATAATTTCAGAGTGGAAAACTCAATACTTAATGTATTTTTTAAGCAAAGAAGGCACTCTTAATGCGTACATAATAAACAGCAAAGGAACAAAAAGTAAGTCCTGCATGCATTGCATTTTGAAAAAATTCGTTACTCAGTAAGTATTGAGTTTCTCACTCTCGAATTTTACCAGTATTAAGTAAAATGTTAAAGCTACAATTCAAAATTAAAAGAACTTTGTCAGAAACGCGAAATAAGATTTCTTATAAACAACCGTTACCATTATGAAATAAAAAATAACATATCGAATATTTTTTAATACTCTAATAAAAAAAAAAAGCTATGTGGAAAAATATAATTTTATTTATGTAAATTTTGAGTGGAATGCCCCATATATACAATTGTAGAAAACAAAAGTGAACAAAAAATGCGTTCGAATTACTAATGGACATATGTGAATTATTCAATCTTTAACAAAAAGTGCCTCCAGCGATTTTTAAAAACTAATGATGCAGATCGATTTGAAGGTGGGAAAAATATTCTACAATTCTACAAAATTTCAGATCGAAAAATTAACGCGTTAACGCGTTATTGCGACTAAACCACTGAAACCCCTTTTGAGCCAAAACTTCCACGATAGTACTTTTTAATAAGGGCCATGAATTTACTTTTTCTTAAAAAAAAAATCAATATTTTAAGATTTTTTTCTTAAGAAAAATAACACAATCACAATTTTTTTTCTCACAAAATTCCTTTGGTACCCATTTGTCTACAGTAAAAATTTGAATCAAATCGGTTTGGTGGAACAATGTTAAAAAAAACGAAAACTTTATATTTTTTTTCCTCATTTTAAAAAAAAAATTTGTTTTTTCCCAAAAAACTTGAATAATTATATTATAATTTTCTAAATTTATAAGGACTTCGTATTTAATGTATGACAAGAATCGTCACCTTCATTACTTTTATTCGAGTATTAACATGGCAAAAAAAAAATTTTTAATTTTTATATACAATGATATATTGTCATTTAAAATATATCGATTGAGCTTAAACATAAGTTGCGAATCGAAATTAACCACATTTAACATTAAAAATCGTTATTTTTGAGTTAGTATCAATACCTACTATATAATTAAGAAAATCATAGACCTTAAGCAAGTTATTTAAGAAATTTTTATCAGTTTTATCACTTCTAATATAACAACAGTTGTGCTGTGAAACATTTAATTGAGACGATATGACTATGTACATATATCATAGTGGTATGATAGTAGTTTTTGTATATTTCTTGTTTTTTTACACAACGAATTTGGTGTTCATTATGTGTACTTTCTTGATAGTAGAAATGGTTTCTATTGCTCTATATAGAACCTATCTGTTCATAATTTAACTCATAGAATTTGCTGCCTGTATTTGAAAGTTGCACGTAAGGCATAAAATCCTAAACGCTGAGACACAAAGTTTCTTTCAAAAGAAGTTATCTTTACATTATTACGGTTGTCATCAGTGGGCCAATTATCTGCCTAGCATAGGATAATTAAAGAAATAATTTCTTTTTAAGGTTAGATAGAAGAGTATTGGCCCTTATTAAAAAGTATTATCGTGGAAATTTTGGCTCAAAAATATTCAGTGGTTTAGTCGCAATAATTCAAAAACGCATTATTTTTTCGATCTGAAATTTTTTTTGGAGAATTTTTTTTCCCACCTTCAAATCGATCTGGATCATTAGTTTTTAAGAATCGCTGGGGGGCACATTTTGTACCTTAACCGGCTATACCCTTTGACTTCAATGAAACGCCTATGACACATGCCTTTTCCTGTAAATTTTGGGTCGCTGATTTCGATTGGATTGTCTAGCGATTTCGAGAGTTGCGAAGTCAGAAAATCTCATACATCTTGAAAACGTTACTCCCGATAGAGATGAGCTACAAATTAAATTATAGATAATTGACTATTGATTAAATGCGTTTCAGAAAGTTTTACTGTACCTGGATTCAATTGCGAGTTAAAAGGCAATAGATTCAAAAAATTTTTTTTTTAATTCAGTACCCTCTAATCCAGAATCCATTTATGATAGACCAGTACTATCAGAGGATCATTGAAACGACACTTCAGTTTCTTTAATTCAAGTTACTGTTCTTTAGGCATAGGCTTTTTTTTTATTGCATAGTATTATTTGCACTTGAAGGGTGCTAATGCTAATACGAATCATTTGAAGATGTTTTTCTTAACCAAGGTATACTTAGTGATGTATACATTACAGTAAAGCCGTCGATAAAATAATAAATGTGATGTGAAGCTTTAGGAATTGTCTGTTACATGCAATTGAAATATTGTAAATATCTATACTTATTCAAAAGTTATAATTATTCCTGAAAAAAAGTCCGACTCCACTGTGCTCTTTTACTTTCTTGTGTCTTTCGCATGTGCCGCAGACAAGATAACCCTATTTTCAGTTCGAGAGTGACTTCTCGCTCTTCCATTCCCATAAAATTTAGACCTGACCAGTTTCTATCCGATTTTAATAAATTTTACACAGCACATGCACAATAACAGTGTGCATAACTGTTTTAATTGGATAGCTTTTATAAATTGGGTGTAAACGAAAATCTCACGCGGGGGCAGGGGCTAAGATCTCGACATGATTCAATAAACTTCATCTGCTTGACAAAAATGCGCTTCTTTTGATACATTTTTTGTCCTTCTAACTTTTATGGTGTCCGAGGTCTCGACGTTCATACGGAACAGACAGACAGACGGACTTGGTGCAATCGCTACTCGAGATAAGATAATAAGACTTTTTGCTAATGGAACTTATATTAGGAACAAATCTATAATACACTTTGTGTACACGGTACAAGAATACCAGAAATAGCAACTCGATCGAAACGTTCACGATTCGACACATAGAAGGTGGCACAAACTCAAAATCTTTGCGATTTTTAGATTCGACAACCTCTTAATAATATTATTATAAAATTGAATACAATAAAATTTATTCTATGAATTCCATAAGGTGGGCTATTTACTAATCTGCCAACGTGCGTGCCTATATTTTGAGAGATCCTAAGAGAGCAAAGAGCCGCAAATAACTCTCATACCCAGTGGGAAATTTGGCGTTTACCGCAGC
Source organism: Chymomyza caudatula (assembly GCA_035041775.1). Taxonomy (NCBI): domain Eukaryota; kingdom Metazoa; phylum Arthropoda; class Insecta; order Diptera; family Drosophilidae; genus Chymomyza; species Chymomyza caudatula. The sequence goes on along the minus strand of JAWNKW010000024.1, from coordinate 118,373 downwards.
GCTGCCGTTGCAAATTCAATTGTCTACAAAGTTGTCCTTGTAAGTTTTTCTGTAGGATTGAAAATACGGGAGTTCTAGGTCAAAACGCAAACCCCTCTGTAACCCTCTTCTGCAAGAGGGGGCGGTCGAAAACTTGGATGTAAGCTAGTCTCTTATACTAGCACCTACCTGCAAAAATTCAGCTTGCCCCTAATTTTTTCCATTTGAAAATCTAATTTTACTGTACTATATATCACAATGAACGAACCGTCGAGCTGCGACGAAAGCAAGAGACTCTGACAAAGTGCTGCAGCTCACTAACAGTAAATTACAGTTAGTTTTGAACTTTTGACTAGAACGTCTGATCCGGTTGAGCCGTATACCGGTGTACAGGTATTAAACGTTTATGTTCAGATTAATCTTTTCAAAGTCGTTTTTTTGATTTGACTATTGATTTGAAAGATATAGGGGCTTATATGAAAATGTTCCTTAGCTCTGACCAAATCCCGTTGGCGAATGCTTCGTGGAAACGTTTGCCAATCGTTTCGTTGCGAGTGTTAGGCGCCTGTTACTCGATGCGAGGTTTTTAAGTTAGTCTTGCACTGTTAGTAGGCACGGTAATATTGACCATAAGTTGTTTCGTCTGCAACCCTACCTCTGTGGCGGTGTGGAAATGGGCTTTAACTACAAATATCTAGGGCAAATTTTATTTCCGAAGCCATTTTCGATTTAAAAATCATAATATATATGATATTATTAATGTGAAGAGAAAAAAAAACACTGTTTTTAATAGTAATGGAATTTTAAAGTACATTTTAAAAGTATATTGAAGATCATGTATTTAAATATTTGATAACAAATAGGCAGTATTTCGGCAATACTGGTGATCTAATGGTGGTCAATGGTCTAATAGGACAAACCTACAAACTTTTATGATAACTTTGGATGTATCTTTTATCTGATTTCGATCTTTTTTCTAAGAAGGATGCATATAAGCATGACACAAACATCTGTCATGTTTCAGGTTACTGTAAAGCGTGAATTCCTATTGGGCGAAATGAGGGCAGAAATCTTCCCCATTCGACAAACTTCATTTTACCCGGGATTGTTCAAATTTTGTGTCTTGTGTCTTATCGTCTCGCAGATCTAGCGACTTATACAGGCGCACGGACGGACATGGTCCAATCGCTAAGGTCTGCCTCCTTCTGTCTGTTACATACATTGCACAAATCTATAATACCTTTTTAAACTCTGTGTACAGGGTGTAAAGATTCGTGAGCAAAAATAATACAAAATAAAAAACAGTCTGCCTTTATATTGTTTCCGTTTAGCTTCTGTCTTTGCTGAGTGCAAAGAAGTTTTCATTTTGTTGGTTTTCGTACTCGGTATAAAAGTACTATATTCTAAAAGGAATTGCGGTGCGTTAAGAGGCAACTACTCTGAGTAGTTCCAATTTATTTTTCTACCGTGAATCATGGCCATGGCATGATGGTATGCTCTATACCATGGTTCCAGGTCAGGTATATTTAACTAAGCACTCTCATTTCACTCTCCGAAGTAGACTAATTTGTGGACGGTCTGAATAGCCAAGAAAAAGGAAATCTGCAAAAGACTAAAGTTCGCAAACAAACTGAAAATAGTCTAGTTAACAGAGGCGAGCGTGTGTCATGAGAGTACCTGGTTAAGTATACCTCAGTTCCAAGTAACTAAGTGTCAGACCATGGTCGAATAATATGGTGTATGATTACATTTTTTCTTCTAGGCACCACAGTTTTTATGAGGCTGCATGAGAAAAATGTAGTGCTGCTTTGTGTACACGCATTTTGAGGTGCCTGAAAAGAGGCAATTACTCTACGTGATCATACCTTATATTATTTTACCATGGGTCTGACCACAATCAAAATGTTTTTTTTTAAGGCATGATAAGCAAATCGCTTAGTATTAGTATAAAAGAAGAAAACCAAGCAAAATGCGTTTAGCAAAATTAGTATTTAAATTCCATATTTTTTGTTTGTATTCAATTTAAAAACATACAAATACTTTAAACTATAAAGTGTATAGTTTTGTAGCAAAAAGCTATGTACAAGTAAAAAACAACTTATATAAATCTATGTATCTGCTATAATTTCAAAAATAAAAAAAATAAAAATAATAATAAAATTTAGTAAATACTGTAAGAAAACAAAAATTACACTATTCAGCAAGTTTGACCTCAATGAGAGGTCCATGGCTAAAACATACCTTTTCCAGTGAATTTCGACTCGCTTAGGATTTTCGAATTATGGCTATTTCAGCGGTCAGCAAATCTCATGTTACTCGGTAACCATACTACCGATTGAGATGAAATGTATATGTATCAAATTAAAGGTAATTAAATATTTGGTTAAATAATTTGGTTTTCAGACGGTTGTGTCTATCTTGATTCGATTGCTAGTTACAGGTAAAACAACTAAAATTTTTTCCCAAAATCGGAAATTCGTATTGTTTATTCCAAAGTAATTAAATTAAAAATTACAAAAAGTTTTTTCATACATTTTTCGACAAATTAGGTGTTACTGGTTTCAAATCCGGAAACAGGTTTGAATTATCTAGAACGGTTCCAGAAATATCAATAAACTTTTAAAATTTTAATTCATATTACAGGTTTCAAAAGTTGCGATTACTGCCGATCGAGATTGAACTGTAACTTGAATTAAAGGCATTTAAGTGTCGGTTCAATGTTGCCCGAACAGTTTTGATCTATCTTATCTCGATGGTGGATGAAAAAAAATGATTTTTGAGTTTTTTGCTTTGTTACTCGTAATCGAATTAAGGTAGACCAAAACCGTCTGAAACACATTAAACAAATATTTAATTACCTTCAATTCAAATTATAGCTCATGTCGATCAGTGGTAAGGTTTCCAAGTGACATATGATTGGCTGACTTCGCAACTCTCGAAATCTCAAATTTTTTGAAATGGCGAAAACCGTCCTGGATAATTCAAAACGGTTTCCGGAGTCGAAATCAGTGACCCCAAATTGACTGGAAAAGGTACTTTTTACTCCTAGATTTTCCTTATGTTTTTACGGAAATTCAATAAAACTGCCGATTGTGGAATTTTTTCGATATTCCCTAATAACCTCGTCATTTCGCTGCCGATTTTTCATTAGTTGGTGTTGAAATGTTTGCAAAGAATCAATTTCTTCTTCTTCTTAACTGGCCATAACACGTTACCGGGTTGCGGCCTGATGTATTTCTTTTATTGGAATTGCGGTTTTACATGGTGGGTCCCAAAGCCTACGCACAATTCTTTTAAGGCCTGGGGTGGCTCTACTGGGCTCGAAAGAATCCAGTGTCATTATAAGTCGCCTCATAGGACATGCTCACCACACGGGGTATTTTATTGAATCCAAAAGGAACATGTGAAAAACTTTTTGTAATTTTAAATTAATTACATTAGAATTTAAGAAAAAAAAGAATTTTCTAATTTTGAAAAAAAAATTTTGAGTTGCCTAGCAATCGAATCAAGGAAGGCCAAAAACGTCTGTAAAACATTGAACAGACATTTAATTTCCTTTAATTTCACATACAGTTTATCTCGATCGGTAGTTAGGTTACCGAGTAACATAAGATTTGCTGACTTCGCAACTCTCGAAATCTCGTTTTTTTTTTTTTTAAATAGCCATAATTTGAGGAGTGTGCTAGAAAATCTAAAATGGTTTCCGGATTTTATCAGCCAGTGGTCCCAAATTAACCGGAAAAGGTATGTTTTAGAAGTATACTTCTTTTTGTAGCATAGTGTTATTGCAAAGTAATATATACACATAAACCCATGCATCAAGCTAAACACACGTTTACAACAAACAAATAAAATGATTAATAAAAACATTGATTAAAAAATATGATTTGTAACTATTAAAAAAAAAATAATAGCTTACATACATATATGCATATTCATAATAATATATGACTTAAACCAATTTCAGAGTTTCGCTTAAATTATAAAGCAAAATTATAACAACAAATAAATGAATCTAATAAGTTTAACAAATAAGTTAATCAAATTTTAAAAAAAATTGACATTAAATAATTAATTTGAGAACAATAAAAATTACAAAAAAAATGCATACCTTTGTATATGTTTTCAAGTGTATACAATAAATGTGATTGGATGCCCCATAGCTATTTACCTTTATGAAGCCGTTAAATCCGTATATGGTAAAATGTAAACGTATGTAGGTACCCAACCATAGCAATTAATTTTTTTTTTTAAACAGAATAACATGAATGTAAATTGAAAGGGCTGAAAAATAAGCAAAAATATGATATAAAATAAAACAGCAATAAATAGATCATTAAAAAGATCTCATTTAGAATGCGTTTTTTCCTGGCAGCGCTATCGCCAAAGGTTTCTAGTGCAAAAGAACAAACAGCGCATCAAAAAGCTCGTTTCCTCTGTATTGCTAGACGACTGATTAAGGGATCCGACGCCGGAAGAGTTATCATACCTTACTAAGTGAACCCTTCTTGTGTGTCTGTCTGGATCAACCCTGCATGGAAGCCAGTGACAACTGAATATATCATAAAAAAAATAATATGAATAATAAGCGCCAACAGATATACGATCAATGTACAAAGGCAGCGAAAAAATAGGAGAGCTGCACAAGCAAATAAAAAATGATTGCAGGCCATCAGCTAACTTTTCGTAACCTCTTCTATCACATTTCAAAATAAAAACATCAGTGACGAAAGAGCTTGGCAACAAAAAAAATTCTATACACTTAACTCGGATTTTCGCACAAAGGCACACGTCAGAGTGTCAAAGTGTCTTACAGTGTAAACCCAGCATAAGTTGCTAGAACTTGTATTGTAATTTCTTGATGGCAGAAAATATCTTAATGCTCTACAACTAATGTAAAGACATTGTTAAACCAAGTATTAATTTAGAATAATTTAATTAGAATCGATACTCTTTGGTGTTAAGGCCCTAGTCACACAGGGAAAAACTAATGCCGTAACTAATTTTACCCTAATGCACAACATTACCGTAAAGAAATACACAGGTTTGTATGTTTGTCTGTTCCCTAACATAGCGCCGATAATTTTGTTGTGGAAAGTGTGGCCATATTTTTCAAAAATACTGCCAATTTGCTGCCGATGTGTTATCAATGTTGGTGGCAAAACAGTTGTAATTGGGATTTTCCCTTCTCTAGTAGCTCGCTGTATTCGTGAAAGATACTAAAAGTAAGTGATTGTTTCTGTTACTATCGGCAACTAATCAGTTGCGCCGATACTTTTGCCCTGTGTGACTAGGGCCTAATAAGCAAATAATGTCTAGTATTAATTGCATTTAGTATCTAGTATTATTACGCCATAAGATCCATGGGATTGTGAACTTTGCTCATTTGGCACATTAAAGGAGAATTTACACTTTTTGATTACGGCAGATGCAGCAACAAGCGTGATTCTAGCCGAGAATTAATCCATTTCCGGCGGTTGCAAATTACCTGGTAATAATATTCTGCACAAAGTATCTTTATCTTCTTCTTAACTGGCCATAACCCGTTATTGGAATTGGGGTTTTACATGGTGGGTCCCAAACCCTACGCACAACTCTTTTAAGGCCTGGGGTGGCTCTACTAGGCTCGAAAGAACCTTGAAAACTGATTCACTGCCTTGCCTGGAATCCCAAAAATGAGGTAAGTTATAAGAATCTTCATAATCTTATAAGATAAGAATCTTCAATAGTAATAATCATTACCTTGTTGCAGCCAAGGTTCGCATGCGACTAAGCATAGCGAAGAACGTGCGATCTAGCGCACAGCGAAAGCTGGACGGCACAAGGCTGCAATCACAGCAGACTGCTGAAGCCTTTTCCGCTCAACTCTCTGAGCAGCTCACTCAACCTCCTCCCTCAGAACCTGATAGCGCCGAGGGACTTTGGAAACGTATATCCCACACCCTGAGTGCTACCGCGGAGAACGTCCTTGGTTTCCAACGCCCACTGCCGAGGAACCAATGGTACGATCAGGAGTGTTGCGAAGCCACTGCAGTCAAGAATGCCGCCTATAGAAGGACTCTACAGTCGGCTGCTACGCGATCTGAGCGAGATCACTATCGGGAAATGAGGAAGATCGAGAGGCGCCTTTTCAGACGCAAAAAACGCAAGCAGGAAAAGCGTGAGCGAGTGGAGATCGAGATGTGCAGAAGCAGGAATGACGTTAAGAAGTTCTTCCAAAAAGCCAAGCGTCTGGCTGAAGGATTTAGTACCGGAGCGTCTTCCTGTAGAGATGCTGGTAGTGGATGCACAGACTGCACTGAGGTTATGGAGGGACTTCTCTGGCTTGCTATCTGGCGATGATGAAAATAATGCCGCCCCCGGAGTTAGCTTCCCGACATCCCCAATTATCGATGATGGCGTAAATATACCTATGACGAAGTCAGGGTCGCAATCAAGGGGCTCAAGAACAACAAAGTAGCTGGGCAGATGACCCATCTGCTGAGCTGTTCAAGGAAGCAATGAGCTGATAAGGTGCATGCACCAGCTCTTTTTTCTGCCCTGTTCTCAAGAAGGTAGACCCCACGGTGTGCGCAAACTACCGTGGTATCAGCCTTCTTTCTATTGCATATAAGGCTCTATCGAGCGTACTGTGTGAAAGGCTAAAGCCGTTTGCGAAAGAACTGATCGGACCTTATCAGTGTGGCTTTAGGCCTGGTAAGTCCAACATAGACCAGATATTCACACTACGCCAAATCCTAGAAAAGACCCACGAAAAACAAGTCGACACCCACCATCTCTTTGTTTATTATAAAGCAGCTTTTGATAGCCCGTTGAGGGATCGCGTATATGCCGCACTGTCTGAGTTTGGTATCCCTGCAAAGTTGGTACGACTATGCAGAATGACGTTGAGCAACACGCGCAGCTTCGTCAAGGTAGGAAAGAGCTTCTCCGACCCCTTTAATACCAAGCAAGGCTTCAGACAAGGCGATGCCCTCTCCTGCAACTTCTGCGACTTTGTGATGGAGAGTGTGTTGCGTAAGGCCGAAGTAAATAGGAACATGACTATGTTCTTTAAGAGTGTCCAGTTGCTTGCATACGCAGATGATATCGATATCATTGGTCGTACAAAGCGAGCATTTACTGAAGCCTTTGGGGCTATTGAAAAAGAATCTGCCAGGGTGGGTTTGGTTGTTAATGAGAGCAAGACAAAGTATATGTTTTCTTCGAGTAGAGAGACACAGCGGTTGGATTCTCAGATTGATGTTGAAAACTATACTTTTGATGTTGTCAAGGACTTCGTCTATCTTGGCACCACCGTCACGATGAAAAACGATGTCAGCATGGAGATCAAGCGCAGAATCAGTCTTGCCAATAGATGTTACTTTGGTCTCAGTAGGCAAATGAGTAAGACGCTCATTCTTCCCGTTTTACTGTATGGCACTGAAGCATGGGTGATGACGCGGTCTGATGAAAATGCACTCGGAGTGTTTGAGCGGAAAGTACTCCGTAAGATTTTTGGCCTTATACGCGTTGACAACGACTATCGCATACGATGGAACGATGAACTCTATGAGCTCTACGAGGACACTGACATAGTCCGGCGAATTAAGATCCAGCGGCTGCGCTGGCTAGGTCATGTTGTGCCTATGGATCATAAAGCTCCTGCGGGAATGGTCTACAATGCGAATGGAAGGGAAGACCATGCCTTCGCTGAAAGGACCTGGTAGTGAACACACTAACTACCTTTGGTATCACCAACTGGACCAAGCACGCGCAAAACAGAGACGCTTGGAGGAGATATTTGCATCAGGCCGTAACCCGGTAACGGGTTGTTATGGCCAGTTAAGAAAAAGAAGATGTTGGACATGTCCTAACAAGAAGGAACTATACCGAAGACGACCTCGAAAAGATTCTTAAGGAAAGACTCGACCCTAGACAGGTAAACGGTCTATTTACAGCCGAAAGTGTCAAGGGAAAAATACAGAACATATTCCCAGCGCATTTCGCAACCTTTAAAGTAAGGTATACTCAAAAAAGAGTGGAAGACGTCGATAATACAGATAGACAAGATGATATAATAGTATAAGAGAACATAAGCGTGCACACAGGAATCATATAGAAAACAAGCTACAAATTCTGCTAAAATATTTCTTCCCAAGCATGGCAAAAAAATTAAAAGCTATAGTTAAAGACTGTAGCAGTCAAAATGTGATACGCCCCCAACGAACTTTGAGAAACAAAAAAACCCCATACCAACTTATCCAGGACAAATAGTCCATATAGACCTCTTCATAACGCAAAACAACAGTTCTTATCGGAATAGAAAAGGTATTATAGATTTGTCCAATGTATGTAACAGACAGAAGGAGGCGTGGCAGACCATATGTTCCATGGGCAAAAATGATCAGGAGCAATAGTCAAGTCGATATAGCCATGTCCGTCTGTCCGTGTTGTAACGTGTTTCTCAGAGACTAAAAGAGTTAGAGCAAACAAATTTTACCCAAAGATGCGCACTTTCCCAGAAAAGTGCAAGTTTATCGATTCATGTCGATATCTCACCCCCTTCCCCCGTGACATACTTTCATGGTTTTCAGCCGCTCTGTCGAGTCTGTCAATTTGAAACTCGACAGAGGTTTGCGTCGTCTTTATGTGCATCTATGTTATAAAAATTATTGAAATCGGATAAATACATCAAAAGTTATAGTCAAAAATATGCTAATTTCACCTCGATTTACCTTAATTACTGCCGCACCCACCAATATATTGATTTGAAAATTTCCACAGACATTTTCAAACGTGTTTTTCATTTATTTTTCAAAATTCAACGTTATTGGCCCTAGAATACTGGAGTTATGAGCATACAAATTTTTGCCCCATAATAACCAACTGTCCCATAGGAAAACATGTTAATTGGAACTCCCCAATAGGAAAATGTTTACAGGCATATCGATCTTATAAAAAGAGACATAAAACTTGGTACTTCCGTTCCCATTTTACAGTATTTACACATGCACAGTAATAGTATGCATAACTGTGCTAAGTATGAATTGGCTAGCTTTTATGGTGTGGGTTATAAAGGCGAAAATCTGTCACGGGGCAAAGGGGTGAGATATCCATATTATTCGATAAACTTGCACTGAATAGGTTTAATGCGCATCTTTTGGTTAACAAATTTTTGTCGCAGTTTGTAGGAGGAGGGGTCTAACATTGGAACTTTATCTTTATCTCTTAAAGTTTCTATCCGATCTTGATAATTTGTACACAACATATGCAAAATATCAGTATGCATAACTGTGCTAGCTTGTAATATGTGGGTGCGGGGAACGGGTTAACGTATAGATATGAATCGATAAACTTGAATTTTTTCGAATGCGCATCTTTTGGTAAAATATTTGTGGCTCTATCCGAGCTGGTCTCTGAGAAACAGAGATACTTTTCGCGACACTCCAGGACGTTCTCCGCGATAGCACGCAGGGAGTGGGATATACGTTTCCAAAGTCCCTCGGCGCTATCAGGTTCTGAGGGAGGAGGTTGAGTGAGCTGCTTAGGGAGTTGAGCGGAAAAAGACAGACTCCAATCTGTCATAGAATGGATCCTTGGTCGCATCGTCCTTGTCCTCCGTCGGAGCGTGCGCACAAGGCTATTTTGAATTTTTTCATTGGAAGTGGGGTTTTATGTGGTGGGTCCCAAACCCTACGCACAACCCTTTTAAGGCCTGGGGTGGCTCTACTGGTCTAAACCAGTCTCATTACTAGTCGCCTCATACGACAAGCTTTGACCTGCTAAGGTGGTATTCTCTAACCACACGGGGGACGACATGTCCAACTATTAGAGGGTTATTCAACGCCTTCGACTAGGTTACAATGTTTAAAGGGATGATTTTATCTGAATTGGATTTATTAGAAAAACTAAGGTACGTTCAGGGTATTGAAGAGGAAAAATTGACTTTTCTGATAACATCCAGTTTTTGGCAGTGGTCGAGTAATAAAAGTGACAAGGTGGTTTCGTCTCGCCAGTGAGCAAGTGTGTGTGCGTTATGTTGGTGTGGCCAATCCGGAGACGGGTAAAGATACTGCATTGTGAGCGGGTATAGCTGGTTAGTTAATATGGTTACATCAATTGTTGATTAAATCTACCTTTATAACGATGTTGGATAACACTCCATGCTAACAGTTGCCGTGTGCACAAGTTGGCAGAGACCATTTTTTAGAAGTCTTTCTTCGTACAGGGAACAAAAGTGACTGAAAGCGACTGGGAAGTGATACCTTTGTGGCTGGATTTTTAATTTTGCACGTGATTTTATGCAGGTTTCTCTTATATTGCTAATAATAGACTTGTAGTTGTAGATATTTTGTATCCCTACTACTGTAGAAAGGCTGTCTGTACATATTACAAAATTGCCTCCACCATTTTGAGCGAATTGAACTGCTTTTAGCACTGCTGCAGCTTCAGCCGAAAAAAACAGAACAGTAATCCGGGAGCAATCCTTTGGCTATTGTCTTGCCGGCATTTTCAACGCAGGCAAATGCCTCGACATGCTTCGTTTTAGTGCAGTCAGTAATTAAGCACGTCCAATTACACTATGCAACAAAAAAAAACCTATGTCTAAAACTTACCTTTTCCGGAAAATTTTGGGTCGCTGATTTCGAATCTGGAAACCATTTTGGAGCAAAAAAACAAATAAAAATTTTAAATTAAAAAAAAAAAAAATTTGATTTCATTGCCCTGTAACTTAATACGGATAGACCAAAACTGTCTGAAAGACAATTGTTTGGTCCAGCAGCCAAGCCAAACTCAACTCTTAAACATAAACTCTTAAAAACATAAAGGCATCAGCAGCAACTAACTCATTGTACATACATATAATCGAACTTACATTCTTACTCGCGACGGACACTGCACCTTACTCGCTAACTTTAACGCACTTTTTGAACATTTAACACTAAACATTAAACATTGTTAAATAACATACACACCTACAAACACAATACAAAACATTAATAAATACACAACATTTAATAAACATAAACCACTCCGCAATTAATTTTTAAATATAGCCACCGAAAAAGCTCGGTGACTCAACAACAATGATTTAGTATTTAAATTACTTACTCGGTAGTAAGGTTGCGAAGATATTTGAGATTTGCTGACTTTGCAGCTTTCGAAATCTCGAATTTTTTAAAATAGCGCTAATTCGAAGATGGTGCTACAAAATCCAATATGATTTCCGAATTCGAAATCAGCGACCCAAAACGAAGAAGCTGACGGAAAGTGTCACCGCTGGTCGTGTTTTTTTGGGAACTCCTGAATAGTTATCATAACCGAGGAGGGCCGTAAAAGAGACGGTGATGCAGTAAGCCTTCTGCCGATAGGAGGAGGCTGTATCCCATATACATAGTACATTGCAGTGTAATGGTTTTCTGTATTTCTTCTCCTGTTTCAAAATCTTGTGGATTCTCCTTTGTAGAAGCGGTTTTGGTGAACAAAGCAATTTCGGAATGAGTTTGGCAGTGGCTTCAACAATTGTAGCCTCAATTGGCAGGAGACCATCTTCTGCCAAAATTCATTTTATGGGCGATGATGGAAAAGCATTAATTAATTAATAGATTGATGTTGGACTTGGCGCACCAGCCGAAGATGGGCAGTGCGCATTCGATTTTGGAAAGTATCAGAGCCGTGGTTACATTGAGAAGGTTATTAACATCAATGTGCGAATGTTTGGAAGTTATTTTATTATATTCAGCTTTTTAGTAAGGCTTTGCTTTAAGCATAAAAAGTGCTGTCTGTCCAAAAATTTAAAAAAATATGTGACACTTTCAATAGTAAGAGTATTGAACTGGAGCCCAGAAAAATTACACCTGTGTTTTTACACAAAGTGTAAAAGGGTATTAGAGATTTGTGCAATGTATGTAACATGCAGAAGGAGGCGTGGCAGACCATATGTTCCATGGGCAAAAAATATCAGGATCAATAGCCGAGTCGATATAGCCATGTCCGTCTGTCCGTCCGTCCGTCTGTCTGTGTCATAACGTGTTTCTCAGGGGCTATAAGAGTTAGAGCCACTAAAATGTTACCAAAAGATGCGCATCCGGAAATGAGCAAGTTTATCGATTCATGTCAATATCTCACCTTCTTCCACCGTGGCAGAATTGCGCGGCTTATACCCACACCATAAAAGCTATCGCAATGAAACTCGGCACAGTTGTGCGCACTGATATTGTGCATATCTTCTTCTTTTTAACTGACCATAACAGCCCGTTGTCGGGCTACGGCTTGATGTTAATACATTCATTCTTTCATTGGAATTTTGGTTTTACGTGGTTGGTCCCTACGCACAACCCTTTTAAGGCCCGGGGTATCTCCACTGCTCTCGAAAGAACCCAGTATCATTCTTATTCGCCTCATACGACAAGCTTTGACCGGCTGAAGTTGTATTCTCTAACCCATTCTCCACACGGGGGAGCATATGTCGTGTAAAAATTATCAAGATCGGATAAAAACTTTAAGACATATAGGTAACTAGGGGGCTCTGCCCTCTGCTCGCTTCGTTCGCCAACCCCCGTGCTCCTCTCGCGGTGGAGCACATTCTTTTTCCAGTTACCGTTTCCCTTCTTCATTTTCTTCTGCTTCTTCCCCTTCTTCTTCCCCTTCTTCTTCCCCTTCTTCTTCCCCTTCTTCTTTCCCTTCTTCTTTCTCTTCCTCTTCTTTTTCTTCGTCTTCTTTCTCTTATTCTTCTTCCCTTCCTTTTCCTCTTCCTCTTCTTCGGCTTCTTCTTCTTATTCATGCGACTTTTCTATTTTATTTTCTTCTTCCTCTTCATGTTCCTTTTCCACTTTTTCTTCCTCTTCCTGCTCCTTCTCCACTTTCTCTTTGTCTTTACTTTCATCTTATTCCTCTCCCTCTTCCTCTTCATCTTCACCGTCTTCCCGATCCCCTTCCGGTTACCCTTCCCGTTTCTATTAATAGTCGTTTTCTCACTCTGTGAACCTTTTACAAAAGTAGGCTGACATTTTATGTAATTTTTTGTAGATCTATGCTTTTTTGTCGATTAAATCCAACTTCGTTTTGCCCAAAATAGATCAAAGCATTCATGATTTCACCCGAAATTTTTTTTTATCGAAAGTAGTGGGCTCTGCCTTTTGCTCACTCTGCTTGCCAGCCCCCGTACGTCATTCGAGGTAGATCGAATTCTTCTTCCAGTTCCCCTTTCGGTTCTCCTTCCCGTTTTAGAAGGTGTTTCCAGGCTCTGTGCACAGTTTTGGGAAGAATAAAAGTAGACTTTGAGATTTTGTGTCATTTTATATAGTTTTACGCTTTTTTGCGGGAGAAGTGTTTAAGATATTGCCACAAAAAAGAGCTTATTTTTTATTCCAAGGCCCTATCTATCTCTACACCAAAATGCAAAACAATTGGTTCAGCGGCTTAGGCGTGAAAAGGGAACAAACAGACACACATACGGACAGAATGAGTTACTTTCGAATTTATATGACTTACTTGTTATAAAAATGTTAAAGTTAAAATGTATGTTAACCAAATGTGGTACGTATGTAGACTTATGTTAGGCTTATAAACCAAACAATGTTCACCTTTTTCCTTTTTCATAGACACAAAAATTTGCACAGAAATTTAATTTTCATGGAAAAAAGGGTACAGTGTATCTCACTGTGGGGCATCGTCCCGACTGTCTGCATACAATTTTTGACATACATTTCAATTGTCTGCAGAAAGAGAATGGCGTCTCAGCCCACTCGCCAGCTTTGTATTTCATTTAAAATGTTACTAAAGATAACATAAACATTTAGTGGTATCTTTTAATTTGGTGACAATTAACACGTCATCGGCGTACATAAAAAGGTTAACTTCTTTGTATTTAACCACTAGTTTATTTATTTGTTCGAACGCTATAACGAATAGAACCACACCACAGATAAAGGAGACCCATTGATCTTGGCACGGAATGAACGGTGAGTCATGAATGCCTTCACCCAGTTGAAGGCTTTCTGACCCACCGCGAGCTGTTGAAGAACCATATCAGTCGCCAATATGGTAGCATGATTTTTGGTAGAAAGAGAATCCGACCATAATGTTGCTATGTTTGGGCTTAAAGTCGGCTTGGTTGGAGCCTAAAAAACTATTTTTGGTAATAAACCACATTGAGCGTGATTCAAACATTTTTTCAGGTGTTTTACTCAGGCAGGAAAGTAGGGAGGTTGGTCGAAAACCGTCTATTTCGGCTGCTGATTTGTTTGGGAATTGGAATTTTGATGGCTAATTTCCACACATGAAGATATTGACCCGAGTTTAAAATTTCATTAAAAATTATAAGCAGTTTGGACTTTCTGTTTGGAGGTAGTTCTTCAACATAAGGTACGATACCCGATCGTGTCCGGGGGTTTTACCTTTTGCTATACACAAAGCAAATTCATGTTCTATCATAGTAAATTCGCACTGAATTTCCCAAAAACCCAACAACCCAACACATACACGTTCAGTTCTATGATCCCAATGGTGGGGTTGCTGTTGGACAACACGATCAGACGGTCATGGCTCTATCGACACGTTCAGTTCTATGAATAATATAAGGAAATTTACGAATACTGTAATACTATGTCCACCGTATGGTGAGCGTGTTAGAGAATACTACCTTAGCAGGTCAAAGCTTTTCGTATGATGCGACTAACAATGACACTGGGTTCTTTTGAGACCAGTAGACCTTAAAAAGACTGTGCGTAGGGTTTCGGAACCACCACGTAAAACCACAATTCCAATGAAAGAATGTATTTACATCAGGCCATAACCCGATAACGGGTTGTTATGGCCAGTTAAGAAGAAGACTATTTACAATTTTAATTTTAATTTTTTTTTTTACATCTTTTAACTTTTTATTGTGTGTCTATGTGACTATGGAATAATAATAAAAAAAACTCATACAGCCAAGTTTTACTGGGGAATTATCAACCAGAAAAAAAGGATGAGTTTATGGCCCATAACTAGTATTTTTGTTTGACTTCAAGTGGTATGTTTAACACGGAGCTGTCATAGGAACTGGTTGCGTTTGGTATGGAACTTGTAAATGGGCAATGGTAACCTACCAGTTGTGGGTGTATTTGCGCTATAAAACCATACTAGTATGAAATCATTTTTAAACCAGAAAAAGAGCACGTAATTATGGTTCAATACTAGTATTTTTGTTTGAAGCCAAGTAGTATATTTAAAACAGGGCTGTCATAGGAACTGATTTCGAGTGGCATATAACTAGTAATTGGGTCATGGGTGCATACCAGTTCGGTGTGTATTGTTGCAAACCACAGGTTTTCGCCTTCAGAAATACGTGCTCACCGGCGATATCACCAAAATGTATCGCCAATTCACAATTGATCCACGAGATAGACCATTTCAGCAAATTCTCTGGAGATAACGCTCTACAGATGAAATTCAAATTGATCAGCTAAACACCGTAACCTACGGTCTTTCAGCAGCACCGTTTATCGCCATTCGTTGCTTGTTTTACATCGCTACACTTTTTGAAACAGACTTCCCCATTGGTGCGTCTGTACTTCGCACTGACATGTATGTAGGCGACCTCTTAACAGGGGCAGATAGTTTAGATTAACTGCGCAAGAAGAAGGAACATCTCACTTCTCTATTAAAACTAGCTGGCTTAGAAATGACCAAATTCAATAGCAACGCAATTGATATTATTCAACCTTCCAACAAGGAAGTATCAATAAAAACTGAAGATCACCCAAGACTATTTTATATATCGATACGATACACAACTAACAGAAAACACAACTAAACGGTCAGTCTTATCAACAATCGCAAGGATTTTTGACCCCCTGGTATTAATAAATCCAATTCTCATGCGTCTCAAAATCTTTATGCAAGATTTATTTCTTTCAAATACAGGATGGGATGAACCATTATCTAAAAAACTTACTCTATCATGGGCCGAATCCAACGCAGACCTAAAAGATGTCTCGATGGTGAAAATACCGCGCTTTGTACATAACACGTCTATTTTTTTAATTTTGGCAGCAGCCTATTAATTGCCAAATTCAAAGTCGCTACCATCAAGGTTCAATCTTTATCAAAGCTTGAACGCTGTGCAGCAGTTCTACTCAACAGAACATTTCGCAAAATTCAACAAAAATTCGCTCCATACATCAATAATACCGTGTTTTGGACCAATTCTAAAATCATACATGAACTGATACAAGAACACATCAGCGACGTGCAGTGGCGGCATGTGCCATCAACAAAAAATCCTGCTGACATAATTTCAAGAAGCTGCCGTACTGCCGAATTACAAACCAATATAAGGTTCAACGGGCCTGAATTTTTAAAAAAATCGAATGGAAGAATGGCCAATATTCAGCGATCCACCGTCGACACCCATCGAAATACGAAAACGAGCACCCGTATTAGTCAACAAGTCTGAAAAAACAGAATCAGACTCTATTATCGACAACAGTTTTCAAAACTCTTCATCACACTTGCGTACTTTAAGAATCTTATCTTACGTATATAGAACATTCAATAGAGTCCCAACTAATCATTCTGTCAAGGTCAGGGATATCGTTCATGTACCATCATCAGAATTAAACGTAACATTCTGGCGATTAGTAGACCATATACAGCAGTCAGCATATCAACAAGAAATAAGCTTAAGCCATTTATAAATGAGATCCATTTTGATGGAACACCGTTACAGCTGTTGAGAGTTGGTGGAAGGTTAGCGAGATCAGAGCTGCCTTTCGACACCAAATTCCCAGCCATTATTCCAAGAAATTATCGCTTTACTCGACTATACGTTGAGTATCTACATCGAAAAAACCTCCACGTAGGTCCAAAAATTCTGATTTCTCTGCTCAATTGAATTTTTTTGTTCTTGTTATTCTCTGAATTGATTGGTCTTCTTTTTTTTTGCTAAATGAGTTGATGAGATAGAAATCGTTTGTTTGCTAATTTTGCCTGCCAGGCGGTTGTACATAAAAGCGGCAAGATACAATTGGATACATAATCCTGATTTTGGTTTCACACGATTGTAAATATGGTAAATGAATTTATCCCGCAATATACATATATGTACATAGAGTTTTTTGCATGCTCGGTTTCACTTGATTTTCCTTATATTTTGGAGTTTGTTAGCTGCATATTTTCCTTTTTTTTTGTAAACAAATTATAAAATAAAAACTATACAAATGAGGGTTATCTTATTTGTAGCTTTTGATCAAGAACTGATTCACCTAATTTTGGAAAAAAATTTCATTAATGTAGCGTTATTACATATTTAATTGTAATTTTTATACCCTGTACACAAAGTGTAAAAGGGTAGTATAAGGAGGCGTGGCAGACCATATGTTTCACTGGCAAAAATGGTCGAGAGCAATAGTCGAGTCGATGTAGACATGTCCGTCTGCCCGTCCTTCCGTATGAACGTCTATATATCAGACACTACAAAAGGTAGAGGCACAAAAATTTACCAAAAGACGCGCATTTACACGGAAAAGATGAAGTTTGTCGAATCACGTCGATATCTTTCCCCCTTCCCCTGTGACATATTTTTGCAGTTTACAGTCGCTCCGTTCAATCTATCATCTCGAAACTCGACAGAGGTGTGCGTCGAGTTTGCGTGAGTCTGCATCTACGTTTCAAAAATTATCGAAATCGGATAAATACATCAGAAGTTATAGTCAAAAATATGCAAATTTCACCCCCCATCGCCAATAAACTGTGCCAAAATTGCCCTTCATGTAGATATGGATACGTGTGAGCAGAGTTACAAAATTTGGTGTGGAGACTCGTGTGACCCAAATCGTTAAAACTGTATCCAATTTTTTTTCTATAAAACCCCCCTGCCACCGCAATGGATTTACCTTAATTACTGCCACACCTCCCATATATTGATTTGAAAATTGCTACAGACATTTATTAATGTATTTTTGATCTATGTTATGTTACAAATTGGCCCAAGAATACTGGAGTTATGGGCACAAAAGTAATTTTTGCCCCCATTTCCCAATAGGAAAACTTGTCAATTGGAACTTCCCAATAGTAAAATGCTTACAGCTTACAGTATTAAACTTGTAAAAAGAGACATAAAATAAAATACTTTCTTTCCCATTTTACCGTATGCTGGATTTAGTGCTTATGGGGGGAAAAAAGGGTACAGGGTATTCCACTGTCGGGCACCGTCACGGCAGATAGGAAGCCAAATCCTTTTTTTTGTTGCGCTAAGAAAAAATGATTAAAATGTCCAACAGCCTGCCTTGACGTCGACACTTTACTTGCTTCCCAACCACACCCCGCAAGACATATGTGCACAAATTTTCTACAATCAACAGTTCTTGAGATAGAGTGGGAAACGCTTAGCTGTAAGAAATTCGTAGGAATGACAAATTGTTGTAGACGAAATTTGTAAAGAATTTTACGATCTGTAGCTCTATTGAAGACGTAAAATGATCCATATATACATTAAAACGAAAAAAGCTGCCCTTCAGTTCTGCTAAGGCCTGTATCAGGCCTGAAATAGGCCTGAAACTTCATGACCATACATGTATGTATATACCCTGCAGGAAATTGGTCTACTAGTAACAGCTTCAACTAGAAGTAATTGTAGATGTTTTGGGAGTTGCTGTTTGTTTAATTTGTTTTGTGTGAATTAAGAACAGCTTTGTTTCGTTTTAATGTACATATGTTTTATTTTAATTTTAATTGTTTCATCGTGCATTGTGTGATGACGAAAAGCATATGTATACTTATATGTACATATATGTTTACAAAGTGAAAATCTCGAAAACGAGTAATTTGCTTAATACTAAATACCAAATGTATGAGGTATTTCAAGATTTAAAGGTTTACAATTTTAATTTATCGAATGTTAATTATTGTCCTCCAACATCCTCCGCCACTTGAAAATACCATGTTCTTGCAATTTAATTGATTTGAAGTTGGGCGATTATGTGTGTGTGGGGCGACGAAGAATGCCCTTGCTGGTTTTGAGATCGACGACTCTGATGTTTCCGTCCTTACCAGCTGACACGTGCTAGATTCCATGTTTGTCCCTCAGTAATGTTGGGCTGCTTTAACATCCATTTTGATCGACGTTGCAGTGTGTGTATATAATCCCGATGCCCCATGCACCAGAATTGTTGTTTAAGGTATGTCACCCTTTGGTAGCGATCGAGATAGCGAAGTTGGCTTGAACCATCTGTATTGGTAAGCGATTCTTCAGGAGCAGCTAGAAGTGACGCTCCAATGAGTAAATGCCCCGGAGTTAGGGCCTGTCCGTCATTTAGGTCGTCTGAAGCTGGAGCAAGCGGCCTTGAATTTAAAATGCCTTCTATTTCGCTTAATATGGTTGAAGCAGAATTGAAATCCCTTGTTGGCACTATGAGATTTGAGAATATCAATTGAATTTGAGTTGACATTTTTGTTTGAATTTTGCTAGCTTGGCAGTAGCCAAGTTGTCATGAATGGTCCGAGAAGTCTAAGCCAGATACTAGAAATGGCTGGCAATGGCGCAAGGCGTAGCTGATAATGGAAGCAATGAGTACATGGGCGGACGACCTGTCGAACTAGACTTCTTCCATTTATAATCCATAATTTTTCTCTAAAGCCTAGTACGCAGTTGAATGGAATTTATTTTGTGCTGCCAAACTTAATATAAAAAAAACTGCGTAGGAATTTTTCATGGCGAAATTTCATTCTTTGGTACGCAGCACTGCAAACTGCGCTGCCAACTTTATTTTTTTTTTATTTTTCCTTTTTTAGCTATATGGCCACTCTTTTTTATTTACAATCCACCACAACAGGAATATATTGCGTATTTCGTGTAAAAATATTTTAGCTTGCTGCGTACTAGGCTTAAACAAAAAATTTTGTAAGATCATCAAAATGTAGTACATATTTTACTGACTGCAAAAACAGGCAATCAAAAATGCTTGAAATGCCAAACAGCCTGTTTTGCCGTCGGTTCTTTACTTGCTTCTCATCCCCACTTCTTCTTCTTAACTGGCCATAACAACCCGTGTTATCGGGCTACAGCCTGATGTAAATACATTCTTTCATTGGAAATCCATCCCCTCTACCATCGACAATTTTATTATCATTCTATGCACAAGCACACGTCTAGTAGGTCATATATACTTGCATAATCGTCACTGCGACGCAAAGTCAGTCAAAACACAAATCTCCGCTCGACACACATAGTCCAGTAAATTTAGACTTTCAAATGGAAAAAATTAGGGGCCAACAATTCAACGATCCTCAGACAACCACATGTACATACGCACACATGTAGTTATCCTAGCCAGCAGAAACATTGAAGCATATATATAACGGTCGAGGATTCCACTCTGTTAGAATCGATACTCTTTGAGGCAAAGAGCGGAATAGCACAACGCTAATACTCATTCAGAGAAATTGAGCAAACACAAATAAACAGTGAGAGCGCGCTCTCCGTAACTGTTTTTTTCTTATCCCGCCAAAACTCTTTTTTGAACCAGTCCGTTACTGACTACAATTGGTAAATGCTGGTAGTATTTTGTGTTTATAACTCAACATTAATTTATTATATTATTTAATCAAGCAAATTTGTTTTATGCAGATGAATTGAATGAGGAATGCTGGAGTGTTTTCAGAGAATGAGGTAAACCAAAAATACATACATATGTAGTATATACTAAGTACATTAAAATTGTTTGATATGCTGACTCTTCCATTTAGTAAGTAAATGTATTTTTCAATTTTGCTTGTTTTTTATTTTCAGTGCTTTAAGTCAAGGTGCCGAGCCATCTGTAAGTGATAAGAAAAATATAAAATAAATTTTATAATAAAATTTTTAATAATTAAAGTATAAAATGTTTATAAATAAAGTCAAAATAAATGGACGAAATATAATTTTAATAGAACACTGTACTTGTTTTATTCACGGGCGGAATACACTTAATTCCTACCGATATGAAAGATATTCGGAGCATTCCAGACGCACCAGAAGTGTTTTGTAGCAATACACACCGAACTGGTATGCATCCATGACCCAATTACTAGTTATATGCGACTCGAAACCAGTTCCTATGACACCATAAGTTCCACGGGCAAAATGTCTTATCATTGACTTGGGTAGCGATTGGACTATGTCCGTCCGTCCGTCCGTGTGTCCGTTTGTAAACTGCTCCAAAATTCCACCTTTTTTCAATAGATGTTTACAGGCATATCCATTTACGAGTTCCATACCACTCCTATGACAGTTCCGAGTTAAACATACCACTTGAAGTCAAACAAAAATACTAGTTTTGGACCATAAAATTATCCTTTTTTTCTGGTTGAAAAGCGGTTTCCTGCAGGGACTATATACAAATATGTTCGAAGTTGCCAGTGGGAACTTTCCTCCTCACTTTGCTGACCTTGATGTAAACTATTAGGGGCGTCTCATTTGAGGTAACGTTTTTATTTGATAAAGCCGGCATCTGCGGCCACGTAAAGGAATTGAAATTTGTCAAATGACAGGACTACAACGCTTCATGAGTAGGCGTGAAAAGAAAACTCACTCTAGCACTCATTTGCGGCCATGACACATTTTGCTACATGAAATTCAATATAAATTTTGGCCAAGGAGCAAATTGCCGCAGACTCGCTAGCTTATGGTCACCAGGGACACGTGTGTCTGTTTGTTGAAAACTGTGCCTTATCGCCAGTATACACACGTGGCGTCCCCGCAACAGAAACATCTCTGACTCTGCTGCAATCAAAATGATAAAAAAATTTGCCACCAAACTGCTGTTAATTTGATTTTGATGCTGCAATCAACGAACGCTGACTGTTGACTTTATACTATTAGTTCGTTATAATTTGATTGCTGCTAAGCCGCTTAGCGATACCATTTGAGGGTTGTTCTTCCTTGGATGGCAGGACACTCTCTTGACTCTGTGAGCTGGATTAGACGCAGGTTCTCATGGCCAAGTGGGTGGTAGTGGTAGTTTTTCCTAATGCTAAAGCGATTATACACGTGCGCGGGAGTCGCCCAATAATTCATATGAATATTAATTTAAGGACCTGCTGCTTATCCAAGGGTTTTGGTGAGGCCAAACTTTCGGAAATCGGAATAAAAACTTTGTAAGGAGTAGTAAAGAAGGATTAAGCTTTAAATTTAGAATGGGCATTTTATTTGTAATAACTGAAATTTGCATGTTATTATTTATTTGCTAGAAAGACTGATAACTAGTACTTTATATAAAAAACCGTCTTCGATTTTTGATTAATAATAGAATTTAAAAGCACATTTTATAGGAAAACAAAAAAAAATAAGATAAAACGAACATGTAAAGCTACCCAAGTATAAATATGTGACCCTAAAGGAAAGCAGGGGAACAAAAAACTTAACTTTTGGAACGAAATTCTAAGTTTAATGTCAAATATCTCTGCAATCAATTAGCGTACTTCAAATAATGTGTGGATTTAAGTAATATAATAAAATCCCCGGGTTTTTGGAGCTCACTCCTTAAACACTACGCCACAAAAAAGAAGTCTATTTCTAAAACATACCTTCTCAGGTAATTGTGGGGTCGCTGACTTCGAAGCCGAAAACAGTTTTGGATTTCCTAGCACCGGTTTCCAATTATTGCTATTTTAAAATATTCGAGATTTCGAGAGTGATGAAGTCAGCAAATCTCTTGTTATTCGGGAACCTTACTACCGATCGAGATGAACTGTAATTTGAATTAAACGTAATTAAACACCAGTTCAATGTCTCTCAGACGGTTTTAGTTTACCTTTTAAAATCTTGCAAAAATTATTTTTCCTATATTACAAAATAATTTTTACTTTTCCGCAAAAAAGTATTGGGATTGGCCAAAAAACTAAAATCTACAATTTTTTGTTTTTCGACGATTTAAGGACTCTGATAGCTTTTCCGGCGATTTGGAGATGTTTTTGTGTGCGTGCGTTGTCGATGAAGTGTGTTATTCAAATAACTTTAGTATTGAGCATGTCTTCAAAGGGTTTTCTATTGAATTTGAGCACTCTAGTCGCTATGCTTGGTTCGCTAGAGGAATAATAAGAGTAACTAATTTTCAAAATTTTTTGTTTTTCATTTTTTTTTTTTTTTTAAATTTGTCTGTTGATTTTTTTTTGTTAAGATGACGTATTCAAACCGAAACTTATTTCGGATATGGTTACCATTACGGTATCTTAGACTTTCCAGAGAAAATACTCAATGGAGTACGTACTCCATATTTCATCGTAGCGAACGATTGAAAACACTTTCGGCATTCTCATCGCAAGGTGGATGGCTGTTGAAAAATCACAATTTTAAGATGCGCACTGCTGCGAGGAAGTACAGCGCAATATCGGACCGCACATTTACAAAATCAGATGCAGACCCTAAAGACAGTCGTGGGGTCGCGCTGAGGACTATCCGAAGCAAGTGCGGAACAATGTTAAAAATTATATTAACTCTGAAGCCGGCGCTGTGCCATGGCAATTTGAATCTGATGGAACTAAATAAAAAAGTTATACAAGAATGTCTCTTTTATATCATTCTTAATAATTCATTCTCCATATTTTTTTTACACTTTTAAGGTCTTGGCATTTTAACAATACATATTTTGGGAGCTATATTTTTGCGTCAGCTATCTTCCACATTCACTCTTTTCTTGTTGTTGTTGTAGTTTGGTTCTTTGTTGGTGGGAAAAGCAAAAAAAAAAAAAATATATGATAGGACACAATTAGCATATACATAAATGTAGTAGATTTTGTATTCGTGAAATCGAAATAGTATAAGGGCCATTATCTAGTAAGAGTTTGAATAATAAGAACAATTACACTTGTTTGCAGAATTGTGCGTAGAGTGTAAAAAAATTACGAAATTCAACTTTGACTCCATTTATTTCCATTTATACGGTAGGTACAGCAATACTTTTTATTTTTATTTTGTTAGGGGATCATTTTACTTTTTAAAACTGCTTATTATAAACCTTAATTCCATCAAGTTTGCAAATTATTAGCTATTTACTGAAACTACCTTAAAATACAGACCCTCAAAATTCTGCGATATAAATGGATAGGAGTCAAAGTTGAATTTTGCAATTTTTTGCACTGTACGCACAATTCTACAACCAAGTGTGTACATTGATAAAGAGAAACGAATTATTGGTAAAGGCTAAAGCTTTACTTGTAAGAATATGGGGTAATTTAATGCATACATATGCATATATTTATTTGCAAGAATAATTTTATAAAGTAATTACAATTTTCTACTTAAAAAGGAAGGTAAAGTATGTTGCACAATACCGTGTCATATTCCCCCATCTATACTCTATTCATATAAGATAAAATATGTATACTCAATAAGTATGCATTGGGTCAGCGTACCCGTAATTAAACTTACGCTGTTACCCTAATTGGGTTTAAGATGATTAGATGCGAAAGAGAGACACTCTATTGGGTAACTAATATACAAACTTTGTAAACATTTTACAGTACCAAATCAAGCCATGCCGAATCAGCACCACCCAGCCTCCGGAATACGGTTAATTAACGCATCGATACGAAAATTTGTACAAAAATTTGTTTTTCTGGGAACAGGCACGGACAGTTTTTCATTTAGAATTTTTTTCATTATGCCAGCATGAGTCTTTATCGACTCAGCTCTTGCTCCTGATCCTTTTTGCCCATGGAACTTATGGTCTCTTATGTATTACATGCATTGCTGAAATTTATAATACCCTCTTATAGTTTGTGTATAAAAAGTGTAATGCTGTAGTGTAAACCTTAAAAATATTCTGATATTGCCTTATAAGGTACTATTTTTTTTTTAGACTCGCAATTTATTTTTCTGGAATACTGTACTCTCTACATGGGATTCCTAAATTTTGACTTACATACGAAACAAAAAAAAACCACTCCTCATCTACCAAAACTGTCTTTATAGTTTTCGCTGTTTACTCAGCTCGCTCGCTGTGGTCGCCGTCACATCAATCTTGGCTCGCCGCTTGCTGTTCCTACTGCCAGCTGCCATCTTTTTGGGAACCGCCGGCAGAGACACTATGCCCTTGGGGCTTGTTGTCATTGCTACAGTCGACATGATCTCTTCGTGGCCCAACGTTGAAGGGTGCTGTTCTATTTTGATAAGCGTGCTGGGTGCTATCATTAGCAAGTCGTTGCCAGATGGAGCTGGTACAGCTCGCTGGCTCTCGCATTTGATATGCCGCTCGGCAGATACGTAAAAGATATCATGTCCATTGATCATGTGTTTGTCATTGTTGTTGGGCTCATCGAGAGCCGGCCCTAGCACCTGGCGTTGTTGCCACTCTAATATGCCAGAAAGGAGCTTAATGTATTTGATTGCTGAACGTAGTATTTCGTTTTTGGAAAGTTTTTTGTCCGGGGGATGAGTCGGCACCAGCTTGCGCAGTTCGGCAAAGGCGCCGGAGACATGTTGCTGGCGCCACCGCTCCCGTGTATTGGTAAAGACCTTCCGAACGCCACCAACTACGCAGCCATTGCCATTTCCACTGCTGGTGCCATTGTTTGGTGGGGGCAGCTGACCGTTTCTGGCCAGCAGAGTGGGCGAGCTGCGAGCGCTGCCATAGTGATTGCTGCTTCGCGGCGAGTTTGAGAGCGAGCAATTGCCTAAAAATGCGCAAGGATAAGCGAGACTGCGTGAGTGGTAAGACCAAATAAGGTAATTACTTACCGTCCGCCTGGTTGCCATTAAACACAATGTAGTCGCGCAAATCATCATCATCATCATCAGTATCATTTAGAGAAAAGTCGGACAAGTCGCCATCCGATATAGACTCTGTCTTAGGCTGTAAATAGGGCGTGGCACGGCGTAGCAAGGCTGGTGGCTGTCTTGGAGTTGTGGAAATCGAGATTGCTGCGGGTCTAGGCGATGGATTTAAGTCTTCGCGTTTGGTGCTATTTGTTGAGGAATTTGAGGCCGTGCTGCGTTCATCTGCATTATCCGCAGCTGTGGAGTTGTTCGGCAACCAGGACATGGCACGTCTACATCATATGCAGTGCAATTTCAAAATGAGTATTAGGCAGTGTAGTCAGTACGCAACGATTTAAAAAGCAACCCCAAAGCCAAAAAGAGGGCGGCGCTTCTTGTTAACTACCACCGTTAGCATACGCGAGTAAGGGTTGCTGTTTAGCAATTGCTTTATTTTGCCAGGGAATGGTCGGATGAGGAGGCTAGGAATCCTTTGAATTGCTTGAAGGGATAGGCCAAAGTGATTCTACCCTTTGGCTTACGAACTTCTTCTTCCTTTCTGGCCTCCTCTTTTTTGGCTAACTCATCTTTGGTGAGCTTCTTTGTTGGCCGTCGTGGCGGATTCTTGTATTTAATGTGTAGCAGCTTCTTTTCAGGCGCCAACTTGGGCGTCAGTAACTTTAGACTCATATCTCTGGCTGGATTCACAAATACCATTCGTTCTATTTGATCATCACCAGCATAATTTCGCACCTCGTCCACATCATACTTGCCCTCGAATAGGCCACGCGGCTTGAATATATAAGTGGTTGATGTCATTCTACGATCCACATACTCTACATTGATCTCTAAAGGAAAATCGGTAGGTAGCACCTCTGTTATTTCAAATGGTGATTCCTCAGCCACACTCACACGCATAGGCAAGCGTGGCCACATTTGGAAGGTAATACGTTGCACATAGGCGCCTAGGTCTACATTGTCCAAGTTACGTACGTAAACATGCCAAGTTGGATCGAATGTAAAGTGTTTAAAGTAATCCACGGATTCTGGCTTGCAACCAATTAAAATGTTCTTGTGAATTATACCTTTCTCAAAACACGGCGTTATATCATCCATGGCAGTGTTATAGCTAGCCCGCTGACATATGTTATTGACATTTTGGTACCTTCTTACGCTTCTGTTTCTATAGGTGTTACTCATGGCAACCTCTGTATATTATAAATAAAGTATTCCCGGATCCAAAGAAACGAACAAAACTGTTTTCAAAAAATGCGAAACTTTAAATTTAAATTTAGAGAATAAGTATAGGGAACTGTTCGAGTGTTATTATTTTACTGAATAATTTTTAACTGAACTAGGCTAGAAAACTGACGGAACTAAAAAGTGCTGACTAGATTGTGAATTCTAACTATTATGTTGTTCATCTGGTTTATATATTGTGAAAAGCTCAAAATGAATTTGGTTATCACAAAGTGTACAAGGGTATTGTAGGTAGATTTGTGCAATGTGTGTAGCAGGCAGAAAGAGGCGTGGTCTGCAACATGTATGTTTTTTATAGGCAAAAATGATCAGGAACAATATTCGAGTCGGTATAGCCGTGTTCGACGGTCCGTATTGGTATCTCTTTTTCAGAGACTATAAGAGTTAGAGCCACAAAAAATTTCCAATTTTTCTTTTAATCGAAAACTTATATTCCTCGCCTTTCTTCAACAAAATTTCTATTGAACTCTTCTTTGTAGGGTTTTCACACTGCACATTGAAAAGTAAATTAAGTATGGAAGTGTTGTTCATGACTAAATTTAGTTTGGTTTTATCACAAAGAAAGTGTATTTAGGATTAGAGGAATTGCATTGAATCTTCATTATTGACTCCAAATTATAACTTAACTTTCTCCTATCGGATTAATGTTTTTCGCGGTTTGCAATAGCTTGACGCAAACGTCCTTATCGCGGCATCTCTTCACTCTTGGTTTTTTTTGTTCTTCAAAGTTTTTTGGCTCAGACACAAAGTTTTGACCAAGCGTGGAAATTTCAACGCCTTAAGCGATAAACTTGCGAGCAATTTGCCAACCCGGATTATACACGCCAAACACACATACATACACGCATATTAAATAACTCACTTAATATTTGCATTATGCCAATGTATATTTATAGGGGGTAGGATAACTTGGTCACGACTGTTACTTAGATTTTTTAAATCACTCAGGTAGCTGAAAATGCGGCTATTGTGTGTTTGCCAAATTTCTGCAGTACGAGTAGCCGACGACTCGTCGATGTCTTATCGATTACCAGGCACCTATTGCGTTGCGACGCCAGACAATCCCCCGATAATGCTTTCGACCGGTGTATTTTACACGCATCCACCATAGGAGGTAGTGCACTACCCTTTGCACTAGCTAATCGTCGGCGAGTCATCGACGTCTTGGTAAACAGCAATTTACCTTAAGAAGCGTGCACTACCCTCTGCACTATCTATTAGTCAAGGAGTCGTCGACGAGTTAGTTAACAGCACTTTAGCATTGGCAATGTATACACTACTGCACAACATAGTAAGCTTAAAACGCGTTTACAACTCTTTTTTTACTCTAATTTATATGGGAAAAATTTAAACTTGATCGATTTGATGGAACAATGTTAAACAAAATAAAAGTAAAATTTTTAATTTTTATACCCTGTACACAAAGTGTAAAACGGTATTATAGATTTGTGCAATGTATGTAACAGGCAGAAGGAGGCGTGGCAGACTTTATGTTCAATGGGCAAAAATGGTCGAGAGCAAAAGTCGGGTCGATATAGATATGTCTTTTTTAGATAATAGTAACCCCGTGTGGTGGTGAGCGGGTTAGTGAATACCTCCTCAGCAGATCAAAGCTTGTCGTATGAGGCGACTAACAATGACACTGAGTTCTTTCAAGACCAGTAGAGCCACCCCAGGCCTTAAAAGGGTTATGCGTAGGGTTTGCCACCCTACACGTAAAACCACAATTCCAACGAAAGAATGTACTTACATCAGGCCGTAACCCGATAACGGGTTGTTATGGCCAGTTAAGAAGAAGTTAAACAACAGTAAGCGACATTTTTTATATTGTCCCTTTTCTTAGAAGTTTCGAAGGAATATCTTTGATCTTGAAATAGACCGGTTTTTATGCGTCTTGCAAAAAAAAGTATTTAATGCATAATGGGCGATGATGTTTACTGGGTTTTTAAGACAATCGTGTCTAATCAAAATAAATCTGGTGGCGTTTATTTATACTGAACATATAAAATGCAAACTGTTTATAATTAATTGGTTTCAAATAATTTCACTTCTGCCACATAAAGTTGGTTTGTTTCCTTATTACACTAATATGTTTGAAGGTGCACCAACTTTAAACAGCTGTAAATCACTAATCAGTCTATGTAATCGAAGTATTTGTGTGATGCATTTTAAGTCGTCATGATTAATAAATTTGGCAATCATGATTACTAATCACTGCATTCAGGCAGAAATAAACACTAATCGATCTTTAACGATAAGTGATTAAATTCTCTCTCAGTGACGAATATTGCTGTTTACCGAGGCGTCGACGATTTGTCGACTAATAGGCTATGCAGGGAGGGTGCACTACTTTTAGTGTAAATTTATATTTATCAGTAGTCACTGGCTACCACGCGTAGTAGAGGAATTTTTTGGAATTGTATTGTTGCATAAATAAACACATATGTATACTAACCCTTACATTTGCATGTGCGTTATTGACAAAAAAAAAATCATTATGCGTGGACACAACCTTCCTCGTCGACGGACGCATGAAACTTAACATAAGTAACAAAAATGTCGGCAAGCTACTGATTGATCCTACCCCTAATATGCCTTGCATGATGCTACCACCAGCTCAGTTCTGCCCAATAATAGAACAGCGCAGGCGCCAGAAGGCGGAGTCAAAGGCAAACAACCCTTTAAAAGAGTTCTCTATACCTACGTCGAATTCGGACCTTAACTGAAGTCTTTATACCCTGTACACAAAGTGTAAAAGGGTATTATAAGTTTGTGCAATGTATGTAACAGGCAGAAGCAGTCGTGGTAGACCATGTTCCATGGGCAAAAATGTTCAGGAGAAATAGTCGAGTCGATATAGATATGTCCGTCTGTCCGTCCTTCCGTATGAATATCAGACGTCAAGATATCAGACACTATAAAAGGTAGAGGCACAAAAAATTACCAAAAGATGCGCATTTACACCGAAAAGATGAAGTTTGTCGAATCACGTCGATATCGTGCTCCTTTCCTCTGTGACTAATATTTGCGGTTTAAAGCCGCTCCGTTCAGTCTATTATCTCAAAACTCGACAAAGGTGTGGGTCATGTTTATGTGCATCTATGTTTCAAAAGTTATCGAAATCGGATAAATACATCAAATGTTATAGTCTAAAATATGCTAATTTCACCCCCCCTTGCTGATAAACTGCTCTAAAATTGCACTGCATGTAGATATGGATACATGTGAGCTGGAATTACAAAATTTGGTGTGGAGACTCGTGTGACCCTAATCGTTAAAACTGTATCCACCTTTTTCCAATAGAAAACCCCGTCCACCGGCAATCGATTTACCTTAATTAATGATTTGAAAATTGTCACAGACATGTATATTTGATTTATGTAACAACATTAACCCAAGAACACTGCAGTTGTGTTATGCATAAAAGTCATTTTTGTCCCACTTCCCAATAGGAAAACTTGTCAATTGGAACTTCCCAATAGGAAAATGCTCACAGTCATATTAAAATTTTAAAAAGAGACATAAAAGAAAATACTTTCGTTCCCATTTTACCGTATGCTGGATTTAGTGCTTGTGGAAAAAAAGGGTACAGGGTATTCCACTGTCGGGCACCGTCGACTGTTTGCATCAAATTTTAATTCTTTTGCTATGGCACGCAATTTAAGTTTATTTGAAAATTGTGCAATATTGGCTCTTTAATGTGTTAAGTTAATGGAACACTCAGCATTTTGCATTCATTCAATAAACATTTGTTGACGAGCTCGGAAAAAAGGTCAACAGTATTTCGATCAAATGGTGAGCATCCTTTGAATGTATTTTCTGTAAGCGAACAACCATCTGGGTTACTGGGGCGAGCCAGATTCAGCAGTTTTAGCATGCTTGTCGAGGGATTAACAAAAGTTATTGTGCACATAAGTTCCTCAAGACCATTGCTCGTTTCCTAGTACATCAAAGTCATAAGCAGGATTGATTGACATTACGAAAGAACAATGTTATCTTCCCTGGAAACACTTTACTGCGAGGGGAGTAAGCTCCAAATCGAGGTTCATACAAAATACATGTACGCTTGTATCAGGGCCAATATAAATTAAAAAATTGTATCGAGACAGTCGGGACGGGGCCCGACAGTGGAACCCTGTACCCTTTTTCTTTATAAACAATAAATACGGTAAAATGGGAACGAAAGTATCCACTTTTATGTCTCTTTTCATAAGATCGATATGCCTGTAAACATTTTCCTATTGGGAAGTTCCAATTGACAAGTTCTCCTATTGAACAGTTGGTTATTATGGGGCAAAAATTACTTTTGTGCTCATAACTCCAGTATTCTTGGGCCAATGTTGTTGAATTTTGAAATATAGATCAAAAACACTTTTATAAATAAATATGGCAATTTTCACATCAATATGTTGCGGCGTGCGTCAGTAATTAAGGTAAATATATTGCGGGAGGGGGTTTCTATTGAAAAAAGGTGAATACAGTTTTAATGATTTGGCTCACACGAGTCTCAACACTAAATTTTGTAAATCTACCTCACATGTATCTGTATCTACATGCAGTGGAAATTCGGAGCAGTTTATGGGCGAAGGGTGGTGAAATCAGACTATTTTTGACTAAACCTTTTGATGTATTTATCCGATTTTGATCATTTTAAAAACATAGATACATATAAGCACCTCTGTTTCAGTTTCGAGTTGATAGATTCAATGGAACGACTGTAAACCGCAAAACTCTGTCACGGGGGAACGGGGTAATATATCTACTTCATTCGATAAACTTGCTCTTTTTTGGGAAAATGCATATCTTTTGGTAACATTTTTTTTTTTGCTCTAACTCTTATAGTCTCTGAGAAACACGTTACAACACGGACGGACAGACGGACGGACGGACATGGCTATATCAACTCGGCTATTGCTCCTAATCATTTTTGCCCATGGAACATATGGTCTGCCACGCCTCCTTCTGCCTGTTACATACATTGCACAAATATATATAATACACTTTTGTCGCACAGCAACCCCACCACCCGAAGTACAGTTACCTTGATTTTGTTCACATCCATTTTGAATACAAGTTTTAGAGGCGATCATAGAACTGAACGTGTGTGGTGGGTTGTCGGGTTTTTGGGAAATTGGAAACAGGAGTCCTATAGCTCATCAGGTTTTGCTTTCGTTTCACGAAACATACATTTAAAGTGTTTTTAAACGACTCGTTTTGTATCATTTCTTTTTGTTGTAGCAAAAGTGGAGACCCGACAACGTTTTATATGTTTTTTATGCCATCATAAGCATCTATGGTTAATTGGGCAGTTGAAGAGGTACACGGTCATATTAAAAAAAAGTTTAGGCTATAAAATCATAAACTAGACATCATATTTCTTTCTTTAATTCGTTATTTGTGTAGTATTTCTCGTTTTTCACACAATGAATTCGGTGTTCATTATTTGTACTTTTTTGATAGTAGAAATGGTTTGCTCTATATAGAACCTATCTGTTCATAATTTAACTCATAGAATTTGGTGCCTGTATTTGGCAGTTGCACGTAATGCTTCTCTACTGACGGCATAAAATCCTAAACGCAGACACAAAGTTTCTTTCAAAAGAAGTTATCTTTACATTATTACGGTAGTCATCTGTGGGCCAATTATCTGCCTAGAATAGGATAATTAAAGAAATGATTTCTTTTTGCCGTTTTACAGCACAACTGTTGTTATACTAGAAGTGAGAAGTTTTTTTTGCCATGTTAATACACGAATGAAGCTAATGAAGGTTAAGAATTTTTTCGTTATATGATCATTAAATACGAAGTCCTAATAATTTTAGAAAATTATAACATAATTATTCAAGACTTTTAGGAAAAAAAAAATTTCTTACTTTTCCGCAAAAAAGTATTGGGATTGGCCATTCTGACAACTTTTCCGGCGATTTGGAGATGTTTTTGTGTGCGTGCGTTGTCGTTGTCGTTGTCGATGTAGTGCGTTATTCAAATATCTTTAGTAATTTCCACTTTACCAAGCCAAATGTTTTCTATCGTGCTGAGCATGTCTTCAAAGGGTTTCCGATTGCATTTGAGCCCTCAAGTCGCTATAGTTGGGTGGCCAGAGGAATAATAGAAGTAAATAATTTTAGAATTTTTTTTTTCATTTTTTTGTTTAAATTTCTTCTAGCTAATTTCGGTTGTCTTGATAAACGTGCGGAAAAGCCTGAGTTGGTTACCAACTGATTATTTTCATATAATATAAGGGAAACAAATTAAATTAAATAGTGTTATACCAAACCGATTTGGTTAAAAAATTTACTGTATATAGTATAAAAGGAATTTTGTGAAAAAATATCATGATTCGGTTTTTTTAGTTTTTTTTTAAATAATAAAATTTTTAATTTTTTTAAAAAAAATTCTCATTATGGCCCTTATCAATAAGTATTATCGTGGAAATTTTGGTTGAAAAATATTCAGTACCTTAGTCGCAATTATTCAAAAAGTGAAAACACGTATTTTTTGATCCGCATCATTAGTTTTTAAAAATCGCTGGGGGCACTTTGGTACCTTAACCGGCTATACCCTTTGATTTTCATGGAAAAAATGGGTACAGGGTATTCCACTGTCGGCCAACGTTCTGACTGTCGACATCAAATTTTTTTTTTATGTTGCGCTTTACATTCCATCATTCTGTGAAGCATTTTCATCTACATCGCACAGTGGGTCCATGCGACTTTTTATCGGCAACATTCATAACTTTCGAAGGAGTAAAGATATTTTCTAAATTTAAAATGCATGTAACATAGAATTCATTAACCTTCTGCGATACTCTGCGACTGCTGTGTGTATGGACCGCATAATAATACGGCTGCTGGTGCATCTGCTGGTGCCATAAATAGTGAAACACTAGACAACACAATCTGTTTCTCGCTCCCACTTCTTTTTTTTAGTTCTCGTTTTTCATTGTTTTTTAAAAAGAGCATGAAAGTAATAGAGTGTAATCCTTGGCCGTTACAATCAGTCCACTTGCAGAAAAGCGACCATTCCCACGATACTGCATACTTAGTTTCTTCTCTTTCTCAATTTTGCCAGAACCATCACAAGTACACTGTCTAGAAACTCGTTGCTTTTCAGCAAAAATTTTGAATTCTTTTCGATCCAGGATTCCGCTATTTCACTTTCATGCTCTTTGGTTTTTGTGTATGAATCGAGTCGAAATCGCTATTATGGAAAAAATAAAACCGAATTAGAGTCGTTTACCGGCTCAGGAGTACCGGTACTACCGTAATAGTGACCGTATACGAAATTAGTTTCGGTTTGAATACGTGATCTTAACGAAAAAATAAACAGTTGGTCACCAGCTCAGGCTTTTCCGCATGTTTATCAAAACAACCGAAATTAGAGAGGATAAATTCAATAAATAAATTTACAAAAATTTTTTTTAATTATATAATTAAATTCCTCTGGTGACCCAACTATAGCAACTAGAGTGCTCAAATTCAATAGGAAACCCTTTGAAGATTGCTAAAGTCGAAATTACTAAAGTTATTGGAATAATTCACTACATCGACAACAACAACGACTACGACAGCAGCAACAGCAACACACGTTGTCGCCAAATCGCCGGAAAAGTTGTCAGAGTGCTTAAATCGTCGAAAAACACAAAATTAGAGATTTTAGTTTTTTGGCCAATCGCAATCCTTTTTTGCGGAAAAGTAAAAAAATAATATCGCTTTTCCATTTTATTTCTTTCCGGTCCGTCGTTGCTAGAAACATAAATAAAATATCCAACTGTTTATTTTCCATCTTAGACTTTTCCGCACGTTTATTAAATCAACTGAAAATAGTTTAGACAAATTTAAACAAAAATAAACAGTTGGTTAACAACTCAGGCTTTTCCGCACGTCTATCAAAACAACCGAAATTAGCTTGGAGAAATTTAAACCACAAAAAATGTAAAAAAAAAATAATAATTTGAAGACATGTCCAATACGAAAGAAACACATTCAGCTTGCTAAAGCTGAAATTACTAAAGTTATTTAAATAACACACTAAGTCGTTGTTAACCCTCATCCTGTAAAAAAAATGTTATGCAGACAGTCGGAACGGTGCCTGACAGTGGAATATCCTGTACCCATTTCTCCCATGAAAATGAAATTTCTAGTCAAATTTTCGTATCGATGCTTTGAGGTATATGGGCGTAATAACGGTAACTGTGCTATGGCGGTAGGGATTGGGATGATTCGGAAGAAGGTCAAGGTTTATAAGCCTAGCATGGGTCTACATACCAAATTTTGTGGCTCTAGCTTTAATATTAACATATTAATAATTTCAAAAACTGAAATTTTGTCGCAGTTTGTAGGATGAGGGTTCTAAAATTGGAACTTTATTATCTTTATCTCTTAAAGTTTCTATCCGATCTTGATAATTTGTACACAACATATGCACAATATCAGTATGCATAACTGTGCTAGCTTTTATGGTGTGGGTGCGGGGAACGGGTTAACGTATAGATATGAATCGATAAACTTGAATTTTTTCGGGAAAATGCGCATCTTTTGGTAAAATATTTGTTGCTCTATCCGAGCTGGTCTCTGAGAAACAGAGACCAACACGGACAGAGGGACAGACAGACAGACAGACGGACATGGCTATATCGTCTCGACTATTGCTCCTGTTACATACATTGCACAAATCTATAATACCCTTTTACAACTTGTGTACAGGGTATAAAAAAAAAAACAATAGCTTGTGAAAGGCAAAAACATTTATTATTACATGATATTTTGTGGGACGACTCTTCCTTCTTCTTCTTGACTGGCTATAACAAACCATTACCGTGCTACGGCCTGATAGTAGGCTGTATTGAAGGTTAAGAAAAAAATACGGAGCAATTTCTCCATCTTTGCCACTTTGCATAGAGTAGCGCATCAATCTTCTACCTCCAGAGGCTTCAATTAATATCCTTTTTGTATGCAAGTTGTTTGCAACTATTGCGTCCTACTACCCAAAATATCAAATATCATGTGCAGTTTGTTGCCCAAATAGCTTCGAAAGGTTTGGTTTTCTTTATGAAGAGCTCACCAGGTCGCAGAAAATTTACTTTGCTGTGACGTCCTTCTCCAGACGGTGATCGCTTTGAAATGCGTCCCAGCTGACCCGGTTCAGCGCATCCAACAGTGAACACTTTTTCCTTAACGGTCAAAATCACCAAGTGGTCAGCGCCGGAAGCAATACTGGCACACTCTGTGTCCTTAATCAAATTTATTGGTAAGCGCATGTTACCAACAACGCACTTGAGTGGATTTTATTTTGTGCTGCCAAACTTCAAATAAAAAAAAACTGCGTAGGAATTTTTCATTGCGAAATTCCATTCTTCGCTACTCTGCACTGTAATTTGCATTGCCAACTTTTATAATGAATGTTGCCAACTAAATATTGTTTGTGGAACTAATAAACAGCTGGTTTCGTGACGAAAGAGCGCCAAACTTCGTATTTCGTTTATAAATATTATTATAGTAACATGACACGTATAGCGCAGCAGCCGACTCATACGATGCGCATATGTAATTGGAATATATTGCGTATTTCGCGTAAAAATATTTTAGCCTGCTGCGTACTAGGCTTACACATGGAAAGTGTTTACATTGGCGACACACAAATTATGAGTCACAAGCCTGTGACAGTGCAAATGAATATGTTTTGGTGTAAACTTGAACTAGTTCGTGTGCAAGAACTACGAAAAAAGACATACGTGAACGAACATTAAATGTACATGTACGTTATTATTATTGCCGTTGACAAAGATGGATACCAAAAGAAGGCTGACTCGAGAAAATGATAGCATGTATGCAAAATTAAATGACAAACTTCGCAACAACCCGCAAAAATTGAAAAATGACCGACTTTATTTTGTTTCTTATTGTCACAGTATAAAAAAGAACCAACATGTTCGAAATGCTGGCACACCGAAAAAATGTTAATTTTAACCAATATTATGACACAGCTGTTTACACAACGGCGACCCCCTCTCTCCAAAACACGCCAGCTAATGTCACACGGAGCGGTTGACACTGAAATGTATGACATGTAGTAACTGTGCCTACGGGTGGGTCCGTGTGACGCTGTGTGACCAGGCATTAAACCTTTTTTAAAAATAGGTTATTCATTTTGAACTACAATTAATTTAAATGATTGAATAGTTTAAAACCCAGAATCAGCCAGTTTTGTTTCGGGTAGCATGTTCCAATTAGAAAATGGTTGCGCTCAATCTTGTTGATTCTTGGAAATTAAACTAAGCACCCAAAAATCGGCTTCAAAACGATGTGTTACTACCCTTCAGTATGAAAGGTGGCTCTAAGACAAATTCTCTATCACTTTTGGTAATGCAGCATAGACTATGAAAGAACACCCGGTAAGTAGGTCTGTGGGTAGCACATTGGTAATGCTGCATGGAGTATGAAAGTTGGGAGTGCGCACGTGTTCAGTATACACCAACCTATACACCCGGTAAATAGGTCGGTAGGTAGCACACTAGTAAACTGCTGCTTTATACTCATTCTAATATTAAATATAAATAATAAATTATTGTCAACATAATGTGTGATGTTTTTACTATTTTCACTAACTACATTTGGGGTCACTTCAATACCTATCACGTACCACAGTATTAAGTACCTACATGGTGGGTCATTAGTTCAGTATATAACACGTACCAGCGTATTCAGTATTTACATAAGGACTAACTACTTCAGTAGTTACCATGTACGCGAGGTGAATAAGTACTTACCCGGCATTGAAATCGCCATGTTAAATTCTTCAATTTTTTACATGTAAAATGGATGGAATGGTAAGTATCAGCTGTTACCGGGTACATACTTACATCGCTACCTCTGAACTAGTTCCGTATACTGCATGGTAGCAACTGAGTAACTGTTGCATACTGGCATAATGTGCAAGGCTGGTTTCTTTGATGAGTCATCGCACCCGCCACAAATCTAACTGCTGCATACGATTCACCTGGATTAGTTCTCAGAACTGAACGTACGGATATTTCATGCAAATTCATGCCGTCCATCTAAGCGAAGCGACAAATTTATGCATTCGCAATTTAATCAAAAGTATTTATAGATTTTCTTAAAGAAAATATCAAGATACACAAACTGACAAAGTTTAAAGGCAAACACATTTATCTAGAACGTGCACAGAATCTGTATCTTTAATTGTTTGTAAAGAAAAAAACAAATCATGTGAAAACTTGCTGGCGTGACCTTGAAAAGTTTAATGTATGTATGTTTATGCACTTACCAAATTGAAAACTAAATTTTCTGTTACTTCTTCGGGCTTCGAGTTGAATTGGCTGAAAATGATGTCCAATGTATTTAAATATGCAAATGGATTTGGTTTCCATTAGAATTGGCAGAACTCAGTTGATTAAAACAGATATGTAGTTTTTATTTGTATTTTGCATTTTGCAGAATTCATGACGCCAAAAGTTGTCATGTCTCTAAAGCTAGATATAAACGCAAAAGAAATTATCTGCGATAACTTTCTACAATTGCGTAATTTTGTAGGATGGCAAAATTCCACATCTACCTCTACCTCTACATGTCTATAACGACTCGACTATTGCTCCTGATCATTTTTTCCCATGGAACATATGGTCTGCCACGCCTCTTTCTGCCTGTTACATACATTGCACAAATCTATAATACCCTTCTACACTATGTGTATGGGTATAAAAATATAGTTAGCCCAACAAGCCTTTATTAACGCGATTTTATCCTCGCGATTGGAACAATCTTTTTACCCTTCTTTTTTGGTTTGGCGCGTCATGTTAATTTAGACCAATTACCAAACTTGGCGCTTTTTTGTCACGAAACCCGCTGTTTATTAGTTCCACAAACACTATTTAGTTGAAAACACTCATTACAATAGTTGGCAACGCAAATTACAGTGCAGCGTACCGCGGAATAAAATTACACATTTTAAGTGAAATTATATGAAAGTATGTTGATTTTTTAAACTCATGCAGATTATCAAACGCAAAATAACAAACACGAATTCTATTTGTATAAGAATTCATTTGTGTATAAATTTTAAAATTATATTTTAATCAGGCTTGTTCTGGTTTCTGATTCCGAATGTCGGAATGGAATGGAATGGAATGGTTTTGGTGTTCTGATTTCCAAACCAGTCGTTATGTAAAGTTATGTTTTGCAAAGACAATGCAGTATTCATTGGCAAACGATGTATTAATTTTTATTCATAAACAAATTTTTATAAATATGGCCTGCTTGAACAAAAAAAACAATTGCGTTTGGAAAGTAAAGAATGTGCAGCTAGTAAGTATACATAAGTTATGTTAGAAAAGT
Source organism: Chymomyza caudatula (assembly GCA_035041775.1). Lineage (NCBI taxonomy): Eukaryota > Metazoa > Arthropoda > Insecta > Diptera > Drosophilidae > Chymomyza > Chymomyza caudatula. Next base: position 79,082 of record JAWNKW010000024.1, on the reverse strand, counting down.
TAGACGTTGCCGGACTGCGAAATTGTAATTGAGAAAAATGTTTTGTGGTTAAAGGTCATATATATAATTGAAATAAATTATTAAAATATATAACTGCTTCATAGCACAACAAGTAGTTTAGAGTCCTATGAATGTGTCAAAACAGTGAAAAACAATTGTTTTCATATTTAATATGGGTAAAGCGGAAGCCCCCGTGTGGTAAGCGGTTTAGAGAATACCACCTCAGCAGGTTAAAGCTTGTCGTATCAGGCGACTAACAATGACAATGGGTTATACCAGTAAAGCCAACCCAGACCTTAAAATGGTTGTGCGTAGGGTTAGGGACACATAAAACCCCACTTCCAATGAAATAATGCGAAACCGCCTCGGATAAGGTTACCCCGAACGTTGACGACGTTGCACGTTTCGACGGAGAACAAGGATGATGCGAACAAGGATGCGTTCTATGATAGATTGGAGTCTGTCTATGACCGCTGCCCAGGCCATGATCGTGTTGGTCGATTTTAATGGAAAGGTTGGAAGAGAACGCATCTTTGGACCTACTGTCGGACAATTCAGCCTTGACTTCACCGCGGCACATGGTAGTCTATAGTAACAGATCTGATCAAATTACACACTATCAGATTTATCATGTTGTGATTGATGAAAGGCATGCATCCAGTGTGCTTGATGTTCGTACGTTCAGAAGGGTCAACATCAACTCTGACCAACTTTTCCAAAAAGTCAAGCGTCTGGCCATAGGGTTTAGTACTGGAGCGTCTTCCTGTAGAGATGCAGAAGGAAATCTCGAAGTGCATGCACAGGGTGCACTTAGGTTATGAAGGGAATACTTCTCTGGCTTGCTATCGAGCGATGATGAGGATAATGCCGCTCCCGGAGTTAGCTTTCCGACGTCCCCAATTATAGACGATGTCGTGGATATACCGCCGCCTAACTATGACGAAGTCAGGCTCGCAATCAAGCGGCTCAAGAAATGCACCAGCTCTTTTGCAGAATGTGACAAAGAACGAAAGAACGGCTTGGACCTTATCAGTCTGGTTTTAGGACTGGTAAATCCACCATAGACTATATATTCACACAACGCCAAATCCTGGAAAAGACCCACGAAAAACAAGTCGACACCCACCATCTCTTTGTTGATTATAAAGCAGCTTTTGATAGCCCGTTGAGGGATCGCGTATATGCCGCACTGTCTGAGTTTGGTATCCCTGCAAAGTTGGTACGACTATGCAGAATGACGTTGAGCAACACGCGCAGCTTCGTCAAGGTAGGAAAGAGCTTCTCCGACCCCTTTGATACCAAGAGGGACTTCAGACAAGGCGATGCCCTATCCTGCAACTTCTTCAACTTTATGAGTGAGAGTGTGTTGCGTAAGGCCGATGTAAATAGGAACGGGACTATGTTCTATAATAGTGTCCAGTTGCTTGCATACGTAGATGATATCGATATCATTGGTCGTACAAAGCGAGCAGTTACTGGAGCCTTTGCGGCTATTGAAAAAAAATCTGCCAGGGTGGGTTTGGTTGTTAATGAGAGCAAGACAAAGTATATGTTTTCTTCGAGTAGAGAGACACAGCGGTTGGATTCTCAGATTGATGTTGAAAACTATACTTTTGATGTTGTCAAGGACTTCGTCTATCTTGGCACCACCGTCACAATGAAAAACGATGTCAGCATGGAGATCAAGCGGAGAATCAGTCTTGCCAATAGATGTTACTTTGGTCTCAGTAGGCAAATGAGTAAGACGCTCATCCTTCCCGTTTTACTGTATGGCACTGAAGCATGGGTGATGACGCGGTCTGATGAAAATGCACTCGGAGTGTTTGAGCGGAAAGTACTCCGTAAGATTTTTGGCCTTATACGCGTTGACAACGACTACCGCATACGATGGAACGATGAACTCTATGAGCTCTACGAGGACACTGACATAGTCCGGCGAATTAAGATCCAGCGGCTGCGCTGGCTAGGTCATGTTGTGCCTATGGATCATAAAGCTCCTGCGGGAATGGTCTACAATGCGAATGGAAGGGAAGACCATGCCTTCGCTGAAAGGACCTGGTAGTGAACACACTAACTACCTTTGGTATCACCAACTGGACCAAGCACGCGCAAAACAGAGACGCTTGGAGGAGATATTTGCATCAGGCCGTAACCCGGTAACGGGTTGTTATGGCCAGTTAAGAAGAAGAAGATGTTGGACATGTCCTAACAAGAAGGAACTATACCGAAGACGACCTCGAAAAGATTTTTTAGGAAAGACTCGACCCTAGACAGGTAAACGGTCTATTTACAGACGAAAGTGTCATGGGAAAAATACAGAACATATTCCCAGCGCATTTCGCAACCTTTAAAGTAAGGTATACTCAAAAAAGAGTGGAAGACGTCGATAATACCGATAGACAAGATGATATAATAGTATAAGAGAACATAAGCGTGCACACAGGAATCATATAGAAAACAAGCTACAAATTCTGCTAAAATATTTCTTCCCAAGCATGGCAAAAAAATTAAAAGCTATAGTTAAAGACTGTAGCAGTCAAAATATGATACGCCCCCAACGAACTTTGAGATACAAAAAAACCCCATACCAACTTATCCAGGACAAATAGTCCATATAGACCTTTTCATAACGCAAAACAACAGTTCTTATCGGAATAGCAAGGGTATTATAGTTTTGTCCAATGTATGTAACAGGCAGAAGGAGGCGTGGCAGACCATATGCTCCATGGGCAAAAATGATCAGGAGCAATAGTGAAGTCGATATAGCCATGTCCGTCTGTCCGTCCGTCCGTCTGTCCGTGTTGTAACGTGTTTCTCAGAGACTAAAAGAGTTAGAGCAAACAAATTTTACCCAAAGATGCGCACTTTCCCAGAAAAGTGCAAGTTTATCGATTCATGTCGATATCTCGCCTCCTTCCCCCGTGACAGACTTTCACGGTTTACAGCCGCTCTGTCGAATCTATCAGTTTGAAACTCGACAGATGTTTGCGTCTTGTTTATGTGCATCTATGTTATAAAAATTATTGAAATCGGATAAATACATCAACAGTTATAGTCAAAAATATGCTAATTTCACCCCCTCTCGCCATTAAACTGCTCTAAAATTCCACTACATGTAGATATGGATATTGATATGGAATTTGGTGTGGAGACTCGTGTGACCCTAATCGTTAAAACTGCATCCACCTTTTTCAATGGAACCCCCCTTCCCACGCCATCGATTTACCTTAATTACTACCGCACTCACCAATATATTGATTTGAAAATTGCCACAGACATTTTTAAACGTGTTTTTGATATATTTTTCAAAATTCAACGTTATTGGCCATAGAATACTGGAGTTATGAGCATACAAATTTTTGCCCCATAATAACCAACTGTCCAATAGGAAAACATGTTAATTGGAACTCCCCAATAGGAAAATGTTTACAGGCATATCGATCTTATAAAAAGAGACATAAAACTTGGTACTTCCGTTCCCATTTTACAGTATTTACACATGCACAGTAATAGTATGCATAACTGTGCTAAGTATGAATTGGCTAGCTTTTATGGTGTGGGTTATAAAGGCGAAAATCTGTCACGGGGCAAAGGGGTGAGATATCGACATTATTCGACATTATTAACTATATGGGAACAGGTAATAATTAATAAATGGTTTTTTTTTCATTTAAGCAATAATTTCATATAAGCGATACGTCATATAAGCTGCATATACTGTAGGCTTCTTTTGCTTGTGTCACAGTTATACAGCATAACAAGATGTTAATAGGAGAACTGCACAAGCATATAAACATTTTTTGCGGGTCATCAGCTGACTTTTCAACAACTGCATAACATTCCCTCTCGCATTTCAACCCAAACACTTCAGTGAAGAAAGGGATTGGTAACAAAACAAACAATGCACAAGCAACTGACAAGCCACCATGCAGTATACGGAACTGGTTCAGAGGTATCGAATTCAGTAGATACCTGGTGACAGCATATACTTATCATTTCATCCACTTTATGTAAGTACTGAGTACGGTGGTACGTGGTAAGTACTGAAATAGTAACTCCAAATTTAATTGGGGAAAATGGTTTATAATCATTTATTATAATTTCCTACATATATACTTTTTAAGCTGGATGGCCTTATGAATCATCAATGTCCATGGGATCAATCGCTTCTGAAATTAGGGAATATAATGAAAAAAAAATTATGTAATTGCAGTGCGTCGTATAAACGGGAAATTTTTGAGGAGCCCTCTCTCCTGAAGGCCATTTATATTGTAGTCTATCATTTTAATCTGTAATCAAACAACATTTGAAAAATGTTTACAAAATTAACTCTTATTTCACTTACATAAACGCTCCTGTTGCTCACTGCTCCATTGTACCTCCTCCTTACTTTTAAGAGGGAATTGGCAAAAAGCAATAGTTGAAACACGCTATAAATAATCGTAAAGCTACGGTGAGACAGGACGATAAGTGGCATGCAAACTCGTGCCCTGAATTGGTCGAAAACACATGAAATTGGCCTGCAAAAAATTGTCCGGTCAGACAAGGGCCCAATTATTTACGAAAAAAATTTCGGCCCAATTTTTGCAGCTCGCAAATTATTTGACGTTGTGGTCAGACGGTCGGCAGGCAAACTTTTCTCTCCCATGTCGGCATTTTGAAAAATGAAATGAATCGATTTTTTCGATAACGATTGCACAGCTTGAGTAATCGCTTACAGCCGACATTGGCAGTGTAAATATGGAAAATAACAAAGCGTCGGAAAGTGTTTTAATTATAATGCTTGTACCAGCAGCTCTATATCCTTCTGGACAAAAAAGAAAGAGGAAAGTGACGAAAAGGAGTATTTCCTCAGATTGTTTTATCGATATGCCTGTTGTTAAATGGCAGTATAATGATTTATATTATTATTATTTTACTTTAAATATGAATTTTGAAGTTGTGTTGACCCATTATTTATTGTATTTAATTATTATATTTATTTATTATTATTATTGTTACGCATTTTTGTACCTTTAAACAATTTATACTATTGAATTATTTTGCTTTAAATATGCATTTTGAAGGTTTGTTGAATTATTATTTATTGTTTTTAATTATAAGTATATTGAATGTGATAATAGTATGATTATTTTTTAAGCATTTCTGCACTTTTTAACCAAAGTCGGCCTTGTCGGTTCTTACAATTTGTTTGCAAGAACCGACTGACAAACTCGATAAATGTTTGCAGTGTGGTGTTCACGCCACCAATAATTGGCACACCGACACAGCTGACTCGTTTCGGCGAGTGTCGGCATGCAAATTATTAGGCGGTCAGACATGTTGCAAACCGATTTGCGCGATTTTTGCGTGTTTGCATGCAAATTATCGTCATGTCTGACCGTAGCTTTACTCACTTCGCGGCTCTGATTTAATTGTCACGACTCGCCCCTTGCTCTCTCCCTGCTGCCGTTGCCTTGCCCTGCCAGCTTGCGCGATCGGCAACACTTTAGCATCTCTGGGTGGCTAAGCGAGACTTTTGAATTTAAAAGCTAACAAAGGGTCTTATTTCTAATATTCTTAAATTAACGACTTCATTTCTATGACCTTCAGTGGCTCGTTTATTAAGTCAAATCATTACACTAATATTCAATGAAACTTATGCTTATAATGCTTATGCTATAAAAATTAAGAAGATAAAAATATAATGGTCTATAGTGGCGGGGCACCTTTTGCCTCGTCACAAAATATATATATGAGGCATTCCACCTAAATTTAAAAAAATAATTATTTTTTTCGTGACACTTTTTTTACACACTGTACACATAGTATATGTTCTGCCGAAGCAGACTCCGTGTGGTGAGCGGATTAGAGAATACCACCTCAGCAGGTCAAAACTTGTCGTATGAGGTGACTTATAATGACACTGGATTCTTTCGTATACAGTAGAGCCACCCCAGGCCTTAAAAGGGTTGTGCGTAGGGTTTGGGACCCACCATGTAAAACTCCAATTCCAATGAAAGAAATACATTAGGCCGGAACCCGGTAACGGGTTGATATGGCCAGTTAAGAAGAAGTACACCAAGTGTACAAGGGTATTATAGATTTGTGCAATGTACATACATATGTAACAGGCGTGGCAGACCAAAGTTCCATGGGCAAAAAGTTTTATCATTGACTCGGGTAGCGATTGAACCATGTCCGTCTGTATGAGAAGATAGGTCTCCGAGGCTACAAGAGCTAGCGAAACAAAATTTTACCAAAAGATTTGTCAACTCCCGGGACAGATGGAATTGGACGAATTGGGTTGATATCTGTCCCCATTTTCCCCCAGCAGAACTTTGCGGCTTACAGCCGCTCCTTGGAATCCATCAACTCGAAACTCCAAAGGAGGTTGCGTGTTTATGTGCATCTATGTTATAAAAATGATCGAAATCGGATTAATATATCAAAAGTTATAGTCAAAAATATGCTAATTTCACCTCCCCTCGCCTATAAACTGCTTATTACAAAAAATTTGGTGCGGAGACTCGTGTGACCTAATCTTTAAAACTGCAACCACTTTTTTTTTCAATGAAACGCCCCCTTCCCATGCAATCGAATTACCTTAATTACTATTAAACAACATAAACGAACAAAATAAAGCTTGGTTAGTTTATTTTTTTCTTGTTGTCAATTTTTATAAAAATTATTTTATGAATGTAAATTAATACATCTGTTTGGTCCAGCAGCCAAGCTAAACTAAACTCTTTAAACATAAAGGCAGCAGCAGCAAGAGCGCTTTAACGTAACTGAATATTGTAAATTGCTTTGCCCGCTCTTTGCTGCACTCTCATTGTTTGAATGTTGTCGTTACATTAAGTTTAACTCCTATATATATTCTAATGCTCACTTATTGCACATAAGATTCGTACTTTCACTCTTTCTCGCGACGGTCACTGCACCTTTCTCGCTAACTTAATGCACAATCTCTGGCCACTGCTGCCCTGTGCTTATTTTAAACATTTAACACTAAACATTAAACACTGTTAAATAATATACACACCTACAAACACAATACAAAACATTAATAAATACACAGCATTTACGAAACATAAATTATTCCGCAATTAATTTTTGAATATAGCCACCGAAAAGGCTCGGTGACTCAACATTTTGGAGGCCCCGGCGAGATTTCGCCAATATTTAAAACTTAAACCTAATTAATTGCAAGTGCAAGTGGTTGTTAAACCATAAAAGTGATTTAAAAAGTGATCAGTTATATACATACATATATGCATATAGCATACAAATCTTGCACATATAACCTCATACATATATACTTATATCAAAGTTATTAGTTGTATATCTAAGTGCGCGCATAATTTGTTGTTGGTTCTACTGCTCCGAGTATGCAACCGTGCCGTTTATTAAAATATTATTTAAATTATTAAAACTACTTTTACCCGCATACATAAGTACATAAGATCACGCGACAGTGCCGCAACATATATACATATATATACACATATAGGTACTTACGAACAGCCGTTAGTTACAACTGCCGTTACATTTCGCGCGCCTTTCGTTTTGCGCCTTCTTAGAGCGGCCGTTGACCTTTGTGCATTGTCACTTCTCCCTTGTGCACTTCTGCTACGTATCGCGCGTTTTCACTTGTAACATTGAACCATAACCGCTACAAATACAGGGTGATTTTTTGTGACGTGCAATATGATTGAAAACGAAATGTCTAATGCCGCGCCTGCGCAAATTAATAAAGTGACTGTGTTCAAACGCCAAGTTGAAGCAATATATCGGCATGCATTGGAAGAGCAAGCTTCTCTTGTTGGTGACAATATGATTACCATGAGTGATGACCAGCTAATTTCCTGCGAGCGCATGCTTGATAAGCTAACAAAGTCTTTTGATAAGGCGCATGACAGCCTGGAGGAGTTAAGCATTGAAGAAATTGGTAGCAAACTACGCAGAGATTTTGATAAGTTGGTTATTGAATCAAAAGTGCGCATATGCTCTCACCTTAATAAGCGTAATAGTCAACACCAGAACCCAGGATGCTCTACAATGATCCGCGAGTGCACGTCTGAGCAACAGCCCTTTGTCATTGTGAATTCTAAGTCTCGGCTGCCAGAGCTTAAACTGCCCACGTTCAGCGGTGGTTATACCGAGTGGGCAGATTTCTTCTCAATGTTTGCTACAATCATCGACAGGGATGCTGAGCTTACAAACATTGAAAAGTTGCAGCATCTTCGATCATGCCTCAAAGGAGCTGCGTTGGACACAATTCGTTCACTGGACCTTTGCAACGATAATTATGAAACAGCATTAGATTTACTTAAAAAACGCTTTGATAATAAACGTTTAATTTTCCAGGCACACATAACAGAGATTCTGGGGCTTAAGAAGATTGACTCTGCATCAGTCAGCAAGTTGCGGATGCTGTCAGATAAATTCAACTCACACATGCGTTCATTGCAAACCATTGGCAGCACTGAGGAGATCTCCAACAGCTTCATTATACATGGATTGCTTCAAAAGGTTGACAGCTCAACGCAAACCAAATGGGAGGAGTCGTTACCTATGGATAAGCTACCTACGTGGGATCAACTAGCAAAATTCCTAGAGCGTCGATGTCAGACAATGGAGAATGTGGAATATGCCATGGCAACACGTACGCCTGGTTCTCAGGTGGGCAAGATTAGCAAATCTACTAACCCACCACGTAAATCCTTTGTGGCTACTAACACTACTGGTTCTGGTTGCATATTCTGTGACGATGCTGGCCATACAATTGGTCACTGTTCCCGCTATGGAAATTTATCTCCTGCATTACGCCTCAAGGAAGCTCAAAAGCTCAAGCTGTGCATAAACTGTCTTGCTACTGGTCATCCAACACAAGCCTGCAGATCGCATTTCTGCAGAATTTGCAACAAAAAGCATCACACATTACTGCATCTCGGCAACTCGACGCCGTCAGATGCGTGCGTCCAACCTGTTCAAACGTCTAGTTTAACAATTCCAACAACTTCCCAAAGCTCCATTGTTGCAAATACGCCCGTCTCTTCTACAGCTCTCGCTGCCCAGAATCTCTGTTCTGACACTGTGCTCTTGGCTACTGCTATTTTACTTATTAAAAATCGCACAGGCGCATTGGTTCCTTGCCGAGCACTGCTCGACAATGGCTCCCAGCTGCATATAATAACATCACGTCTTGCTCACCAATTACAATTAAAGAGGGTCAAGTCATCTGTTCGTGTGTCCGGCATTGGTGACTCTACCTTTGCTACAGATGGATTTGAAACCTGTATTACACTACAATCACGAGTTTCTGAATACACCACAAACCTAACCGCAGTGATAGCACCAAATATTACAGATCATCAGCCAAGCTTCACATTTGATCCCTCAGATTGGAACATACCTCCCAACATAAAGCTGGCAGATGAACAATTTTATAAGTCTCGTCGCATAGACCTACTCATTGGAGCCAGCCTGTTTCTCGAGCTGCTCTCTGTTGGTCAGATCAAGCTAAAACCAGGGTTGCCAATATTGCAAAAGACTCGATTAGGTTGGATAGTATCTGGAAACTGCCAGAAGCCGCGCAATGCTGTTTTGAGTGCATCCAACGCTGAACGTCGCTCAGAGTCAGAGTCCATTGTTCGAGTCGAGGAGCTTGTGCGTAAATTTTGGGAAACCGAAAGCTGCTGCGATCCCCTGACAGTCTCAACTAGAGAAGAAATTGAGTGCGAATCTCATTTCAAAGCAACATTTTCTAGGCTAACTACTGGAGAATATTCCGTGCAGTTGCCATTTAAAGGCAGTCCCGATTTGTTGGGTGATTCATATCAGCAGGCATATCGACGGTTTTTAAGTTTGGAACGCAAATTGGATCGCCGCCCACATGTTAAAACTCAATATTCTGCATTTATAAAAGAGTATCTGGACTTAAAGCATATGTCACTTGTAAGGCCGGATTCCCGTCACCTCTGCAAGTACTACCTGCCGCACCACTGTGTTTTTAAAGAGGATAGCACTACGACTAAGCTTCGCGTCGTTTTTGATGGTTCTGCGGCAACATCCTCTGGATATTCGTTAAATGAGTTGCTGATGGCTGGCCCGACTATACAGCCTAAGCTGTTCAAAACATTATTGAGATTCCGCACCTTTCCAATTGCTCTCACAGGCGATATTTGTAAAATGTACCGCTGTGTACGCATGGCAGAGCCTGACTCGTACTTTCAATGCATTTTGTGGCGTGATTCTCAAGACGAAGAGCTACAAGTATACAAATTAGACACAGTAACTTACGGCACCAAGCCCGCTTCGTTCTTGTCAGTTCGTGCAATGCAGCAACTAGCGATGGATGAGCAGTCTTCGTTTCCTATTGGCTCGCAAGTTCTACAACGAGATTTTTACGTGGACGATCTCATTACAGGTGGCAACTCCATACAAACCGTTACCCAAATAATGAGGCAAACAACCGCGCTGTTAGCTGAGGGCAACTTTACTTTACGAAAATGGTGTTCCAATGACCCTACTGTTCTGAAAGACATATCTCCTACAGACAAGGAAACGTTCTTGAAATTTCATGATGGCAGTGACATAACAAAAACTCTTGGCCTTGCATGGGACCCTGCATCAGATAATCTCTTATTCTCATTCACGCCATTTGTAACTTTAAGCAAGCCTAATAAGCGCTCTGTTCTTTCAGCAATAGCTCGATTCTACGATCCACTCGGTCTAATTGGACCTGTCATCACCAAAGCCAAAATATTTCTTCAGGAGTTATGGAAGGAAAAGCTGGACTGGGACGAGAGCTTGCCGGCTTCGCTAAGCACTACGTGGCTCAGCATGTGTGAGCACTTCAGTAGCGTTCAGCATGCAACTTTCCCACGGCTAGCATTGGTGCCAGATGCGTACATTGAGGTTCACGGATTTTGTGATGCCAGCATCGATGCTTATGGAGCATGCGTTTACCTGGTTTCAAAGTTGCATGGAGAACACAGTGCTCAGCTACTTTGCTCAAAATCTCGTGTGGCTCCATTAAAGACGATAACCGTGCCCAAGCTGGAGCTGTGCGGAGCCACTTTGTTAGCACAAGTAATGCATGAGCTTTCAAAAATGGAGTTGTTTTCCTGCAAGTATTATTGCTGGTGCGATTCAACTGTAGCCTTGTCTTGGATCAATGATGAGCCATCGAAATTCAACGTTTTTGTTGCCAATCGTGTGTCCACAATCCAACAACTCACAGCTGGCATGGAATGGCGGTACGTTCCCACTGGATTCAACCCTGCCGACGTGCTCTCGAGAGGAGCTCTACCAAGTGAGCTAATCTCTTCTGAGATGTGGTTTCATGGGCCCACATTTCTACGATGCAGCAAAAACGAATGGCCTGCGCTTTGCATAGCTCAAAAACCGCTATTGGAGATTCGCAAATCGGTTTTGCTTGCAGCATCTCCTCACATCGATATCACCCAGGAAATGAAATACATTAACTCTTACCCCAAAATGCAACGAATTTTCGGCTACGTACACAGATTCATACATCGTATTAAAACTCCTGGCCTAACCGTATCCGATGTTCACAATGGCACACACCTGCTTCTTCGAATTGTTCAACGTTCGCAGCTTTGGTCTGATTTTAAGGAGCTTCAATCAAAAAAGTCTGTCAAGTCAACGAGCAGCCTAACTTCACTTTCACCATTTATAGATGACTTCGGCCTTTTGCGCGTTGGCGGACGACTGGAAAATTCGATGCTCGGGTTTGATGCTCGCCACCCAATCATCTTGCCGAGGAAGCATCCAGTTACAAGCTCGCTCATTACACATTTTCACCAACGAAACTTGCACGCTGGCCCTCGTGCTCTATTGGCAACAATACGTTTGCAATATTGGCCTATTGGTGGAAGAAGCACTGTGGCTCGTGTGGTAAACAAATGTGTGAAATGCTTTCGGGCCAAGCCTCGACTTCTAGAACACGTGATGGCTGATCTTCCTAAGGAGCGTGTGGATCCTTCTGCTGCATTTACAGTCACAGGCGTAGACTACTGCGGTCCATTTTACTTCAAACCTGATGGACGAAACAAACAGCCACAAAAATGCTACGTGTGCATTTTCATATGCTTTACAACTAAAGCTGTACATATGGAACTGGTCCAAGATCTATCGACTCCTACATTTATTGCTGCTCTCAAGCGGTTTATAGCAACTCGAGGACGGCCCGCCATCATTTGGTCCGACAACGCAACCAACTTTGTCGGCGCAAGGAATGAGCTCTCTGAGTTGAGCCATCTGTTTCTCAGCAACGAGCACCAGAAAGCAGTCCATCTCTTCTGCCTCACCGATAATATTGACTGGAAGTTCATTCCTCCCCGCTCACCGCACTTTGGTGGTCTATGGGAGGCTGCTGTAAAATCAGCAAAACACCATTTCTATCGATCTGTTGGGCCATCTTTGCTTGGTTTTGACGAGCTGCGCACTCTTGTGTGCGCCATCTCCGCTATAATTAACTCTCGACCGTTACTTCCAATTTCAGAGAACCCTGCTGATTTGGACGTACTTACGCCTGCACATTTTCTGATTGGTGGTCCAATGTCGTCGTTCCCAGAGCCAGATGTGACTCAATTGAATTTCACCCGACTTGATCGCTGGCAACGTGCATCATATCTGCAGCAAGTTTTCTGGAAACGCTGGCGCGAGGAGTACCTAACCTCCCTCCAGCAACGCGCTAAGTGGCGGGCACCACAGCCAAGCCTGGTTGTCGGCGACATCGTTCTTATTAAGGATGAGAACTCCCCACCCCTAAAATGGCCGCTGGCACGCATAATCGAGCTTATCACTGGCATGGATGGAGTAGCGCGAGTTGCTGTTCTGAAGACGCGTAATGGAACAGCTAAGCGCGCCGTCAATAAGCTATGTCTGCTGCCAAAAGCAGATGTGGTTGAAAGGCCTAATCTTCCAACGGGGGGAGGATGTTTGGTCCAGCAGCCAAGCTAAACTAAACTCTTTAAACATAAAGGCAGCAGCAGCAAGAGCGCTTTAACGTAACTGAATATTGTAAATTGCTTTGCCCGCTCTTTGCTGCACTCTCATTGTTTGAATGTTGTCGTTACATTAAGTTTAACTCCTATATATATTCTAATGCTCACTTATTGCACATAAGATTCGTACTTTCACTCTTTCTCGCGACGGTCACTGCACCTTTCTCGCTAACTTAATGCACAATCTCTGGCCACTGCTGCCCTGTGCTTATTTTAAACATTTAACACTAAACATTAAACACTGTTAAATAATATACACACCTACAAACACAATACAAAACATTAATAAATACACAGCATTTACGAAACATAAATTATTCCGCAATTAATTTTTGAATATAGCCACCGAAAAGGCTCGGTGACTCAACAACATCCATTGCCAATGAATACTGCATTGCCTTTGCAAAACATTAAAGATTTATATAAAATATATTCTGCGGGTAAACAATCTTCTTATTAAGGTGTAATTTGCCATTTACTTTTCATTCCGACTGCTAAAAGGCTTTGTTTCCATAACGAATGGTTCGGAAAGCAGAACACCAAAACCATTCCATCCCATTCGGAACTAGAACAGGCCTGGTTACTTATGTCCAATATTTTGCGTTCAGCGATTTTAGGAACCCGGGACTTTTAACATTTTCATGTACGGCCCTACTTTTGTTTCTGACGATGCAGAACTGAATGGTGGTGTCAAATATTTTAGAGTAAGTTTTGAAATATGATTTTTTTCCTCTCAGACTTCCAATTAGCTAGTGGACTTGCCCCTTTCTCTAAGCAGGTGCACTTCAGCTAAGTTCTCATCTCCTGTACGCCGCTTTGCTCCACCATATTTCTGTTTTGGATCATGTGAGTATGAACATCCCAAAATCTTCCGCTTGACGAATATACACAATGTGACACAGTATTTTGATATATTTTTTAATTGATCCATTTTTCATATATCCAAATGAAGTACACCTTTCAATTTTCACCGCACGCATTTGCTATTTATTCAAACACATACATACCCTGCAAGAAATCGGTCTTCTAGTAACAGCTTCAACTGGTTGTAATTACAGTAGTAGTCAAGTAGTAGCGGACTGGCTCAAAAAAGTATTATGGCGGGATAGGAGAAATAGCACACACCTGCAGGAAAGTATACCAGTTAGAAAAAAAATGTACAATAAAATTTTAAACAATTAAAACATAAAATGTTTTGCATAAAGTCAAAGTAAATGGATAAAATATAATTTTAAAAGAACACTATAATTGTTTTATTCACGGGTGGAATACACTTAATTCCTACCGATATGAAAGATATTCGGAGCATTCCACAAGCACCTGTAGTGGTTTGCAACAATACACATCGAACTGGTATTTAGCAATTGCCCATTTACTAGTTTCATACCATTTGAAACCAGTTCCTTTGACTGCCCCGTGTTAAACATACCACTTCGCTTCAAAACAAAAATACTAGTAATGGACCATAATTACATCCTCTTTTCCTGGTTAAAAAGTGATTGATTTCGTACTAGTATGCTTCCATAGCGTAAATACACCCCCAACAATGGTAGGTTGGCATTGTCCATTTACGAGTTTCATACCACTCGCAACCAGTTCCTATGACAGCTCCGTGTTAAACATACCACTTGGCTTCAAACAAAAATACTAGTTGTGGACCTCAAAGTCATCCCTTTTTTCTGGTTCAAAAGTGGTTCTTTACTGGTATACTTTCCTGCAGGGTAGTAGCTCATATTTGGTATTAGACAAAAAAAATCTATAAGTAATACTATCGTCCACGAAAAACTCGCTCCGATATTGTCGTGTACAAAATTAAAAATATAATATAAATATATAAAATGAATGGTTTTGGTTTTCTAGTTAAAAACAACCATTCGTTATGGAAAGTAAAGCCTTTTAGCAGTCGGAATGAAAAGTAAATGGCAAATTACACCTTATTAAATGATTGTTTATCAGCGAAATATTTTTACATAAATCTTTAATGTTTTACAAAGACAATGCAGTATTCATTGGTGAAGGATGTATTAATTTTCATTCAAAAAACAATTGCCTGCTGGGACAAGAAAAACAATTGCGTTTGTAATTAACGAAGATCAGCATGTAGGTAGGTATACATAAGTTATGTTCGAAAAGTTAGATGTTACCGGAGTGTGAAAATGTAATTACGAAAAATGTTTTGTGGTTAAAAGCCATTTATATAAGTGAAACAATTCTTAAAAATATATTACTGCTATTAAATAAATAGTTTTGAGCCCCATGAATGTTTAACAATTATTTTCATATTTTTTATGTGGGTATAAAGATAGCGTTGCACCGATAACATATCTGCTGCCAGCTGATTCAAAGTCAACAATTATTTGTTTGTAGTTTAAATTACAATTTTAATAAATAATTTATGATGTAGGGCCAAGAGTAGCTACTCCAAATAGGTGCAAATATCCGTTTCAAGTATGTAAGCACCTATATACATGGCGATGCCGAATGCCTTCGAAGCCAAGAAGGGAGTGCGCACAGGTTCGCTTTTTGTTTTTGGTCTTCTGTAAGGACTCAACGGGAAAGAAGAAAACATACAACAACGAATCTTCTTCTACTTGCTATTAAAACATTGGCCATATCTTTGACAGCAATTTAAAATTAAAATTCCATAAATTCAAATAAAACCTGCGCGCTCAAACATAAACACAGCTGTTGTTGCAAATGTTATCATATCAAGAGTAAAACGAAGCCTTATGTTGAGAAGTGACACGGAAACCAGAACACCAATGCGCGGAATTTTCCGAGTTGGAAACTAGAACCGGCCCGAATATCTTATATTTAATACTTTTGTTCATCGAAGAAAAATGATATATTGATTTATCTATTAAGCTTCAGAATGCAGGACGAAATTCAATTTAAGTGCTGTTGACAAGCTATTGCTAGTAAACAATTACGGATATCTCAAAAAAATAAGCTTTCTTATGCGTATGGAATTAACGGTTACGATTTACGTTTTGAATTCTTGATATATTAATATTTCAGAACGAAGGACTAGATTGAGTCCAAGTGTTATAGACGACAAGCTATTGTTTCTTTACAATTGCAGATATCTCAATAGAATAAAATAGGTTTTTAATTCACGTATGACAATAAAAAATTATTTCAATCAAGTGGCCAGTAGGCCGCTACCTTCGTTTTTCCTATAGTGATAAACTGGAGCTCCTACTAAGCTATTATTTAGAGGAATTAACCGAGAGAAAGAGATAGAGCTATATGGAAATATAGGAAATATATGTATCGAGCATGCTGTCTTTTTTATATAATTTTAAAATAAAACACAGTCCCTAACTACGTTTTTGTTACAAACGTCTTACATGTGTTTAGTAATTTTGCCGCTTGGAACGATAATGCTCCTATTAGCTTACATGTTAAATGATTTTTGCCGCTTGGACCGGCATATTATTTTTATTAATTTATACAGAGAACAGCGAAAAATTCCAATAACTTTTTTGGTTGTATACAAAACAAAAAAAATTATATTCCCAAACACAAAAAAAAAAAATTTGTAATCACGACAAACACGACGCCATGCGAATCGAGATCAAATTGTTTCAACAAAATTTAAAAAAAAATTCATGAATCTTCTTATTATTTGACCATGTTTGATATTTTAGGGAGATGAACATAACAAAACTTATTTTATTTTATTTTATTCAAGTCTCTGTTTTTCCCATATAGAGTTGTATTTAAAAAACATCGATGCTGGCCAGAGAAACATCGCTGATAGCAGAAATTTACAAACATCGATAGTTGCATCGATTTGTCTCCACCTCTAACTACTCTGTCATCTTTATTGCTCTGCTCGTGTGTTTCGCGTTGTGACTCAATTGTTTAGTATAACTAAAGTGTTAAAATTGAACATATACAGGCATGTGTACCAAACTACTAATAAATAATAATAGATAACTACTTAAATATAAACTGAACTAGGCAATACACTAATAATTTCCTATATTAATTGTGGTTGCAGCAAGTGACGCAGTCCTGCACACTACATACATTAGTACATTTTCATAAATGTATGAGTATGTACATACATACAACTGGTCGCAGAATTGTGCGTACAGTTTAAAAAAATTAGGAAATTCAACTTTGACTATTTAATTCAAATTATAGGGTATATACAGCAATATTTTTGTTTTTTATTTTATAGGGATCAATATACTTTTTAAAACTGCTTATTGTAAACCTCAATTCCATCAAGTTTGAATATTATTAACTACAGTGGGGAGCAAAAGTGATTCCACATTCAACATTTTCATGTTCGAGCGTTCATAAAAC
Source organism: Chymomyza caudatula (assembly GCA_035041775.1). Taxonomy (NCBI): domain Eukaryota; kingdom Metazoa; phylum Arthropoda; class Insecta; order Diptera; family Drosophilidae; genus Chymomyza; species Chymomyza caudatula. The sequence continues at coordinate 61,749 of JAWNKW010000024.1, read as the reverse complement.
CTAAACGAAGTAAATGGAAAAAACTTTTTTTTTCTGAAATATGTATTTAATTTGTAACAAAAAAAAAGTAAAATAATATAAGCAATGAAATAGTTAAAAATCAAAAACAAAAACAAAAGGCATGTGTTCAGTTTTGCAACTTGTATGAAAAAATCAAACACAATACTGAATTAATATTTTATCCAAAGGCCCTGATTGTTTATAACATTTTTTATTTGGTTTGGCATACTCTCAACCAATTTCTCAATAATTCCTTTCGGAATTTAATTCCACTCCACCTCGACACGACTCCTAAGATCGTCTAGGTTGGATGGGGCTGATTTGTACCGCCGAGCCGTCGCTTCACGATTGACCACAGGTTCTCAATTGGATTGAGATCGGGACTTTGAGTTGGCCACTTATGATGCCCAAATGATGAAAGATAAGCTTTTAACACCAAAAGAGGCTTCTACTCAAATAAATAAAAACGTGAGTCGATGGACAGCTAGACGAGCACTGGGTAGAATTGGATATGTCGCATCTGTGAAAAAAAATAAACCAGCTCTATCCGAGAAAAATGTTGCAAATCGGTTGAAATTTGCAAGGGCACACAAAAACTTGACTGTAGAAGACTGGAAACGTGTAATCTGGTCGGACGAATCCAAGTTTAACCGTGTCCTGCCTGATGTTCAAAGACATCATGTGAAGCAAACCGTAAAGCATGGAGGAGGAAACAATGGCTTGGGGGTGCTTTACACGGTGGTACGTTGAACCTTTGCACAAAATTATGCGTAAGGAAGGTTATCTAAATATTTTGCAATCCCATCTTCCCAATTTTCTGGACAAGTGTGCGTACCCTGAAGGAGAAATAACTTTTCAACAAGATGGGGATCCGAACCACACTGCAAAAATTGTTAAGGAATGGTTGGGAAACCAAAATTTTTAGGTGATGGAGTAGCCAGCTCAAAGTCCCGACCTCAATCCGATTGAGAACCTGTGGTCAATCGTGAAGCGACGATTCGGGCAGTACCAATCAGTCCCATCCAACCTAGACGATCTTTGGAGTCGTGTCGAGGTGGAGTGGAATAAAATTCCGAAAGGAATTATTGAGAAATTGGTTGATAGTATGCCAAACCAAATAAAAAATGTTATAAGCAATCAGGGTCTTTGGACAAAATATTAATTTAGTATTGTTTGACGTTTTCAGAAAAGGTTAAGGTACCAAAAAGTGCCCCCAGTGATTTTTAGAAACTAATGATGCATATCAATTTTTAGGTGGAAAAAAAAATTCTGCAAAAATTATCAGATGCAAAAATTAATGCGTTACCGCTTAATTTAAAGAAAAACGTATTTTTCACTTTTTGAATTATTGCGACTAAACTACTCAATATTTTTGAACCAAAATTTCCCACGATAATACTTACTAATAAGGGCAATGAACAACTTTTTTTTATTTTTGTTTTAAGTCATTACTTTTTCTTTAAAAAAAATTCCAATATTTATTTTTTTTTTTAAGAAAAAAAAAAACACAATCACGATTTTTTTAATACTTTTCTACATACAGTAAAAATTTGAACTAAATCGGTTTGGTGGAACAATGTTAAAAAAAAAAAAAAATTCAATTATTTTTTCCCTTATTTTAGATTAAGAAAATTAACCTTGTGGTTCTTATACTATACTTCTAGGTTGATCGCCTAGGAGACAAAAAGTTGTGCTTGGCATGACTTTATAATATACTCAGCTTTCGTCAGCATTAAAATATTTTCTGAAGAATAGTTGTGTAATATGCCTTTCACCTTCTTTATAAAGTCGCCTGCTGTATCTTGCCATATTTTATGTTATGACGCTTATGCCAACGCCATACACAGTTGGCATCTGGCGTATAGTTAATGTTTAACTAACGATGGCTTTTCCAAGCATAACGTCTATCCAATACTCCATTATCTAATCTAAGCGTGGCAGACCATATGTTCCATGGGCATAAATGCTCAGGAGCAATAGTCTAGTTGACATAACCATGTCCGTCCGTCCATATTGTAACGTCTCGGAGACGGTGTACAAATTATTTAGATCGGATATAAACTCTAAATGATATAGGTAATAATGTGCCCATTTTAGAACCCTCCTTTTATAAACTGCAACAACCGTCCCGACTGTCTGCATCAAATTTTTATACCCTGTACACAAAGTGTAACGTTTCTAGTGCAAACGAATAAAATTCCTATGCGTGTGAACACACGAGGGAAGACAGCGTAAGTTTTGGAATATCTTGAGATCAGAAAATCATATAGTCAAGATGTTTTTCATTTATCAATTTTTTTACAGTACATTTAACTTACTTGATTTAAGCCTTGTATTTCTGTGGATCTTTAAACCACTATATTTTCAGTACCAAATGTAAATCAATCTGTATCACCTTGATAGGGGTATACATATATAATTCTTTTGAAATCAAACCGTGCAAAAAGGAAGTTTCACAATTTTTTAATTTTTGTCTTAAATTATGTATAAAAATAACTACACGTGTATTGTATAGCTAGTGATGAGCAACCTGATAGTATTCAACTAAGTATCTTTTTTTTTACAGAATCCTAAAAAGGAAATGAGCTCGACTCAAATACCTGGCTACAAAAACTCACGTCCCAGAAAAAAATCGGGCAAACCATCGACACGTATTGCCGGTTCCATGGCCGCTTCTACATCCTCGTTAAACGAACTACCGGAGAAGCAAGCAAATCATGATGATTCCGAGAAAGGTACGCCAATGTCTCAGACAGACACGGATAATCACGCGGGTAATCTTAATGGAGGTGAACATACAAATGGTAAATGAACTTTGGGATTATAAAAAAAGTCATATAATATGTATATATTTAAGGATTATATATTTGGATTTTCAAATTCTTACACATACGATAGAGTTATTCCAAATATTTATCGAATTCCGATTATTGATCAATTAATGTTGATTTATGTCGATATTTCACCCCCTTCCCGCGTGACAGAATTTCGCAGTTTACCCACACTATAAAAGCTATCAAACTGACACTGAACACAGATTACATACTATAAATTTGATGCACAGAGTCGGGACGGTGCCCGACAGTGGAATACCCTGTACCCTTTTTTTGCCCCATTAGCACTAAATCCAGCATACGGTAAAATGAAAACGAAAGTGGGGCAAAAATTACTTTTATGCCCTTAACTCCAGTATACTTGGGTCAATGTCGTTGAGTTTTGTAACATAGATCTATGCACATAGATCGATACATTTATAAATGTTTGTGACAATTTTCAAATCAATATATTAGGGGGTGTGGCAGTAATTACGGTAAATCGATTGCAAGAGAAGCGGGTTCTATTAAAAAAAAGTTGGATACAGTTTTAACGGTTAGGGTCACACGAGTCTCTACACCAAATTTTGTAACTCTAGCCCACATGTATCCATATCTACACGTAATGGAATTTTGGCACAGTTTATAGGCGAAGGGTGTTGAAATTAGCATATTTTTGACTATAACTTTTAATGTATTTATCCGATTTCGATAATTTTTGAAACACATTCGGCTGTAAACCGCAAAAATATGTCACAGGGGAAGGGGGGCAAGATATCAACGTGATTCGACAAACTTCATCTTTTCGGTGTAAATGCGCATCTTTTGGTAAATTTTTGTTTATAGTGTCTGATATCTTGACGTTCATACGGAAAAACGGACAGACGGACATGTCTCTATCGACTCGAATATTGCTCCTGACCATTTTTGCCCATAGAACATATGGTCTGCCAAGCCTCCTTCTGCCTGTTACATACATTGCACAAACCTATAATAGCCTTTTACACTTTGTGTACAAGGTATAATGATTAAGTTCGGATAGAAACCTTAAACGATGGATAATAATCAGGCCTGTTCTGATTTCTGATTCCGAACGTCGGAATGGAATGGTTTTGGTGTGCTGGCTTCCGAACCATTCGTTATAAAAAGTAAAGCCATTTAGTAGTCGGAATGAAAAGTAAATGGCAAATTACACCTTAATAAGAAATTTGTTTATCAGCGAAATATTTCTTATATTAAAGCTTACTTTTTCCAAAAATTTTACGGAGTACTTTCCGCTCAATCACTCCAAGTGCATTTTCATCAGACCGCGTCATCACCCATGCTTCAGCGCCAAACAGTAAAACGGGAAGGATGAGCTTCTTGTAGAGTGTTAGTTTCGTCTGGCGGGATAGGTCTCTACTACTCATTTGCCTAATGAGACCAAAGTAACATCTATTGGCAAGAGTGATTCTCCGCTTGATCTCCATGCTGACATTGTTCTTCATCGTGACCGTGGTGCCAAGGTAGACCAGTCCTTGACAACATCAAAAGTATAGTTTTCAACATCAATCTGAGAATCCAACCGCTGTGTCTCTCTACTCGAAGCAGTAGCTCGTGTTGCTCAACGTCATTCTGCATAGTCGTTCCAATTTTGCAGGGATTCCGAACTCTGATAGTGCGCATTTACGCCATCCCTCAACGGGCTATTAAATGCTGCTTTATAATCGACAAAGAGATGGTGGGTGTCGATTTGGTATTCGAGGGTCTTTTCCAGGATTTGGCGTAGCGTGAATATATGGTCTATGGTGGACTTACCAGTCCTAAAACCAGTCTGATAATGTCCAAGCCGTTCTTTTGTTCTTTGTCACATTCTGCAAAAGAGCTGGTGCATGCACCTTATCAACTCATTGCCTCCAGTCTTGAACATTTCTTGAGCCGCTTGATTGCGAGCCTGACTTCGTCATAGCTAGGGGGCGGTATATCCACGCCGTCGTCTACAATTGGGGATGTCTGGAAGCTAGATCCGGGGCGGCATTATCCTCATCATCGCCCTATAGCAAATCAGAGAAGTGTTCATTCCACAACCTCAGTGCACCCTGTGCATCAACTACCAGATTTTCCTCTGCAGGAAGACGCTCTGGTACTAAATCCTTCGGCCAGACACTTGACTTTTTTTTGCACATCTCAATCTCCTCTCGCTCGGGTTTTTTGCTTTTAATAATACGCCTCCATCTCCCGATAGAAATCTCGCACAGATCGCGTAGCAGCCGACTGCAGGGTGCTTCATTCTCTTGAGTGTTGAACGTGTTTTTTTTTGCTCCGTATTTTTTTAATTTTAACTAACTAATAACTATTTTCTGATACTATTCTATTAACTACGGCTTGGTTAATTGTGCACCTTATATTTACTTGCAAACTTGAATTAGCAAGCATTCAAATTTGTTTGGCTTTACATTATTTATTTGTCACCGCGCGTTTTGTCAGCAGTTTTGTTTTTTCGCTAGTGCCTACAAAGCCTTACTTTTGTTTTTGTTTGTTTACTCTGTTTAATAACTTTTACAGTTATCCCGTTCTCAAATCCGTGGTGAGTTAAGTTTCTCTGAGACCGCTCTCGCCACCTGTATTTGTTGTTGCCCATATTTATCTTGCTTAATTTTTGGAAATACCCAGAAGGAATTTTTTGCATCTCTCTCCATAAGAAAGGCAGCAGATCCAACACTTTTAACTATCGAGGTATAGCTAAATTGTCAGTGATCCCCGAATTGTTAGAAAAAAACTTTTAGTCTCTAACATGAATCATCTCTGTAAGTCGCTCATCTCTCCCTATCGGCATGGCTTCACAAAAGGTCGTTCAACTACTATAAATCTCCTAGAGTTTACGTCCTTTACTTTTAACGGTTTTTCTAATAAATTCCAAACTTATGTCATATATACCGACTTTAGTAAGGATTTTGATTCTGTAAACCATAAACTTCTCATTCTAAAGCTTGGGCTTTTGGGTCTTCCGCCAAAGTTTCTTAGATGGGTAGCTTCGTACCTTTCAGACAGGACCCCAAATGTTATTTTTAAGTCCGCTATTTTCAAAACAGTCTATGTATCGTCGGGTGTCCCACAAGGAAGTCACCTAGGGCCCTTGTTTTTTACTCTTTTTATCAATGATCTTCCCAACGTGATTACTCATGATCGTGTTCTCATGTTTGCCGACGATGTAAAACTATGCTTTTCATTCAATGATCCAAAGTCGTATCTTTTAATGCAGGATGATTTGAACTCCCTTCAAAATTGGTGCTCTTTCAATCACTTGAATTTAAATCTTTCCAAGTGTATGCTTATGACTTTTCATCGGCATAAACCACATTTATTTAGTTATTTTAGTACGTATCTCTTTGGTTACCGATGTAGGTGTTACATTAGATCCCAAACTTTGCTTTAACTCCCATGTATCCACCATGGTCAACAAGGCTAGGAGTCTTCTCGGCTACATCAAACTATGGTCTAAGGAATTTAAAGACCCTTACACTACAAGAACTCTCTATACTACCCTTGTCTGCCCAGTGCTTGAGTATTGCTCCTGTGTTTGGTGCCCCCAGTATGAATACCATCAATCTCGAATTAAATCTGTGTAGAAACAATTTCTGCTCCTTGCTTTACGCAACTTAAATTGGGATCCCAACATCCGTTTGCCTTCTTACGCTAGTAGACTTCTCTTTATTGATCTTCGTTCTCTAGCACATCGCAGGACTGCCCTTAGTGCAACTTTCCTGCATAAGCTAATTTGTGGGTACATAGATTCACCCTATCTGCTTAGCCAACTAAGGTACAATGTTCCAAATCGCCGAACAACGAATTTTTTACCCTTATATTTAAATAGGTGCACAAGTAACTACGCCTCAAATGAGCCGTTACGAGTAATGTGTTCTAATTTTAATGATCTAAGTAATATTCTCTCAACGGGACTTTCTCCTTCTTTCCTAATTAAAACGGTCTTACAGCATCTTAGAACTTGCAATAATCTCTGACCACTCTGGCTGTGGGTAGGGGCATAGTTGGCCTGCCGGCAAATAAAATTCCCCCAACGGGTTGTAGTTGCTTGTTCTATGATGGCTCGAAAATAAAACTCCCCCAACGGTTGGTGGCAATCTTGCTGTTTTCATTTATTTCTGATTTATTTTATGTTAATTTAACTTTGTTATATATTTAAATCTAATTGTATATATCTTTAATCAACCATTTTGTTATTGTTGTGTTGATCTTAAATAAATAAATATATGTGGCGTTCTTCAGCTCAGTGGCTACGCAGCACTCCTGATCGTACCATTGGTTCGACGGCAGTGGGCGTTGAAAACCAAGGCATTCTCTGCGGTAGTACGCAAGCAGTGATATGTTTCCAAATTCTCTCGGTGCTATCAGGTTCTAAGGGAGGAGGTTGAGTGAGCTGCTCAGGGAGTTGAGCGGAAAAGGCTTCAGCAGTCTGCTGCGATTGCAGCTTTGCGATGTCCAGCTTTCGCTGTGCGCTAGATCGCACTTTCTTCGCTATGCTTAGCCGCATGCGAACCTTTTCTGCAATAAGCTAGTGGTCAGAGTTGATGTTGACCCCTCTGAACGTACGAACATCAAGCATACTGGATGCGTGCCTCCCATCAATCGCAATATGATCAATCTGATTGCGTTCACTTTGATCAGGGGACAGCCATGTAGCCTTGTGGATATCGGGATGCTGAAATCTGTTACTAGAGACTACCATATTTCGCGTCGAGGCGAAAACAATTAGCCTGAGACCGTTGTTTGAGGTGGTCTCGTGAAGTCTGAATTGTCCGTCTATGGGTCTAAAGATGCGTTCTCTTCCAACCTTTCCACTAAATTCGCCTAACAATATTTTTATGTCATAGGCTGGGCAGCGGTTTTAGACAGACACCAGTCTAACATAGAACGCATCCTTAGTCGCATCGCCCTTATTCTCCGTCGGGGCGTCAGTACAAATAAGGCTGATGTTGAAGAATTTAGCCTTGATGCGGATTGTTGTCAGCCTTTCGTTCACTGGTGTGAACCGGGAGACACGGTTGCGTAGTCTCCGGCCAACAATATATACCCACCCGAATTCGTCCCGCTCCACATGGCAGATGTAGTAAATGGCACGGTCAGCTGCCTCGCTGGGTCCGGACATTCCAGGTGCATACCCCCATTGTCAAATCATAGTCCTTTATACGTTTGCGAGGGGAGTCGATAACTTTCGGGATATCCTTTTCCGAGGCTTTTTTACATCTTTTCATTGGCATTGTGGTTTTACTTGGTGCGTCCCAAACCTCACGCACAGCGCTTTTAGGCCTGGGGTGTCTGTACTGGCCTCGAAACAAACCAGTGAAACCATCATGATTAAAATGGAAAAAAACCGATTTTTTGCTGAAATTCTCAATTTTTCAAAATTTTGGGTTCAATCGTTTATATATATTTATTTTTTATTATGGGTACAGGTCCTCGCAAGGTCAAGAAGAAGAAAACCAAGAAGAATAAAAAACGCCGTGATTCCAAGGACACATTTCTAATTGGCTTTTCTGGCGCCTTTCCGAAAGCATTATCTACACACAGTATGGAAAGTAGCTCTGATATCGACCAGCAGGTAAGTGTCGGTAACAGTCGGCTGTATTTGTTTCCTATCTGGTAAGAATATGAATATAAGGACTCTGCTTTCTTTCTATGTGTATTGGGGTTAACAATAGAGTCCCGCCGAGATAAAGGCTCTTAGCTCAACTGGCCTCCGCGTCTTCCCTAGAGAGGAGGAACTGTTGCCGCCAGCAAATTCCCTAACGACGACCAGCCCAACAGCCACTTCAACAACAATTTGTACTACAATCAAAGCATCGGCTTCAAACAATTTGATTTCAACTGCAAAATTAAACTCATGTTCTTCACGAACACTACAAACTAACTTGGCTAGCCAGGTGTGAATTTTCATTTACTGTCATTAAAGTAATTTTTTTTTTTTATACTTTGGGCTCGACTAACATTGTAATCCCACTTTTTCATATTCTCTTTACGACACAGGATAGCCGTAAAATGCCACTTAGCAGCAATAGAATTGGACGCAAACGTGCCGCTGCAGACGCTAACAGTCGCAACAGCAACGAAACTGAAAAACTTAAGAAATGTAGCAAGCGTACAGAATCTCGTTCGAAATCGATTTCTGCGCAGATTGAACGCTATCCTCAGCCACGTTCACAGCGCACTCGTAGTATGTGCGCTTCAATGAATTTTGAACTGGAGCAGGTAGTCGACGGAATATCTAAGATTTCTCCTAAGGATGAATTCTATCGCAAGCCCTTTAAATATGGCTGGAAACGTGAACTTGTTCTACGTAGTGGCCCAACAGGAGCAGCTGCACGTGGCGATGTTTTCTTTATTGCTCCAAATGGAAAAAAACTTCGCTCACGCGAAGAAATTATACCTCTACTACAAGACGACTTAAGCATCGAACATTTTTGTTTTCAGCGCGAACGTCTGGGCGCTGCTCCTGAGTTTGAAACGGTGCGTGTAGCCGTTCCCATATTAGCAGGGCGCAAGTCTATACAGCCTCAAAAAGAGGACGAGAGTTGTTTAACGCCACCACTGTTGGTATCGGGCAAGCGTGTATCCAAGCCCAAAGCGCCCAAAGGCGCAAGTCCACCGCCGCTGGGCTGGACTCCAACAATGGCCGTCAAGGGCAATGCACGCGTATTGGCTGCTAGTAATGGAAGTAGTTTCGGCGGATCTGGCGGCATACGGAAGCGTGTGTGAGTAAACTATCTTTTGCCAGCTCAAGTTGTTTAATCAAGCAATAATATTAATTATCTTCTTATACAGCCCCTTGATAAAAGTTTCAACTAACGCTGCCGTAGCTGTTGCCCAGAGAACGGCTGTTGCTCCTAAACTGCCACAGCCGACACCTTCAACAAGCGACGCTGCAGCAAGCAGCAACATAAGCGTTCAGGCCATTGCCTGTATGCGCTGCCAAGCCAAAATCGACGGTCATAATGCCTTTCAGGTTGCTCCATCAGATAAAGAGAGTACCTGCCACGTTTGTGCGGTGAGTACGCTCTTTTAAAAGTGCTTAAAATTTGGCTTGCTTGATTTACTATATGGGTAGAAACACCATGAATTAATAAAAATAAACTGTTGGTAGCCAACTCGGGTTTTTCCGCAAGTTTATCAAATTTATGTGTGTGTGTGTGATAGTAATTAAGGTAAATCGATTGCGGGGGAAGGGGGGGTTCCATTGAAAAAGGGTGGACACAGCTTTAACGATTAGGGTCACACGAGTCTCCATACCAAATTCTATAACTCTAGCTCACATGCATCCATATCTAAACGTAGTGTAATTTCGGCACAGTTTATTGGCGAGGCGCATAGTCTACCAAGAGACTCCATAGTAGAGGAGATAGTACTCCTCCTTGTGGGCATCCCCGGGTTGTGGCGACAGTGACAGAGATATCGTCCGTTTCCGCTGTAGCTAACCTTGTTTTGAGCAGGGAGTGAATCCATCTTGATAACATCCCGCTCACTCCCCGTCTTGAAAGTGCTCGATAAATTGCATCATGTGATGTGTTGTCGAACGCACCTTCAATATCTAGGAAGGCGCAAACTGCAACTTCCCAATTACAAAAAAAATATCTCCTTGCGATAATAAACTTGTGATGATAGCGCATGTACTTGTATACAAAAATCTTTTCATACACGAAGCGAGATTTCCAAGCGAGTAAGTGAAAAAAAATCGCACGACTGTCAAAGTTTTAGAGGTAATCCTTGACAACCTACCGGTAATATTTTTAATTTTCATTGAATGAAAACACTGGCTCAAAAAAGTGATGAAGTACAAAAATTTATTAAACAAAAGCAAGAATATTAAGGTTGAAATTGAAAATTATTTTAATTTTGTATGCGTGCTACAAAAAAAAAAAAAAATACCTAAATTGGTAAACAATCGCCTCTCGCAACACATATGACTAGTGGCACCGCTGTCAAGACACCAGGTTGAATGAACGGTCAAAACCGCTCGCAAAAAGTGCACTGCTTGCTATCATTTGTCGCACCGTCGGTGCGACACAATTTCTGTTTGTGACCCACCATTCCACATTTGTAGCAGGTAACATTTATTTTCATCTTCTTTGAATAATTATTTTCCGTTAAGTTTGCCTTTGCTGCACCGTTTTAGCAGCTACCAACGCCTGCGAACTCTCCATTCCTTGGTCACTTTCGCTGCGTCTACGTTCCCCTTCTTCCTTTAATTTTATACAAAGAACGTCAAATGGAGGCAAGGTGTCACGAGTTTGGAAGTTTGGCAGGACAAAATAAATTCCATTCAACTGCGTACTAGGCATAAACTGAAATTTTCAAACTTTTTTTAATACACCACAATTTTTACAAAAAATTGTTTGAGCCTATTTATTTTCAAAAGAGACTCATTGCAGTCCACCATTTTTTAAAATCGTAAATTTTTTTAAATCTAAATTGTTCTATTTTAATGTCGTTGCAGCGCTGTTTGAAGAATAGAGATAAGTCGGGGGGACGCTGTAAAGGAGCATCTGAAGTACAACCGGTCCATTTAGCCTCCAATGGCACCACCACCACCACTGATAATGCTGAGGTTAATACCAATGAAGTAGTTAATAACAGTGATAATGCGGATGAGCGACAAGATGACGTTGGCTCATTAGAAATAGCCGAAGGGATTGAATTGCCTGGCCAATTGCCACCTGCTCAGTTGCTAAACAAGAATGCAGCTTGTCCTGCAAATCGCACCTCCAAGATTATGGGTATAGCAGTGATTGGTGGACGCAAGTACCTGACCGTTACTGAGGACCCACCGCATCCACGATTGCAAGTGTGAGTCTAAAATAAAAAATTAAATACGAGTGAGTGAGCCTACCTGGCGTGGCAGACCATATGTACCATGGGCAAAAATGGTCAGGAGCTATAGTCAAGTCGATATAGAAATACCCGCCTGTCTGTCTGTCCGTGTTGTCTCACCGTTCTCGCACACTTTAAGAGTTAGAGCAACAATTTTGTTTACCAAACGATGCGCATTTTCCTATGCAATGCAAGTGTGTCGAATTATGACGATATCTCACCCCTTCCTTCCACCGTTACAGATTTCGCGGTTCTAACCCAAAACATAAAAGCTATCCAATTGAATCTTGGCACAGTTATGCACACTATTACTGTGTATGTGTAGTGCAAAAATTATTCATATCGGATAGGAACTTTTTAAGATATAGCTAATAATCTACCAATTTTAGGCCCCTCCTCCCATGAACTGCAACAAAATTTAATTTTTTATAGAAATGTTAGAGTTAACATTTATGTTAACCAAATGTGGTACGCTAGGCTTATAAACCAAACAATGTTGACCTTTTTCCGCACCCCCTATCCCCGTAGTACAGTTACCGTTATTACGCATCGATACAAAAATTTGTACAGAAATTTGATTTTCATGGAAAAAATGGGTACAGGGTATCCCACTGTCGGGTACCGTCCCGATTGTCTGCATGAAATTTATTTATTTTTTTCATTTAGTGAAATAAGAACAAACACTTTTTTCCACATCATTTTAGATTAGAAATTGTGAATACTTTTCTTTTTACAAAATCACTGCATCTGATCTAACAATTTGGAAATGCAAAATTTCATGCCTAAATTGCTAGGTTCGAAATTCAGACATGATGCACTTTAACACGCCTTTATTAGCTTCATCTGCATGTATGTTACTTTATATTTGAACCTGATTTTCATCAACTTCAAAGCGTCAGATTAAGTTGAAACTTCGCAGACTTATCAAGGACAACACAATAATTTAATGAGTTTGGCATATTATCTTGGAAAGGATCAGCAATGCTCCTAAGTAAAGTAATAATTACATATATTTTATACTTATATATAAGCCTATCACTTTACTAGTTTTGCAACTTATGTAGTAGCACTCAAATTAGTATCGACTCACCATCAGTCGAAGCGAGAGCAGCTCTCTTGCAACAAGTACGGCAACTGAGTATCGAGAATCACAATAAGGGTATAATCATAGTGCAAACGTGCAAAAGTAAACATATAAATTCGCTCGAAAGTATTCGTATTGAAAGCAAAGAGGAAGTTAAAGCTCAAGCTGTCAGCTTCGAACCGTGCTGTACTGATTTTGAAGCAGAATCGCTATTTTCTTCAACACAGAGCCCAACCAAATGTGTCTTAGCAGAAAATAATACTACTCTCTTGATTGAAAAACATAATAATAACACTGTGCGACAGTGAAAATACACCCGACAAGTTACATAGTGTAGGTTGTACATCTAGTCGAATAGAACTCAAAACCATTCTTTTTTTTCTTGTGAACCCTCAATTTTTTTTTGGCATATAGCGGTTTTTTGTAACTTTATTTACTAATACATATATATATGGAAAAATGGTAACAGGGTATCCCACTGTCGGGCACCGTCCCGACTGTCTGCATCAAATTTTTTGGTTTTTGTCTTTGGGAAATTAAATTATTATTTAAATTCTTAAAAAAAATTACACTTAAATTACACTTAGAAAAAAATCTTTACATTTTGGTTTTATACTATTTTAGGCTCATAAATGTTTATTAGTTACAAGCCACCTTTCTTGACCCTTCCTATAGAAGCGTACATACATATATTTTAAAAATAATAGAAAAATCATCTGCGCTCATAAAAAAAAAAAAAAAAACATTTACAACACATTGTATTAATGCATAGATAGACACATGCACACACGTTCATATTTGCAAGGTGAACAAACATGCGAAAACACAAATAAGTAACAAAAATATATATATATAAAATATATATATAAATCTACTTTGATTGTGGCTTTGCGCAGAGCAGCGCTCCCCAATGCAATCCCACGTTTTGTGTGTTCTCTTTCTGAACACCACTGGGGTGTAAACTGAGCCAGAGCGAGATACTGTGAGAGAAAGGGAGGTCTCGAAACAATACGACGAATAGACGAAATTATGTTTAGCATGAGGTTTTAAATATTTTTTGTTTTATTTTTTTTTCGTTGAACATCAATTTTTTGTGTAGCACACAGGCCTGCATGGGTTTTCACCCTTGGTTTTTTTGCAGAAAACCTGGATTTGGTGATCTGGTGATGAATGATGAGGCTTAAACATATATTTTCTGTTAAGGTTTGGGTCCCTGATTTCGAATCCGGCAACAGTTTTGGATTTTCTAGCACAGTTTTAAATTATCGCTATATTTGTAAAAATTCGATATTCAAAGCCTGTTTACAGCTTCCAATGTATAAAAATGTGAAGTGAAACATATGAAATATAATATTTACTTAAGATATTTATATTTTTCACAGGAAGTCTAGCAAACCACGTATCGAAACTCAGAAAAAGTTATTGTACAAACGCTCGTGGCACAAAGAAATGCGGAGGAACTTTGCGGAAGTAATGAGTGATGCCTCCTTTGGCTGCCAAGTTCTCATAGCCGTGATGAAAACCTTGCCGATTGGGGTAAGTATTACTGAAAAGATATAGAATAATAAGCAAGGCTGCATACTTTACAAATTTCTTGTGAGGTTCTGTTCACAGGTTCCGGCCTATATGGATGCTAAGGTTTTGGTCAAAACTTATTAATTACGAAAAACGAGTCGTCTGTCGACTAAATTTTTGAGGGTCTGACACAAAGCGAAAGGTGTTCAAATCATTCTAATAAATAGCTTAAAGAGCCAACCCCTACTCCCAATTCTTGCTATTTTGTGTGCGGCACACAAAAACAAAAGTGTTTATAGACGCAGCTGTAAGCATCAAGCAATACATAGATATGTCAATGTGCACACGCATATATTTTTGTACGGGTTTGGTTTAAATAACATCCGTAGACACAGCCCCTCTCATTGACGTTTGCAACAGACCTTTGAAATGTTTAAAAGCCGCCTTTCTTGTCGCTTCATAAAGAAACGTCTCGTTTAGACATGAACAAGGTATATTTAAATAAATGTAAAGGTAAATATACCTTTGACCTGAACAATTATCTATTATATAAATTGGCTAAGGGAAAATTTGTTCTCCGTTTTTCAACAACTATATGGAAACCAATCATTGTGGCGGGAATTTTTATAAGTTGTGCGATTTATAAGTTTTATTCACATATTTTGCCAACCCTTAAGTAATAAAAATTTGATGCAGACAGTCGGGACGGTGCCCGACATTGGGATACCCTGTACCCGTTTTTTCCATGAAAATTGAATTTCTGTGCAAATTCTTGTATCGAAGGTATAGGCCCTATTAAGGTAACTGTACTATGGGGGTTGGGGATGATTCGGAAAAAGGTCAACTTTCTTTGGTTATAAGCTTTACGTGAGTCTACGTACCAAATTTGGTTAAGATAAATGTTAATCTTCACATTTCTACTAAAAGTGAAATTCTTGCTCTAACTCTTATAGTCTTCGAGAACCGTGCTACAATACGGACAAACGGACATGTCTATAACGACTCGACTATTGCTCATCATCATTTTGGAACGAATATAACGACGACGTTCAGTAATTTCTTGATGATTGACTTTAGCATTGTAACGTGCCCGATTCATGAAATTGACCTTCAACAAATAAAAAAAGTTGATGCAGACAGTCGGAACGGTGCCCGAAGTGGAATACCCTGTACCCTTTTTGTTTATAAACACTAAATAGGGTAAAGTGGGAACGGAAGTATCCACTTTTATGTCTCTTTTCATAAGATCGATATGCCTGTGAACATTTTCCTTTTGGGGAACTTCCACTTGGCAAGTTTTCTTATTGAAAAGCTGGTTATTATAAGGCAAAATTAACTTTTATGCTTATAACTCCAGTATTCTTGCCCCCATGTCGTTGAGTTTTGAAACATAGATCAAAAACACTTTTATTAATATATGTGGTAATTTTCACATCAATGTGTTGCGTGGTGCTGCAGTAATTAAGGTAAATCAATTACGGGGAAGGGGGCTTCTACTAGGAAAAGGCGAATACAGTCTAAAGATTTGGCTCCCACGAGTCCCCAAACCAAATTTTGTAACTCTAGGTCACATGATTCAACAGTGCGGCTGTAAGCCGTAAAAATCTCTCACGGTGGAAGGGGGTAAGATATCGACATGATATGATCTTTTGGTAACATTTTTGTGGCTCTACCTTTTATGGTGTCTGATATCTCGATGTTCATACGGAAGGACGGACAGGTGGACATTGCTATATCGACTCGACTATTGCTCCTGATCATTTTTGCCAAAGAACATATGGTCTGCCACGTCTCCTTCTGTTACATACATTGCACATTTCTATAATACCCTTTTACACTTTGTGTACAGGGTATAAAAACAAAAATTTATACTAGGAAGCATTGCTAAATGTGTCATCGTCAATGAAGAAGAGTATGGGCCTTTCCATTTCAAATTACCCAGGCCGCTTATTTGGACAATTTTGTTTGGAATGAAACTTGCAGCAAAAATAATTTGTGCAATGTTAGAATACCCATATTTTTTCTTTCTGCCCTTGGCGTAATTTTTTTACTTTTCCGCAAAAAAGTATTGCGATTGCCCAAAAAACTTAATTCTCTAATTTTATGTTTTTCGATGAATTAAGCACTCTGACAACTTTCCGGCGATTTGGCGATGTTTTTGTGTCCGTGCGTTATCGTTGTCCATGTAGTGTGTTATTCAAATAACTAGTAATTTCCACTTTACCAATTTAAATATTTTCTATCGTGTTGGGCATGTCTTCAAAGAGTTTCCTATTGAATTTTGAGCACTCTAGTCGTTTTAGTTGGGTCGCCAAAAGAATAATAAGAGTAAATAATTTTCAAAATTTTTTGTTTTCCATTTTTTTTTTGTTTAAATTTGTCCTAGCTAATTTTGGTTGTTTTGATTAACGAGCGGAAAAGCCTGAGTTGATTACCAACTGTTTATTTTTTTAAGCCCACGTTTTTTTAACTAATAAAGATAGCGTAATAAATAATTAAATTCTTAACGCAACAAAAAAGGATTTCGCTATCTATCTGCTTTAGTTTAAAAATAACAATTACTTTTGCCAACTAATAGCAAAAATAGCGCACTTTTCGTTCGTCACTTGAACAGAACTTTTGACATTGACTAGTTATAACTTTTAAACTCAAAACTCTATGTTTATGACATTATTTCCCTATATGGATCTTATCTGATAATTATTTTTCAAAAACATAATTTTAAAAACAAATAAACATTTGTTAACCAACTCAGGCTTTTCCATTGAAAAAAGGTGGATGCAATTTTAACGATTAGGGAAGGGGTAAGATATCGACTTGATTCCACGAACTTCATCTTACATGGGATTACGCGCATCTTTGGTAAAAGACGGACATGGTCCAATCGCTACCCGAGTCAATGATAAGACTTTTTGCCCATGGAACTTATGGTGTCCCACGCATCTTTCTGTCTGTTACATACATTGCAAAAATCTATAATACCCTTGCCCTTAAAACATTATTATTGTTAAACAAGTATTTCAACCGGGCTAGAGAATAGAATAACCAAGAAAACACTTGAAGTAATAAAGTTCCTAAAGTTAGCCATTTCGGAGACATAGAAGTATTTATAATTGGTGTAAATTCAAATATAAAGGAAATCAAGCTAAATCGAGCAAGAAGATAACTCTTACAAGTACTGCCTTGCCTCCGGAACCTACTTTAAAATTTACTGTACCTTAAAATTCTATTATTAATGAAAAATAGAGCCAATATACACTGTACTTTTCTCGTCACACAAATTATATCATTAATTTTATGATTTGCATACAAGTACCTATGCTTTCGTCACAAGTTTTTTACCTATAAGAGGTTTTTTTTCTTTATCACGATGATCGTGCTGTAACGAAAGCAAGAGCTATAAATTAAAGGAAGTTTTGAGATTTTGATTAGAGCGTCTGATACAGTCGAACCATACACCGTTGTCTAGGTATTAAAGTGTAGTTTAACCTTTTTATAGACGGTTTTTTGATTTAGCCATTGGTTTGGAAGATATAGTGGTTTAAAGAAAATGTTCCCTAGCTCTGCCGGGCACATAGAGATTCGATAAAAGCAGATATGGAATGTAGGCGTGAATACAAACCCAAGAAGACTAAAATGAAGTAAATCGAGTGGACTCATCAATAGCTATAGCATTTTAAAAATTTTGTCAGTTTGTTTGTTTCTTCCCTTTATCGCAGCGTCCTGAATTTTGGTACACATAAAGTACATTTATAACCAAAAAAACATTTGTTCTGTAGTTTTCTACCCATTTGGACGCTATGAGCAAAACAATGGAAACACTTACAATAATTATATAATTACAATTTAATTGAACAACTTTATTATATAGCTTGAAAGAGTATGCACCATTAACATCTTCATAAAATTATCTTTCCAAAAGTTATTGGTAATTGGATCCCGAGATATCTTATGGTCTAATAGGACTTCTTACAAACTTTTCACAGCTTGCCGATATGCTGATTTTTTTTATCAAATTTTTAAATACATAATTTTCAAGAACCTTTAAAAATGTGCTTTGAAATTGCATTATCAATGAAAAATATTGCAATATACAGTGCTGATTATCTCGTCACATAAATTATATCCCCGAGAATACCACCTCAGCAGGTCAAAGCTTGTCGTATGAGGAGACTAACAATGAGACTAGATTCTTTCGAGACCAGTAGGTCTTAAAAGGGTTGTGCGTTGGGATTGGGACCTACCACGTAAAACCACAATTCCAATGAAAGAATGTATTTACATCAGGCCGTAACCCGATAACTGGTTGTTATGGCCAGTTAAGTAAGAAGAACAGGAAATTATATCATATATATTATGATTTGCATACAAGTACCCACGATTTCGTCACATGTTTTTTACTTCGAAGATGTTTTTCTGTTTTTAATATTTTATTTGAGAAAAATTAAAAAAATTGATTTTTTTTTTAAGTCTAACTACTACTTACCACTTATGTTACCATGAAATATTATTAATGTTATTTCTTGAACAAATCGCCCGCAGGTACAATGTAAGATGGCGCAGGTCTGTAATTTATGGCATTTAGCCTCTCGTGATATCCGCGTCTGGCATACCGTTTCCCTGAAGAACACTCACATTACCAACTGGGCAATGTTTCTGCAAAATTTGGCACGCCAGAATACATGCAAACTAGACATGACTGGGGTCTCTATGACATCACCATCGCTGCGCATGACAGGCGATTTGCGCATACTCAAGGCGTTGCGAACGCTGCGCACTGATCCGTGTACAGCGGAGTTTGTGCAGTCTGTTATTCGCCTGGTGCCACATTTGCGCGAACTGTACGCTACAATTACAGGTCCTGCTTTTAGTCTTGCGAATTGTCACAAAATGCGTGATTTGCGAGTGCTCCACATTGAAATGCAAGATATATATAGCCAACTGACTCCATTTACGCCATTGGCAACCTTGACGCAACTCTCCGAGCTGAGCGTGCGCGGCATTGTGAATATTAATGAAATGGATGTGAAAGCTTTGCACAATTTACAGAATTTGGAAACTCTGGTGCTTGGCTCTTGCATCGGTATGGATACAATCGAGTTTGGTGATCATGTGCTGCCAAAACTGGGGCGCTTATACCGCTTACGCCTGGAAAATCGTCAAGCCCTTGAAAAACGTTTTGACATTGGACCGATAATGCGTGGCACTGCACTTGGCAATAGTGTGGCACGCCTTGAGCTCATTAATGTAGACTTAGACGGTAATTTTAGTAGTCAACTAGCGGCCTGTAAGTCGGTACGCCGTCTTCTGCTAGTGCCTAATTACGTCAGCAATGCGGCCAAGACCACTAACTCGATAATGCAGGCTATTAATGACTGTGAGGATACCTTGGATACCTTTAAGCTTGGCGTGACGCAAGAACTACTGCGAATGACCGCCGCTTTGTGTCCCAATAATGAGGACAATACTTGTATACCTGTGGTGCGCCCAGTGCCCGGCCTGATGCTAGACGATTGCCTCAACGATGTGAGCGATTCAACAAGCAATGCACCACCCGAGTGGGCGTTTTTGCCTGTCGACCGGCTTGAATCCATACTTCAGAGCATGATGCCACAATCCATGTTAACTGTGGCCAAGATTCCGCAAAGCCAAACCACCTTTTTAAAGTTCTAATTTTATATTTTTTGGAAGAGTAAGAGTTGTAAGTTGTATTATAACTAGTAATCATGCCAAGCGATATTCTAATTTGGGTCGCCAGTGAGCATACGCGATTGATGAGAATCAAGACTGAGTCTTAATTCAAGAGTGAGGCGACAGTCTCATTTTTTTAACTCAAAATAAATTTAAAAATTTGAATGATCTTTAACGCTAAAATCCGATTAACTCGAAATAATCAAGTGGAACTTAATTATAACAAAATTATGTAACTAGCCAAGAAATGTCTTCTCTTTGAAAAACATTTCTTTTAAGACGATATAATTTAAGATTTAAGGCTACATTGTATAAGCATGTAAAGAAAGTAAACTGAACGAAAAACGTTTTATTTTTTTTTTTAATGATCACGCCCACTGAAATGAATAAATTTATAATTTTTAAGATGTATGATGATTAAATTTCAAATAATGAGTAAAGAGAGTTTATCTTTTTCTACCATATAGTATTTGTATTAGGTTGGTAATTCGGGCTTATTTTAAAGAGTTTGGTAACTTGTCAATGGTACTCAATACTAAGGGATTTCAAGAAAGCCTAACTAAACAACTAAAACATATTTTTTCGGTAAACTTGGGGGTTACGCCTAGTACGGAGATAAACGATTTTCATTTTCCGCTGCCAAGCTTCTTATAAACTTAATTAAAGTTTTTTTATACAGTCCGGACGGTGCCCGACTGTGTAATACCCTGTACCCTTTTTCTTTAGAAACACTAAATACGGTAAAATGAGAACGTAAGATAGATATGCCTGTAAACATTTTACTATTGGTGGGAAGTTCCAATTGACATGTTTTTCTATTGGGAAGTTGGTTATTATGGGGCAAAATTACTTTTATGCTCATAACTCCAGTATACTTGAACCAATAACGTTGAATTTTGAAATATATCATATATCAAAACTACGTTTAAAAATATATGTGTCAATTTTCAAATTCTGTTATTGGCTTCTATTGGAAAAAGGCGAATACAGTTTTAATGATTTGACTCACAGGAGTTTTTTACCTCGAAGTTGTTTTTTTTCTTTATCACGATGATCGTGCTGTAACGAAACTATAGCTCACATGTATCCAGGTATTGGAATTTTGGAGCAGTTCATTGGCGAAGGGGTCGAAATCAATTTAACTATAACTTTCGATGTATTTATCCGATTTCATTGGTAAAATTATTTTCCTCTAACTTTTATAGTCTCTGAGAAACACGGTACACGGACGGACGGACATGGCTATATCGACTCGACTATTGCTCCTGACCTTTTTTGCCATGGAACATATGCTCTGCCACGCCTCCTTCTACCTGTTTCATACATTGGACGAATCTCTAATACTCTTATACACTTTGTGTACAGGGTATAAAAACTGCTTAGGAACTTTTTTTCCAAGTTCTCGCTAGACTTTTTTTATTGTTTTAAGCGAAAACGGTGCTTCAAAATCCAAAATGGTTTGCGGATTCGAAATCAGCGACCCAAAATTTACCGGAAAAGTTTTTTGTTGCATAGTGTTATAGGCTCGCAAAAGATCCAGCGTTGTGAAAATTGTGCATCCGTGCAATCGCTGCAAAATGGCTTCACAGCGTGGAACAGGATAACGGTCAGGAATGATGTGCACGTTTAATTTCTGGTAATCTCCTGTGGTTCGCCAATCATTGAATTTTTTTTGGAGTCATGTGAATGGGACTTGCCTATTGGCTGTTTGAAGGGAGCACAACACCATTGTGTAATAGTATAGTCAAATAAGGCAAAAAAGGGGTCATCCTCGAAATGAAAGATAGTAAGCTGTGTTCAGGTCTGAACATGAGACGCTTCCTTAAGATGCGATAAGCAGACAGCTGCATCCAACCATAACATATCCTAAATAAGCAATGGATAAGTTATGGTAAGGTCTAATTCTTCTTTTTAACTGGCCATAACAACCCGTTACCGGGTTACGGCCTAATGCAAATATCTCCTCCAAGCGTCTCTGTTTTGCACGTGCTTGGTACAGTTGGTGATACCAAAGGTAGCTAGCGTGCTCACTACCTGGTCCTTCCAGCAGAGGCATGGTCTTCCCTTTGGTCGCTTCCCTTCGACCGTCGTATTGTAGACCATTCTCACAGGAGCTTTATCATCCATACGCACAACATGACCTAGCCAGCGCAGCCGCTGGATCTTAATTCGCCTGACTATGTCAGTGTCGTCGTAAAGCTCATAAAGTTCATCGTTCCATCGTATGCGGTAGTCGTTGTCAACGCGTATAGGGCCAAAAATCTTACGGAGTACTTTCCGCTCAATCACTCCAAGTGCATTTTCATCAGACCGCGTCATCACCAATGCTTCAGCGCCATACAGTAAAACGGGATGGATGAGCGTCTTGTAGAGTGTTAGTTTCGTCTGGCGGGATAGGTCTCTACTACTTATTTGCCTACTGAGACCAAAGTAACATCTATTGGCAAGAGTGGCTCTCCGCTTGATTTCCATGCTGACATCGTTTTTCATCGTAACGGTGGTGCCAAGGTAGACGAGGTCCGTGACAACATCAAAAGTATAGTTTTCAACATCAATCTGAGAATCCAACCGCTGTGTCTCTCTACTCGAAGAAAACATATACTTTGTCTTGCTCTCATTAACAACCAAACCCACCCTGGCAGATTCTTTTTCAATAGCCGCAAAGGCTCGCTTTGTACAACCAATGATATCGATATCATCTGCGTATGCAAGCAACTTCCTATTTACTTCGGCCTTACGCAACACACTCCATCACAAAGTTGAAGAGGTTGCAGGAGAGGGCATCGCCTTGTCTGAAGCCTCGCTTGGTATCAAATGGCTCGGAGAAGCTCTTTCCTACCTTGACGGAGCTGCGCGTGTTGCTCAACGCCATTCTGCATAGTCGTACTAACTTTGCAGGGATACCAAACTCAGACAGTGCGGCATATACGCAACCCTCAACGGGCTATCAATTTCTGGTTTATAATCAACAAAGAGATGAATATTATAAAACAAATATATTTTTGTTGTTACCGAAAATCAGAACCGCTCTAAAATTGGGACCACCCTAATCGGCCCAGCAGCATAAATAGCTGCAAAAGATAACAGCATCAATAACTGCCAAAGATAGCTTTAATAATTATCGTATTATCGTGCTACTGCAGATCAGTGGCAAAATAACTAGCAAGAAGGGACACATAATTTTGGAAAGCGAAAGTGCACATTCGCAACCGCACATAATCACATACATGGAATATATTATTTAACATCACTCACTGTACAAACACATTAATATTTAAATAAATAGAATAAAATATACATAAAACTAAAACTGTGTGTCTTGTGCTTTAGACGTTTGGACGGACGATTTCTAGCAACATTCGGAATCGACGAAATCGGAATATATATGTACAGCAGCTCCAGAGATTTTAAAACCTTTTATTAAAACTATGTTATTTTTATAAACACTCTACATCAAAATATGCAGCTAATTTTATTATTAACAATTTTATTTAATAAAAAATGATAATTGGTAATAAAGCAAAACAGAATTGGTCGAGCAGCAAGCATCTTTCAAAAAACAACTCAACTATAAGGTGCTAAAGGGTCTAGCCGGTTAAGGTACCAAAAAGTGCCCCCGGCGATTTTTAAAAACTAATGATGCACATCAATTTGTACGTGGGAAAAAAATTCTACAAAAAAATTCAGATTGAAAAATTAATGCGTTACCGCTTAATTTAAAAAAGTGTTTTTCACTTTTTGAATTATTGCGACCAAACTACTAAATATTTTTGAACTAAAATTACCGCGATTATACTTATTAATAAGGAAAAAAAGTTTATTATTTTTTTTAAAGAAAAAAAACAATCACAATTTTTTTTTCACAAAAATCCTTTATTTTATAATATAAAATAAATAAAAAATATTAATAATTATTGCAACCTTATTATTATATATTTATTTTATAATAATTGATTAATTTAAAATAACTTTAACGCCAGCAACAATTTTAGGCCTTGTTGCCGTACGATACGATATTTAGGCCTTATGACCGTGAATAAAAACGTTCTTAAGGCCAAACACGATATTGGACAATAAAATACGATTTTGGGCGTTATGTCATGTTACCGTTGTAAGCCGTGCAAATCTGTCACGGGGGAAGGGGGTAAGATATCGACTTGATTCGACAAACTTCATCTTACATTAGATTAACTACGCGCATCTTTTGGTAAAATTTTGTGTCCAGCTCTTATGGTCTGGGAGATCTATCCTCTCATACGGACAGACAGACGGACATGGTCCAATCGCTACCCGAGTCAATGATAAGACTTTTTCCCCATGGAACTTATGGTGTGCCACGCCTCCTTCTGCCTGTTACATACATTGCATAAATCTATAATACCCTTTTACACTTTGTGTACAGGGTATAATGAAATGCATACATTGAGACGTGCACATTTACTTCTACAATTTCAAGCATTTTACCCACAAGCAAGGAAAATCTACCACATACACAAAGACAACAACGACCAGCAAAACTCACTCGGCCGTGTATTTTTCTAAGTAGGTTTTATTTCCATTCGAACAAAAAATGCTATTTACTCCGAAAATTCAAATAGAAAACAAAAAAGTATAGTTCATTTTGTTTATGGTTATCAAGGAGTATGCAATTTAATGCATTACTTATATTGGTCAGCGACAGAATTTCATACATCACCAGAGGTCCGACAACAGAATCCTCATGCACAGAGCGTGCAAGCAAAAATTAATGACATGATTGGCTAAAATTCTTTTTTAGCTGAAAATTGTCCAAGGGTCTGTTGCCGGGTACATCAACATACGCACTTAACCCTTCAGTTCGCAATGTACCAATTGTCATTTAATAAGTAGTGCAATACTGGTCGTTTTGCGAACATTGGAATGGCAGTTGGTAAAATGATGGTGAGAGGAGATTTTTGGGAAGGCGATTGTTGCAGAGCGTAAGCTCTGAAATGACTCAGCCGCAGTCGAGCTCGATGAAAAACTGCCGAAATAGTCAAAGCCGAAGCGCTGCTACGACTGTTGCTTTTGAAATTTCAGAAGTAGCAGCAGCAGTCGATGTAGTGATGTAAGTCGAGACCAAAACATCGATGTTTACCATCGCTGAGTCCATCGACAATGGACATCGATGTAGGTCGATGAATCGGACTAAAAACATCGATGGTTTTCCAATCTTTTATATTTACAAATTTTGATTTTTATTATAGAAGAAACTTCGTTATATAATATGAGATATGTGAAACTAAAGGTATCTGAACATAAGAAGATTTCCAAATACTATGTAAGACTAATAGATCTACGACTAAATTATGTGAACATAAAAGTTTTAGTTACCGTCCACTTCGCAGTCTATTTCGCCGAGAGTTTGGCTTTTGAATTAACTTTGAGATGAAACACTCAATTCTGCCAACACTATTTGTAAAGCTTAGAATAAGTTACTTACTTTTACATCTTGAATTATAGTAGGTTGGTTGTAAAATTATACGAATAGCAACAGCGCAAAAAAGGAAAAATTTTACGGCTTTTCCTAATTAGGCAGCAGCAATTCAAACACTGGTGATACATATCTGAAAAAAAAAACTCTCATGCGCAATTCTTGCTTTTTTCTGTGTGGCTAATTTTTTTTATTTTATAGAGGGATCATTTTACTTTTTAAAACTGTTTAATGTAAGCCTCAATCGCATCAAGTTTTCATATTATTAACTATTTACGGAAACTACCTTAAAATGTACACCCGCAAAATTCTGCGTACAGCAATTTAAAGTTGCAAAATTCTGAAGTTAAAGTACCGTTTCTTAGTCCCCTTGCACATCTTGTCTTTCCTGTCTATTTTCGCTTGCTTTTACATAAAAATTAATGTTTATTAAGCCATGGATTAAAAAGGAGAAGAAATTTATGTGACGGAAAGAAAAATTACTATAAAACTCTATCTGGAAGGTGAATCCTACAGAGAGTTCAAAGAGTAATAACAAACTATGTTTCATCGGGTTCCATCTTGTGGAAGCCCCGTTGTCGGCGTCCATTCCTACTCACAAAGCAAGAAGAAAAATAGGTTGTGGACTTGGATACGTTAATCCCAAGGAACACCGCTGATCTACTGATGTTGGAGGTTACGGAATGCTTTGCTAAAACAATCTCCGATAATAGCATAAGAATAATTTTAAAGGAAGCTGACTATTATAGCCATGTAGCCCTTAACAAGCTTCTAATATCCCCGGCTAAATACCGGATCATAAGCATTTCGCAATTATGTACATTTCCAAGCCGCCAGAGTTTCGGGTGAAGTTATTGTCTCTAGCCAGAGTAAAATTTAGATTTTCGAAATAAATGGAAATAAATTAATGTCGCGAAAGGAAAGTACAGCGGTGAATTAAGATCAATTAATACCAACTATAAAGCATAGAGAAGGCTGCGTTAAGGTTTGGGGCTGTATGACAGCTTATGGTGTCGGAAAGTTGGCATATATTGAGTCAACAAAGAATCGTATGGGCTATATCCAAATTTATGAAGATAATTTCATCCAAAGTGTACATAAGATGTGCCTAAAGGACGATTTCTCGTTCCAAAAGACAAAGACCCAAAGCACACGGTGTATATTTCGAGACTCTGGCTACTGTACAACGTTGAAAAAAGCTAAATTCACCGCCCCAATCTCGTATCTCAACCTGATAGAGCATTAGTGGGACCTAGTCGAACGCTGAATCCGACAAGACACCATTACGTCCAAAAATATGCACAAGGAGAAGATTGTGGAAGATTGGGGCAAAATAACGTCAGAAGAAACAAAAAAGCTAGTAGACTTGATACCAAAGCGACTTAAGAAGGTGCTGCAGCGAGATGGACTTCCTACAATATATTAGGATACCTCTATTAGTTATTTAATTAAATAGACTTTCTGTACGCAGAATTTTGCGGGTCTATATTTTAAAGTAGGTTCATTAAATAGTTAATGATATGAAAACTTGATGGAATTGTGGTTTACAATAAGCAGTTTTAAAAAGTAAATTGATCACTCTATAAAATACCAAAAATTATATTGCTCTACATACCCTATAAATTGAAATAAATGGAGTCAAAGTTGAATTTTCTAATTTTTTGGCTCTGTTCGCACAATTCTGCCACCTAGTGTGTGTACATTTTTTGGTATGTTGTAGTTAAATAAAACAAAAGCATGCAATTTTTTATATTTATATATAATTTTTGTTTTAATTAAAATTATATGCGGCAACATTGTACGCGGCACATTAGTAAATAATGCAGTTATAATTCATTTTACAAAAATTCAAATTAAACTTGCTTGGCCGCGCACACAAAAACAAACGTGATGGGCTTTTTCGCTTGCGGCTCTTTAGCGGCTCCAGTGTGACAGCGGTATTAGGTCCGTCTTCCACTGGAAGTTGCGCGACAATTGCAAGCAAAAATACCTTGAAAACAAGAACAACTATGCTAATAACCGATTGCTAATAGAGCTGCAAAACCATCGATTGGACTATCGATAACATCGATGGCGGGCTCTTGGTTGGGCGCCATCCATTGTTTTTACCACTATCAATAGTTTGTTTTAATAATAAATTTCTGAAATTTTACAAGAAAATTGTAAAGGCAATATCTCACAGTGCAAAAAATTAAATTTCGACTGTGGTGTAAGCGAGCAAAAGCGTAGCGTTGTCGGTGGAGTTGGCGTCGATGGCAATGAAGTGACAAGCTTAGCAACGATGTTGTCCGCAAAAAAAAAAGAATGCTCTTTCTCTAGTTTGGAACTATTTTATATATGTTGTAGGTAATATCCATAAAAATGTTTGGTTAATTGAATGAGCCCCAATATAATTTTGTTTAATGAATTTTATAATTTGATTTGTTATGGTCTAAGTATTGTGTATAAGAATGTTATGAAACAAACTAACTAATATCTAAAAAAATGTTTGAAATGTGTTTCAGATTTCGACAAAATTTTTTAAATGCGTATCTATTAACTTGGGGATGTCGGGAAGCTAACTTCTGGGTGCCATTATCCTCATCGTCGTCCGATAGCCAGATTTTCAGCCGAATGCAGGGTATTAGAGCTAAATAGTTTTGTACTACGTAATTAAAATGTTTTTTTTTTCTATGTGAGCGGGTTAGAGAATACCACCTCGCAGGTCAAAGCTTGTCGTATGAGGCGACTAACAATGACACTGGGTTCTTTCGAGACTAGTAGAGCCACCCCAGTCCTTAAAAGGGTTGTGCGTTGGGTTTGGGACCCACCACGTTAAACCACAATTTCAATAAAAGAATGTATTTACATCAGGACGTAACCCGATAACGAGTTGTTATGGCCAGTTAAGAAATTATGAAGAATAACTATTGAACGGTACATGCAACTTACTTTATTTAAGTCTTGTTGTACTTGTATCCACGACTAGATTCCATATGTGCTTTTATTGTGGGCTCCATGCCTTCTCGGGACCCCGTTGGAGCTACTGAACATTTTTATTTAAACCCTCATTTCTTCCAAACAAAGAGCCAAATCAAAAAACGGTCTACGAAATTAATTTAATTTACGCTTTAATAACTTTGCAAGGGTATATGGATCGACCGGATTAGACGTTCCAGTCAAAAGTCGATAGTATCGATATTATCGATGGTGGTCACCCAAAACTATCGAAAAGATCGAGTGGTGACTATATCGGTGGTTTTGCAGCTCTAATTGCTATGCCATACAAAATTTTGGGCATTGACAGTCTAGGCCCGCTTCTACGAGAAATGCCACGAAAAATGTGGCATCTTTGGCTTTTATTATCGGTTTTGCAACTCTAATGCAAATTGTGAGCACAAAACATATGTTTTTGACAACAAAATTTTTGGCCGCCAAAAAAAGTAAGTGGCAATTAATTGAATTTATTTTATCTAATTTAATTTTATAAGCGTTTTTGCAAAACGCATTTTAAGCTTGGAGTGAGAACACAATGCGAAATTGAACAGCGCAAAAACAAAGAGCAAAATAGATATTTTGTGTTTGAAATAAAATGTATCAATGCAGCATGTAGAAAACACTCACTGACAGCTGTCAAAATGTTGAAATACTTAGAATTTATTGATAGAGATTTCAGTTGCAAATAAACTGTTTTTCGTGTACTAACGTGTTTTTACATTAATTCAATTACCGACGCACAAGGTTCGATAACATTATAAATTTCGGATCTCAATACTTTGCACCAGAAGTATTGGTATGTTGGTTTTCTTATTATACCTACATAAATAACTCTGAAAATTATAACAAGTAAACTATTTATTTTGCAGTCAAGAAAAAAAGTTGTTGGTCCATCTGGCGGTACGAAAAGGTATAGCAAATATTGTCCACGTCTAGGTCTACTAATTTCAAAGATTATATGGAGGATAGCTTGGGCTCAATGGGATTTATGTTTATTGACGCTGTAAATAGGACCAATGAAATATGCGAGCATACAGTAAAGGAAATAGCTGGGATGCGAAATGTGGTGGAAATGCGCAATGCGTTCTTTGCAATCTTCATCGATTCCATAAGCCCCAAACTTTAAGGAACAATAATTTAAAAGCTATTTTAAATAATAAACAAATCATTTCATTTATTATTGTTTTAATACATGCAGTTGACCTCAAACGCTATTGACTTAAACAAATGTTTATTATTATTGTGCATCCGCATATTTTTAAATTTGAACTCGTGCGCAAATGACGTAAACAAAAAACAGCTGATGCCTTGTTACTAGCAGCTGCAACTTCAGTGGCGACACAACTTTTAGCAGTCGTTGCTATCGGCTTGCAATTGTCGCGCAACTTCCAGTGGCAGACGGGTATTATATGCTTTTGATGCATTTCACCTAAGTGGCAACGCTTGCTCGCTTTACATTTATCAAATTTGCAATTCGTGGTAATCGTTTATCGTGTGAGGTTGTGTAGCACTATTATTCACCGCTTTCTTTTGAGTTTGCACATATTTTAAGCTACCTTAATCTTATCAAACACCAAGCCATGGACGTGAGTCAAAACACAAATTATAATTAAGCGTTGACGTGACTAAGTGCGCTTGCCAAACTTTAAAGTAGACCAGAGTACCTGAAACAACGCAGCTAACTAAGGCACTCTCACTTATTTCAATACGAAATGGCACTGAAAGCTGTTGCACGCCAGCAGAGCCAAACGCCCGCTCAGCAGCTGCAGCAACAACATTTGCAAGATTTGGAACATGGCTTATATCCCAACATACCGCTCGAACGTCGAACGCCACCATCTCGCCCACAAACAATGCGCCAGGATACCATTGATATGGAGGAAATACCCTTAAATCACTCGATTTCACAACAAGAACCGGAAGATCGTCGCAAGATGCGCGAACTTTTTGACACGGTAAGATGAACAGGTGAAAATGGGTGCGCATGTTATTTTGTTGTTGTTGCTTGGCTAAAGTCAGTAAACTTTTTGTACATTTATCACATAACATGCGAGTTACATACAAATATGACGCAGCACGTCTATTTTTAAATATCGCCTTTTTGTCCCCCACGACTTATTATTAATAAGAGCAGCGCATATGGAACTCATTGAAGATCACACTTTAATCCACTCAATTGCATTTACCCTTTTTCAAAAAAATTTTATATTTTGCCCACTTTTGGCATACAATTTTTAGGCTTTGTCTATCAATGAACAAACCTGTGAATGGCATTGGGGCCAGTGAGAGAGATAGTGAGTTCTCAAGAACTTTATCGTATATTTGCTTTGCTGTTATACCAAATAGGTAGAGTAGAAAACTGGTTATAAATATATACATATGTATGTACGTGTGTATATACACTTATAGTGGCCTATCGCCATGTTTCGTACCGCTAACTTTTAACGTGATGTGTGTGTGTGCGGTGCAAGTCTATTGGGGGTTATTTTGTAGGTAAGTCAAGGTCTACTAAACAAGGTAGGATTACTTTTCTCTCCTTTTTCTCTATGAGAATAAAAAATCATGCACATTTTTGGGCGTACGCACACATTTTGTGCACATACGTTTGCAAACAAGCAAGGAATGGTTAACCATGAAATAATAATTATAAGGAAAGACTATTCTGCTGCTCTCAGAATGTTCGCTTGCCAAATTTTCATAGAATAGAAGCGTTTGTTTTACAAACATATTTCGTGTTACTACTGCTTTGTGGCAGTTATATTATTATTATTATAATTAAACATATGTATGTAATAACAAAACAAATTGCGCTGACTGCGCCCACATGTCCACTCACCACAACTTTCATTAGTACACTAAACTGATATTTGGTGCCTGAAAAGAGGCAACTACTCTGAGTGATCATACCTTCTCTTATTTTACCATGCCGCCGTCTACTTGCACTGTGGGATCTCAACTCTAAGGATAAAAGATACCGTAATGTTATGTGAGCCTGAACTCCACAGGTATTGCGGCCCGCATCTTCGTGTCTTGACTTTTTATAAATGGGGAGACCAATGCTAGAAGCTCTTCAAAATTTGAAGTTGTCATACGCAAATAGTTGTTGTAGTTGCAACGACAGTTGCATATATTGAGCAGATGTTATTGGTTTTAGCGGCGTTTTCTATTTAGTTGCTGTTGCATATGAAACGGCCAGCTGAAGACAAATTTCGCTCCAGAATATCATATTATTTAGACAACCGCTCTAGTCAACGACTCAAATCGAATGGCTGATTGACAATCATGATGTGCGTGATGTACGTCCTTCCATCACGCCGATCTTCAACACACGTACAGTGATGTATTCAATCATGATCACAGTGAATGGGCTTATGCCGCTTAATGCCCAATGCAAAAAAAGGACAACAAGAAACTGAACTAAAACGAACACCCAAACAAGAAGCACAATGCTGCTACTATGCTGTCCTTTCTCGCTCTATCACCCAAGTATTTGCGTATTAGTTGAAAGCCAAGCAAGGTAAAGAAATAAAAATTCCACTTTTGAAATGAAATTCTAAGTTTCATGTCAAATATCTCTGCAATCAATTAACTTATATTGTAACCGTAACTTTTGTGAAATTCGTTCAATTAACATTCTAATACAGTGCAGTCGCTATACTGTGAACTAATTAAAACCAAGGGTGTTCACAATACCAAATTTGTTCACGCTATCGATTCGAACATTTTATGATGTGTTTAAATAACATTATGCACAAATCTAGTCGGGATATCCTTTTATTTATTTAAAAAACAAAAATGCATGCACCTCAGTTTTTAAAGGCTCACACACACTATTAAAGACAAAATAACACCGATAGGGGCTTAAATTTAAACGCTGAAAAATCAAAATTTTATGTTTTCCTCTTTTGAGTCTCTCCAATTTTTTTGTAGCAAAAGTGGAGACATGTGTTTTTTATGTCATCACTTCTTTTTGTTTGACATATTTATAAAAATAGTTGTCCCAAATGGCATGGTTTTGTAGAGCAACATATTCACTTCTTTTCAAAAAACATAATGTAAGAGCCATTGGCTCTTACGAATTCAGCCCAACACCTCCTTTTTGTCTCATCATTATTAGAAATTCATTATAAGCAAATAGGTCTTAAATGTTTAATGATTTCATCTTCGGACATTCCTGGTTTCTATCCGAGCCAACCATCTTTTGTATTACTTGTGTTTCAAATTTCAGAAAGACGTAAATAAATGAATATAAGATAAACATTTGATATCATGGATACTTCAACGACGATTATTAGAGCCTTTCTGTTCAATTTCCTTTTTTTTTTTTTTCTTTATCTGGTTAGGGTCAGTACTTGAATGTTGCGGTTCCCTGTTCGACAGGCAATTAAAACATTCCGTAGACACCCTGTACATGGATTCTATACACACCCTGTACATGGATTCTGTGCTGGTTACAATGGATTAGAGCCACGTCTTTCAGTTCCATTCGCAATAATTACTTTGATAAGATTCGGTACTTTACATAGATTCTGTGGTAGTTTCAATGGTAATTTTTATTGAGTTGGCAGCAGAATTAAAAATGGTCATGTATGTATACATACCCAACTCTGTCGAACTGCATTCTAAATAACAAAATGACTAAGTAACTGGATTGGAGCCATGTCTTTTTTTCCCATTCATTACTTTATCTGGTAGGGGTCGGTACTTGAATATTGCGGTTCCTTTTCGCAAGGTAATTATAACATCCCGTAGACACCCTGTACATGGATTTCGTGTACACTTTAGTCTGAAATTCAATTTGGAGGTGTTCACATCGAGGAACAATAATTTGATAATAAACAAACACATTCTTGCCATCGTAAAACCAACATATCCAATGATCGATTGTCTTTAAACTATATTCAGTTTCTGATCCAGATTGGATAAATATAAATTGAATATGTTGTTTGCCTTCTGGAATTGCCTGAATATTCTCGGGATGATTCCCATAAGTCACCGGCTGTGGTGTGAAATAGTTGTTCGTTTCTGTTTTTATAATTAATTCTAAACACATAAAGTGTATCGATTCTAGAAAATCGATGTGAATAACAGGTGGTAATTCCGGGGGAAATTCATTGGGAAAGAAATCTTGTCCATTCATTTTGTTGAATCAGAAATTTTTTTTTTTCCAACCTTCAGCTTAGGATATTTATCTAATATAATGCTTGCGTATCTGAAATATATTACTTAATTTTGACAGTTGACATTAATTTTGTTTATTACCTACACTCCGCGAAATTCAACTAAAGGAACAGAAAAAAAAACATGGACATGGCCATATCGACTTGACTTTTGGTTCTGGTCATTTTTTCCCATGGAATCTTTGATCTGCCACGCCTCCTTCTGCCTGTTACATACATTGCCCAAATCTATAATACCCTTTTACACTAAAAAAAACTACTATCTTCACAAAAATTCAATTCACAATTTAAAATTTTTTTTTTTTCACTTTGTTGCATTTTATATTATCAAATTATTTTTCCTCTATGTGAGGAATTGAATTTCAGATTAAAATGTTTACATAAAAATTGGAGAGTTGCAAACAAAATTTGTAATAATTTGCTATTTTATTAATTATCGAAAACTTGAAAATCTGAGACTGAAAATCTGAAAATGAAAAGCAAACTCGCACACAACGAAACAACTAGGCACACCGATAGCACACATATACACAAAGTAGGGGCACACCGATAGCACACATTGACACAGAGCTCTATCGGTGTGAGATGCGTCCAGTAAATAAGCCTTAGGCGAAGCGCTTGGGGAGACGACCCGACAAGCGCATTCGACCGAACGCTTTGATAGTAGTCAAGTAAAATATGATGCAATGTCAAAAAAAATAATTTGAAACAAAAAAACATTTTTTTTTAAAAACTACGCCTTCAAGGATAAAAAGGGAAAATACGGGTATTCTAAAATTGCACAAAGAATTTTTGCTGCAAGTTTCATCCCAAGTCAAATTTTCGAAAAAAAAACGGCCTGGGTGATTTGAAATGGAAAGACCCATATATTTCTTTTAATCACTAACGAGTATTGCCGAACTTGTTTTTTAATTATCGGCTTATCATCAGGCTTTGATAATCTGACGCTATGATGTGGAAGAAAATCAGGTTCAAATATACAGTGACAAACAAACATACATACAGGTGAAGCTTTTAAAAGCATGTTAATAAATAAGCTGAATAAGTAGGTCGACATTGGGTTGTTGATTTTAAAAACGCCTTGTAAGATTTCATCTAATCTTTACTTTTGTTCTCTGTCACAGCACGACTCTGACCGAGATGGTCTCATCAATACACACGATCTCAAGCGGCTTATTTTGGACGGTTTCTGCCGCGATATTCCGCCCTACTTGGCCGAACAAATTCTAAAACGCTCTGACATAGACAACGATGGCAATTTGGACTTTGAGGAGTTTTATGTCATGTCGTTGCATCACAAATGGATGATGCGAAGCCTCCTGACGCGTTACTGCCGTTTTGTGGTGCCACCGCCAAAACCGCTTGAGGGCGACGAACCGGACGGCGCATATGAGAAACAAATGTCCATCTGCCCCCCACCTTTAACTATGGTTATTTTCTCAATTGTTGAGATTATTATGTTTCTAGTGGATGTAATTTATTTTCAGTAAGTATAGGAAGCAGTTTTGTTTTTTGGTTACAGATATTTTCCCAAAAATAGTATATTTCACCTTATAATAAAATGTGAACCTAAGTATTATCGCATAGCGAACACCTATTTGGCATCAGAATTTTAAATCGCCTGAAATTTTTGTCAAAAATTCTTTATAAGAAATTAGATTAGACCAGTATCGGGGTTTTGCATGAAAAATTTAGTTTTTGGAGTTCACTTTGAAATTCACAAAAAAAGTGGAAAAGTGACAGAGTCATGTACTTAAAATGCAATAACTCTCCTGTTTAACTAAGCCAATCGATAAATTTTTTATTTTGAACCTTACAGCAATAGCTTTTAATAAAAGTATTTAAAAAATGTAATTTTAGTATATTAACTAAAGATGGTAGAAGGTTTAATATTTAAATAAAATAAATTTTCAAAGGCACTTACCACTTTTAAAAAATATGAGATAAATATTGTTGTACGTGTTTGTTTTAGTTTACTTCTAAACTAATTTTTCATAAGAATTTTTGACAAAAATTTTAAAAATATGAAACTTTAATTTTTGCCCAAATACTTTTGATTTAAAAAAGATTTACCCATATGTCTCTTTTTGCAAATGCGATCTCATTGTATGCATAATATTAGGGAAGCAACAGTTACTTTTGTGTTGATAACTTTCATTCTTTTAAACCGATTTTGTTGTGGCTCACAACATGGGACCAATTTTTTAAATATTTAAGAAGTTTCTGGAACAAATGCGGCGTAAACCAGGTAAATAGATTGTGGGGTGGGCGCTATATCGACAAAAGGCCAATGTCGTTTTCTTCATTAGGCTCATCGGGGCGGGGTACATATCAAATTTGGTAACTCCAAAGTTATAGATTTGTGCAAAGGGTCACACGAGTCTCCACACCAAATTTTGTAACTATAGCTCACAAATATCCATATCTACATGTAGTGGAATTTTGGCACAGTTTATAGGCGAAGGGTGTTGAAATTAGCATATTTTTGACTATAACTTTAGATGTATTCATCCTGTTTCGATCATTTTTAAAATATAGACGACGAACACCTCTGTCGAGTTTCGAGTCCGATTCAACGGAGCGGCTGTAAACCGCAAAAATATGTCACAGGGGAAGGGGGCAAGATATCGACGTGATTCGACAAACTTCATCTTTTGGAGACTCGTTAAAACTGCATCCACCTTTTTTCAATGGAAACCCCCCTTCCCCCGCAATTGATTTACCTTAATTACTGCCACACCCCCCAATATATTGATTTGAAAATTGTCACAGACATTAATAAATGTATTTTATTAGAATAATGGAGTTATGGGTATAAAAGTAATTTTTGCCACCATAATAGCCAACTTCCCAATAGGAAAACTTGTCAATTGGAACTTCCCAATAGGAAAATGTAAAATGAAAATGAAAATCGATATAAAAGTGAATGCTTCTGTTACCATTTTACCGTATTTAGTGTTTATAAAGAAAAAGGGTACAGGGTATTCCACTGTCGGGCATGGTCCCGACTGTCTGCATCAAATTTTTGTCCATATATCCGTTCGTATTCCAGTGAGTGTCATTAAAGCGGGAGCCATATGTTAATATGTTTTTGATTTTATATTATAAATTTTTTCTCTCTGTCTCTCATTTGCTCTCCCTCTCAACCCCACATCAGCTTTCTAACGCATTGAATCATAAGCTATCGCTATAATCAGAGCAAATAGAGGCTATAAGGGGCTTTCTATAATTATAACCTAAAGTCTTTTATGAAGCCATCCTTATCAGTTGAGTCATTAGTCATTTTAGATTATCTCTCTGTTATATTTTTTGCTGAGTCAGTGGAAGACACGACTGGAGTTTAATTACTAGTTGATAAGTTTAAATGTTGTCATTTTTTGAGTTTGAGATTACTTAAAGTTTAGCTGTGGCATGGTTCGAGTTTTTGGAGTTAACGAGATATTTATTTTTTCGTAGTAAGGGTAATTTGATTTTTAGGTTGTGGCTTGTACTATGTTTGTCTTAGATACACGTCTCCATTGACGTGACCTCTTTGGGTTGGTCTACGTAGGCTATGGGGTTCCGTGTTCTGTCATGTGTTTCTAGATTGTATGGATGTTGTTGGTGTTGCTCTTGGTTGTGAGTGCTGTACGTCCTATAGATGGGTCAAGCTGTTCTGTTGTCTACTTTTTCTTGAGCTTTAATTGCCTTATTTCGTAGACGGTAAGAAAAACCTTTACTTTCTTGGACCTGATCTGGTGGTCGCTGACTGGGAGTTGTTTTCGTTGCAACGCGCCGAAAAGGAAATGTAAGTGCGCACTATCACTTTTTCATATCCTATGTCCTCTGGTAATTTCCCCAGGGCAAATATAACTGCTAACATTCCTGTTTGTTGAGTACTGTATGTACTCAATAGTACTTTATGTTCTTTGAGGTTATCCAAAATTGTTTTTTCATCGGTACCACGCGGTTCGTTGCAGTAGATGGCCCCTTTCTATGTAGTTTAGAGCTTTGTACTCGGGTTACTATTATTCGGAACATTAGTATTTGTGTTCAATGGAATGTTATTAAGTGTTAAAATTTATTAGTTTGCGCTGTTTTTACACCCTGTGCACATAGTGTAAAAGGGTATTAAAGTTCTGCGAGACCATAAGAGCTTGCGACACAAAGGTATAAGCGCAAGTCACCAAATTTGCTGCAAATGCTTATGTAAGCGCTCCAACTGAAAAATGCTTAGCGTCAAATCGGGGTTTTAAAAGGAAACGTAAGCATTATTCCCATTTTACTGTATGATGGACTTACTGTTTTGAGTTAAAAGGGTAGAGCGCACTCTTGGCCACGGCCTCCACGATCTCCATCTTATTTATACCGTGTACACAAAGTGTAAAAGGGTATTACAGATTTGTGCAATGTATGTAACAAACAAAAGGAGCTGTGGCAGACCATATGTTCCATGGGCAAAAATGATCAGGATCAATAGTCGAGTCGAAATATCCATGTCCGTCTGTATATGAGTAAGAGCAAAAAATTTTACAAAAAGATGCGCAAATTCCCAGATCAGAATAAGTTTTTCGATTCATGTGGATATGTTACCCCATTTCCCAGATTTTCGCGGTTTACACCCACACCATAAAAGCTTTCCAATTAAAATTTGGCACAGTTATGCAAACTGTTATTGTGTATATGTTGTGAAAAAGTTATCAAGATCGAATAGAAACTTTTAGAGATAAAGGTAACATAGCTCCAATTTTAGACACCTTCTTCAAACTACTACAAAATTTTACTCTTTATAGAAATGTTACAGTTAACATTTATGCTAACCAAATTTGGTATATATGTAGACTCATGTTAAGCTTATAAATCACACAATGTTGACCTTTTACCGAATCGTCCCTCCTACCCCCGTACTACAGTTACTATTATTTCGCTCATACCCCTATGAATATATATACGAAAATTTGCACTGAATTATGATTTTCATTGGAGAAATGGGTGCAGGGCACTATCAAATTTGAAGGAACCAAAGTTATCAGCTACAATATCTATTAACTGTTTGAAATAACAAATATTTGATTAATTATAAGGAAAAATATATGACACGCGGGGGAAAGGATGAATATTGATGAAAATTTGGTGTTTCTAACTTTTAAGGTCTCCGAGATCTAGGTGTTCATTCGAATGTGGGTATATGACTCTTCATGCTGGTAACCAAAGAATATCGATTCTAATAGAGTGGAATCCTTGGCCGTTACATTTTTCAGCCGTAACTGTCCCATGCGGCCTAACATGGTGTATACAAGTTCTTCTTTGCGCATCATTATTCTCTCTCATTCGTCACACTGATTACATATAAACACATTGGTACTTATGATGAACTTAAAGAGAGGCTCACCCCTGTCGTTAGTACCTGAACTCCTCCTTTGGGTATGGTAAACGTTGGCATCACAGCCTATTGGCAAGAGGTTGAACCTAGGAGTCATGGGCCATGTACAGTAGTGACGACAGTAGGTTCATTGAAGTTAGTGCCGTGTTATCGCCATTGTTATAATTATGGAGCACAAATATGCTGATGTGTTTTTTTGCAAGCATGCAAGAGCGATTTTACCTTGTTTACACGCATGTAGAAGTTTCTTTCCTTGTAGTTCTAATCCACAGACCTTGCCACCAACTGTCTAAGGTTCTTAGCTTAGTAATATATCCGCTCCGCACCCAGGCAGACGGAGTAGTAGACCGCTTCACTATGGTGGAGTGCTTATCTCTAGATGTCCATAATACTTCTACAGATAAACCTCCACCATAGTGTCATCGGCGTCCACGTCATCCGTGAGGCCTTCCTCAAGGCTACCTTCATCAAGATGACTCAAGGCTTGTAAGTTCCTTATGAGAAGGGACTTATTGGAGGTGTATCCGTCGTTATCAGGAGCCTCAATCTCAGAGATGAGGTCCATGGGCTTTTCCGCCTCAGCGTTGGCATCCAACTTATACACTTTGATATATATGTGGTTGAAGCTAAAGTTAAGCTCTTCTTTCTGATCTTCGATCAAAAGCAGTGATTTCTCATTTATTTCACCACCCTCCAATCGGTAGTTGCAAGGTGAGGGTTGCGGAGCAAAACTTGTACAGGCTTTAAAAAAACGTAAAAAATATTTTGAATATAGCATCCATTACTCCTTAATGTTTCACTTTACAGAGATGATCCTAACCATAATCAACGCATTGGAGAAAGCACAAATGGTCCAGCCGCTACACTGTTCATTTACAATCCTTACAAGCGCTATGAAGCCTGGCGATTCGTCAGTTATATGTTTGTGCACGTAGGCATCATGCATCTCATGATGAATTTGATTATACAGATATTTCTGGGCATTGCCTTAGAGCTGGTACATCATTGGTGGCGCGTGGCGTTGGTATATCTGGCAGGCGTTCTGGCCGGGTCAATGGGCACATCTTTGACCAGTCCGCGTATCTTTCTAGCCGGTGCCTCGGGGGGCGTCTATGCGTTGATCACAGCGCACATTGCTACGATAATCATGGTATGACGTACAAATAATTGTTTATATATACTGCTGTTATGTCATCTAATTGTGTACCTATATTTCCACAGAACTACTCGGAAATGGAATACGCTATTGTACAGCTGCTTGCCTTCCTAGTATTTTGCTTCACGGACTTGGGTACTTCGGTATATCGCCATTTGACAGATCAACATGATCAGATCGGTTACATTGCGCATTTGTCGGGCGCCGTGGCTGGTCTTTTAGTGGGTATTGGCGTTTTGCGAAATCTCGAGGTTCGACGCTGGGAGCGGATAGTCTGGTGGATAGCGGTAATCTTCTACTTTGCGCTGATGACGACTGGCATTATTGTGCACGTGTTTGTGCCCGACTATTTCCCAAAGCCCGAGTATAATTGAGTCTGACAGTAGCTAGCTGCCCGAGTTAATTCATCGAACGAAAAATTTGTATTTAGCTGTAAAGGAACAAACTTTCCAATAAGTTATCGTGACGTTACCAAAGTGCACTTCAGCCAGAATGCCACGTGTATGAGGCACCTGCCCAGCTTAACTTGGTTTATTAAGCTGATCGATATTGCCTACATAATTTTGATACTTATTTTTTTTTACTGACCCATTCCAAGACATTTTTAAAACAGACACGCATAACTAAGCTAGTTGCAAGTTTTTGTATTGTATTATATTTTACATTATTATGAGTAAACTCAAATTTTTTGTACTACTTTTTATGTATTTTTAATTTCACTAGGCGGCTTTGCGCCTAGGCAGATTATATTCCTAATCCTCATCGTCCCTATCTCCGCTCTCTATTTTTAAATTAATCAATCAATTTTACAAATTATAGGTTTAAAAAAAAAATTATTAAAATAAAGTTGCTGAACTCAGCAGAGTTCGAGCCCGTGCCCACTGTGATTATTCATATTCAAGCATGTATTTATGTTACATTGAGCTCTGTTACGTAATTGAACTTAGGTACGGTGCCCGACAGGAGGATACCCCTTACCCATTTTCCCCATGAAAATCAAATTTCTGTGAACATTTTTGTATCAGTGCATTGAAGGGCATGGGCGTAAACGCCTTAAGGGAAGTGGCCACGCATCAAGTGACATCGTTTGAGTTGTTCCATTATACCCTGTACACAAAGTGTAAAGGGGTATTATAGATTTACGCAATGTATGATCAGGAGCAATAGTCGAGTTGATATAGACATGTCTGTCTGTCCTTGTCGTCGCACCGTTCTCGAAGACTATAAGTAGAGAAAAAAAGTTTTTACCAAAAGATGCGCATTTCCCTGGAAGAGCACGAGTTTATGTCGATATATTACCCCCTTCCCGCGTGACAGATTTTGGCGCTTTGTATCCACACCATAAAAGCTATCCAATTGAAACTTGGCACAGCTTTGCACGCTGCTACTGTGCATGTGTGGTGTGATCGGATAGAAATCTCAAAAGACATAGGTAATATGCCAATTTTAGACCCCTCATCAAACAAACTGCAACAAGATTTTACTTTTTATATAAATGTTAAGGTTAACAATTATGCTAACCAAATGTGGTACGTTGACTCATGTTAGGCTTATAAACCAAATAATGTTGACCTTTTTAGGAATCATCCCCTACCTCCCTAGCACAGTTGCCGTTATTACACCCATGCTCCTCAAAGCATCAATATGGAACTCATATTTGCCATGGTACATATGGTCTGTCTTAACTGGCCATAACAACCCGTTACCGGGTTACGGCCGGATGCAAATATCTCCTCCAGGCGTCTCTGTTTTGAGTAGCTAGTGTGCTCACAACCTGGTCCGTCCAGCGGAGCCATGGACTGCCCTTTCGTCGCCTTCCTTCGACAGTCGCATTGTAGACCATTCTCGCAGGAGCTTTTTCATCCATACGCACAACATGACCTAGCCAGCGCAGCCGATGGATCTTAATTCGCTTCACTATGTCAATGTCGTCAAAGAGCTCATAGAGTTCATCGTTCCATCGAATGCTGTAGTCATTGCCAACTCGTAAATGGAAAAAATTTTACGGAGTACCTTCCGTTCAAACACTCCAAGGGCGTTTTCATCAGACCGCGTCATCACCCATCAGCAAAACGGAAAGGATGAGCGTCTTGTAGAGTGTTAGTTTCGTCTGGCGGTAAAGGTCTTTACCACTCATTTGCCTACTGAGACCAAAGTAACATCTATTGGCAAGAGTGATTCTCCCATTGATCTTCATGCTGACATCGTTTTTCTTCGCGATCCCTCAACGGGCTATCAAATGCTGCTTTATAATCAACAAAGAGATGGTGGGTGTCGATTTGTTTTCCGTGGGTGTTTTCCAGGATTTGGCGTAGTATATTCGGCTTTATGGCTTTATCGCTCGATATGGCATTATATGCAATAGAAAGAAGGGTGATACCACGGTAGTTGGCGCACACCGTGGGGTGACCCTTCTTGAGAACAGGGCAGAGGACACTAAGGTCCCAATCATCGGGAATGCTCTCTTCTAGCCATATTTTGCAAAAGAGCTGGTGCATGCACCTTACCAACTCATTGCCTTCAGTCTTGAACAGCTCAGCAGGCAGGTCATCTGCGCCAGCTGCTTTGTTGTTCTTGAGCCGCTTGATTGCGACCCTGACTTCGTCATAGATATCCACACCGTCATCTATAATTGGGAACGTCGGTAAGTTATCCTCATCATCGCCCGCTAGCAAGCCAGAGAAGTGTTCCCACCACAATCTTAGTGCACCCTGTGCATCCACTACCTGATTTCCCTCTGCATCTGTACAGGAAGACGGTACGGAACTAAATCCTTCAGCCAGACGCTTGACTTTTTGGAAGAACTTCCTAACGTCATTCCTGCTTCTGCACATCTCGTTCTCCACACGCTCACGCTTTTCCTGCACGCGTTTTTTGCGTCTGAAAAGGTAGACACCTTCCTCCTCATTTCCGGATAGTGATACGGCACAGATCGTGTAGCAGCCGACTGTAGAGTCCTTTTATAGGCGGCATTCTTGACTGCAGTGGCTTCGCGACACTCCTGCTCGGACCATTGGTTCCTTGGCAGTGGACGTTGGAAACCAAGGACGTTCTCCGCGGTAGCACGCAGGGAGTGGGATATATGTTTCCAAAGTCCCTCGGCGCTATCAGGTTTTGAGGGAAGTTGAGCTGCTCAGAGAGTTGAGCGGAAAAGGCTTCAGCAGTCTGCTGTGATTGCAGCCTTGTGACGTCCAGCTTTCGGTGTGCGCAAGATCGCAAGTTCTTCGCTATGCTTAGCGGCATGCGAACCTTGGCTGCAACAAGGCAATGGTCAGAGTTGATGTTGACCCCTCTGAACGTACGAACATCAAGCACACTGGATGCATGCCTTCCATCAACGACAACATGATCAATCTGATTGCGTGTAGTTTGACCAGGGGACAGCTATGTAGCCTTGTGGATATCGGGATGCTGAATTCTGGTACTACAGACTACCATGTAGCCATTAGGCTGATGCCTTTCGTTCACTGGGGTGAACCGGGCACAGACACAGTTGCGAAGTCTCCGGCCAACAACAAACCCGCACCCGAATACGTGCCGGTCCGCATTTAACCCGTTACAGGTGTAATCTAATTTTTCATTCGGTCGAATGCGCTTGACGGGTCGTCTCCCCAAGCGCTTCGCCCAAGGCTTATTTACTGGACGCATCTCACACCGATAGAGCTCTGTGTCAATGTGTGCTGTCAGTGTGCCTAGCATTTGCAAGTGTGTGCTATCGGTGTGCCTACTTTGTGTATATGTGTGCTATCGGTGTGCCTAGTTGTTTCGTTGTGTGCGAGTTTGCTTTTTGTATTTTTATAATTTCCAGTCTCAGATTTTAAAATTTTCGATAATTAATAAAACAGAAGGCTAGTATTTGACATTTTACAAATTTTGTTTACAACTCACAAATGTTTAGGTAAACATTTTAGTCTTAAATTCAATTTGGAGGTGTTCAAAAAAAAAACCGTAACATTTCAGGATTTGCTGTAAAATAGGCATAAACCTCAAAAATTAGAAGATGTTACATGTAGTCAGTGCATGAGCAAAAATTCCATTTACCAAACGTACGATATTTTCGCGGGAAAAATTGTAATTGTCAGCTTGCTTGTAGCGAAGTATAATGCTAAACCAAGTTGATAGAGAAAATAAAA
Organism: Chymomyza caudatula; assembly: GCA_035041775.1. Taxonomy (NCBI): domain Eukaryota; kingdom Metazoa; phylum Arthropoda; class Insecta; order Diptera; family Drosophilidae; genus Chymomyza; species Chymomyza caudatula. Next base: position 17,525 of record JAWNKW010000024.1, on the reverse strand, counting down.
AAATACGCTACTAAAAATGTTCATCAAATAAGCGCAGCATCGTACAGAATGACAAGTGCTATTTTAAATATTTTTTTTTTAGCAGTTTTACAACTTGGCGCAACAAGCCCAGATACACTCTGAAGTATACGGCTCCTGAGCTACTCGTAGATCCGAATATTGCTACGTACTCGCAGGCCGTGGATGTGTACAGTCTGTGCGTGATATTATTTACATTGTTACTGGGCCACAACCCTAAACGTCAAAGAAAGCGCTGCAAAATTTGAAGAATACCAGTGAATTATTCAAAATCCTTGTAGTAGTCCTGAAATGCGCCCAACTATTTCACAAATTAGTCAAATTGAGCTTGTAGCAGAGCCAGCACAAGAAGATGATTTGTCTTTACTATATTGTAAGTTTGTAAACTATAAATTATTGCATTGTACTCAAAAAGCACAATTGCAATTTCAACAACAACAACAAAACCTAAAAATCGTTTGGCAATCTCAGTCAACAAACAGTTATCCAGGACAGTATGGTTCTCTCCACGCTCCATTAGTGATTGAAACCGCGTCTTGCTGTACACATGACTGATGGGCTGTTCTAAGTTGAGTTTCGTGTGACCTCGTTAAGGAGGAGTTATGTTCCCCCTTCTCTTAAACAAGGGTTTTAAACTAGTTTTCCCTGCTGATGACTGCTCCATTGCATCTCATTATATCCATCATTGACGAGCGCATCTCTAAACCTGATTTCTAATTTCGATGATTGTTAGTAACTGGACAACTTACCAGGCATTGTCCAAGTCCACTAGTTTGATATGCTCGTCCTGGCTGAATAACATGATGTTTTTCGGCTTCAGGTCACCGTGTATGAAACACTTGGAGTGTATATGCCGTCAACCAATTGACGAAAGAAGTTGCAACAACTTTGTTCTTTCAGCGTCTGACGGTGCAAAACCGATGCCAACTCTTCACCACGCAAATATTCTGTTATTATCCATGTATTGCAACCGTTGCGATACGTTGCAAAATAGTTGACAATATTCTTGTGGCCATTAAGGTCCCTGGCACAAGAGGTGACTGCATCAACTTCGGAAAGACGAAATTTGGACCATGGTGTTATCTTGTCCATGAATTCCTCTTTTGTACTCTTTTCAATAACTTAATTTCAGTTGCCAATGGTTCCAGCTGCGGCGCGGACACCCAACTCCAGGTTATCGGTTTCTGTTGATATATTCGGTGAACATAAATTGATGATTTTAAAGCTGTTGTATAAAAAATTGATCTTTAATGGTTATGCACCGGCAGTCCCTGGTTGCAATACTCAATGTCATAGTTTCGAGTTCGTTTTCCTTGCAGCGCTTGTTTTGTTACCCATTTTTTCGACGATTAGAGTTGTGGCAACAACGCCCAGACTGTGCACATCCACGGCTGGCGAGTATGTAGCTATATTTGGACCCACGAGTAGCTCAGGAGCCGCATACTTCAGAGTGTATCTGGGCTGTTATAGCTGTAATTTAGACGACGTAAGTATAATTACATAAAAAACACGTTAAAAATTTCACGACACGTTCAGTTCTATGATCCCGAATAACACTTTTATACAAAATGGATGTGGTGAGTTTTCGGGTTTTTGGGAAATTGGAGTTCTATAGCGCATCAGGTTTTTCTTTCGATTCACGAAACATACATTTAAAGTGTATTTAAACGACTCGTTTTGTATCATTCCTTTTTGTTGTAGCAAAAGTGGAGACCCGACGTGTTTTTTATGTCATAATATTATAGCTTTACAAAATAAATGTATTTTTCCTTTAAAAAAAAAACACCTATGCCTGTTTCTCTTTGACGCCGACTTGTATGCCGTGATGCTGGCACATCCATGAACTTGAGCGGGCGCTAGTATATACTAAAAGCATGCTAGATGGCGCCACGTTATGCCAAATCATGAACCATTTGTATGCTTTGCAATTTTTTCTGCCTCTTCCTTAGCGGTGTACAAAGAGTAAAAAATGATTCGGCAAAATCTCAACAATGCTTGGTTTATAAGCTTGACATGAGTCTTCGTAAATAATTTGGTCACTCTAGCATAAATTTTAACCTTAACATTGCTAACCTCGACTATTGCTTCTGATAATTTTGACCCATTAAATATATATTATAAGAGGTACCATGTCTGAAAACGACCACTTTGTAGTACAAAGAGAATAAAGCAAAAATACATGAGGTACCATATCTCAAAACGACTACTTTGTAGTACAAAGAGAATTAGCCAAAAATGCAAAAGGTACCATGTCTCAAAGCGATTACTTTGTAGTACAAAGAGAATTAGCCAAAAATGCAAAAGGTACCATGTCTCAAAGCGATTACTTTGTAGTACAAAGAGAATTAGCCAAAAATGCAAGAGGTACCCTCTCTGAATACGACGACTTTGTAGTACATACGTATTGGTATTATGCAGATTACACGAACAAGGTAGAGGAACCATTAAAATATATATATTAATATTATTGGCAATAAAAAAAAAATAAATAAATGAAAAATTGTGAAATGCAAGAGCTTAGGTACCATGTATGAGAATCAAGGAGAACAGCTGTAAAACAACAACAACAACAAAACCTAAAAATCGTTTGGCAATCTCAGTCAACAAACAGTTATCCAGGACAGTACGGTTCTCTCCACGCTCCATTAGTGATTGAAACCGCGTCTTGCTGTACACATGACTGATGGGCTGTTCTAAGTTGAGTTTCGTGTGACCTCGTTAAGGAGGAGTTATGTTCCCCCTTCTCTTAAACAAGGGTTTTAAACTAGTTTTCCCTGCTGATGACTGCTCCATTGCATCTCATTATATCCATCATTGACGAGCGCATCTCTAAACCTGATTTCTAATTTCGATGTTTGTTAGTAACTGGACAACTTACAAGGCATTGTCCAAGTCCACTAGTTTGATATGCTCGTCCTGGCTGAATAACATGATGTTTTTCGGCTTCAGGTCACCGTGTATGAAACACTTGGAGTGTATATGCCGTCAACCAATTGACGAAAGAAGTTGCAACAACTTTGTTCTTTCAGCGTCTGACGGTGCAAAACCGATGCCAACTCTTCACCACGCAAATATTCTGTTATTATCCATGTATTGCAACCGTTGCGATACGTTGCAAAATAGTTGACAATATTCTTGTGGCCATTAAGGTCCTTGGCACAAGAGGTGACTGCATCAACTTCGGAAAGACGAAATTTGGACCATGGTGTTATCTTGTCCATGAATTCCTCTTTTGTACTCTTTTCAATAACTTAATTTCAGTTGCCAATGGTTCCAGCTGCGGCGCGGACACCCAACTCCAGGATATCGGTTTCTGTTGATATATTCGGTGAACATAAATTGATGATTTTAAAGCTGTTGTATAAAAAATTGATCTTTAATGGTTATGCACCGGCAGTCCCTGGTTGCAATACTCAATGTCATAGTTTTGAGTTCGTTTTCCTTGCAGCGCTTGTTTTGTTACCCATTTTTTCGACGATTAGAGTTGTGGCAACAACGCCCAGACTGTGCACATCCACGGCTGGCGAGTATGTAGCTATATTTGGACCCACGAGTAGCTCAGGAGCCGCATACTTCAGAGTGTATCTGGGCTGTTATAGCTGTAATTTAGACGACGTAAGTATAATTACATAAAAAACACGTTAAAAATTTCACGACACGTTCAGTTCTATGATCCCGAATAACACTTTTATACAAAATGGATGTGGTGAGTTTTCGGGTTTTTGGGAAATTGGAGTTCTATAGCGCATCAGGTTTTTCTTTCGATTCACGAAACATACATTTAAAGTGTATTTAAACGACTCGTTTTGTATCATTCCTTTTTGTTGTAGCAAAAGTGGAGACCCGACGTGTTTTTTATGTCATAATATTATAGCTTTACAAAATAAATGTATTTTTCCTTTAAAAAAAAAACACCTATGCCTGTTTCTCTTTGACGCCGACTTGTATGCCGTGATGCTGGCACATCCATAAACTTGAGCGGGCGCTAGTATATACTAAAAGCATGCTAGATGGCGCCACGTTATGCCAAATCATGAACCATTTGTATGCTTTGCAATTTTTTCTGCCTCTTCCTTAGCGGTGTACAAAGAGTAAAAAATGATTCGGCAAAATCTCAACAATGCTTGGTTTATAAGCTTGACATGAGTCTTCGTAAATAATTTGGTCACTCTAGCATAAATTTTAACCTTAACATTGCTAACCTCGACTATTGCTTCTGATAATTTTGACCCATAAAATATATATTATAAGAGGTACCATGTCTGAAAACGACCACTTTGTAGTACAAAGAGAATAAAGCAAAAATACATGAGGTACCATGTCTCAAAACGACTACTTTGTAGTACAAAGAGAATTAGCCAAAAATGCAAAAGGTACCATGTCTCAAAGCGATTACTTTGTAGTACAAAGAGAATTAGCCAAAAATGCAAAAGGTGGTACCATGTCTCAAAGCGATTACTTTGTAGTACAAAGAGAATTAGCCAAAAATGCAAGAGGTACCCTCTCTGAATACGACGACTTTGTAGTACATACGTATTGGTATTATGCAGATTACACGAACAAGGTAGAGGAACCATTAAAATATATATATTAATATTATTGGCAATAAAAAAAAAATAAATAAATGAAAAATTGTGAAATGCAAGAGCTTAGGTACCATGTATTAGAATCAAGGAGAACAGCTGTAAAACAACAACAACAACAAAACCTAAAAATCGTTTGGCAATCTCAGTCAACAAACAGTTATCCAGGACAGTATGGTTCTCTCCACGCTCCATTAGTGATTGAAACCGCGTCTTGCTGTACACATGACTGATGGGCTGTTCTAAGTTGAGTTTCGTGTGACCTCGTTAAGGAGGAGTTATGTTCCCCCTTCTCTTAAACAAGGGTTTTAAACTAGTTTTCCCTGCTGATGACTGCTCCATTGCATCTCATTATATCCATCATTGACGAGCGCATCTCTAAACCTGATTTCTAATTTCGATGTTTGTTAGTAACTGGACAACTTACAAGGCATTGTCCAAGTCCACTAGTTTGATATGCTCGTCCTGGCTGAATAACATGATGTTTTTCGGCTTCAGGTCACCGTGTATGAAACACTTGGAGTGTATATGCCGTCAACCAATTGACGAAAGAAGTTGCAACAACTTTGTTCTTTCAGCGTCTGACGGTGCAAAACCGATGCCAACTCTTCACCACGCAAATATTCTGTTATTATCCATGTATTGCAACCGTTGCGATACGTTGCAAAATAGTTGACAATATTCTTGTGGCCATTAAGGTCCTTGGCACAAGAGGTGACTGCATCAACTTCGGAAAGACGAAATTTGGACCATGGTGTTATCTTGTCCATGAATTCCTCTTTTGTACTCTTTTCAATAACTTAATTTCAGTTGCCAATGGTTCCAGCTGCGGCGCGGACACCCAACTCCAGGATATCGGTTTCTGTTGATATATTCGGTGAACATAAATTGATGATTTTAAAGCTGTTGTATAAAAAATTGATCTTTAATGGTTATGCACCGGCAGTCCCTGGTTGCAATACTCAATGTCATAGTTTCGAGTTCGTTTTCCTTGCAGCGCTTGTTTTGTTACCCATTTTTTCGACGATTAGAGTTGTGGCAACAACGCCCAGACTGTGCACATCCACGGCTGGCGAGTATGTAGCTATATTTGGACCCACGAGTAGCTCAGGAGCCGCATACTTCAGAGTGTATCTGGGCTGTTATAGCTGTAATTTAGACGACGTAAGTATAATTACATAAAAAACACGTTAAAAATTTCACGACACGTTCAGTTCTATGATCCCGAATAACACTTTTATACAAAATGGATGTGGTGAGTTTTCGGGTTTTTGGGAAATTGGAGTTCTATAGCGCATCAGGTTTTTCTTTCGATTCACGAAACATACATTTAAAGTGTATTTAAACGACTCGTTTTGTATCATTCCTTTTTGTTGTAGCAAAAGTGGAGACCCGACGTGTTTTTTATGTCATAATATTATAACTTTACAAAATAAATGTATTTTTCCTTTAAAAAAAAAACACCTATGCCTGTTTCTCTTTGACGCCGACTTGTATGCCGTGATGCTGGCACATCCATGAACTTGAGCGGGCGCTAGTATATACTAAAAGCATGCTAGATGGCGCCACGTTATGCCAAATCATGAACCATTTGTATGCTTTGCAATTTTTTCTGCCTCTTCCTTAGCGGTGTACAAAGAGTAAAAAATGATTCGGCAAAATCTCAACAATGCTTGGTTTATAAGCTTGACATGAGTCTTCGTAAATAATTTGGTCACTCTAGTATAAATTTTAACCTTAACATTGCTAACCTCGACTATTGCTTCTGATAATTTTGACCCATAAAATATATATTATAAGAGGTACCATGTCTGAAAACGACCACTTTGTAGTACAAAGAGAATAAAGCAAAAATACATGAGGTACCATGTCTCAAAACGACTACTTTGTAGTACAAAGAGAATTAGCCAAAAATGCAAAAGGTACCATGTCTCAAAGCGATTACTTTGTAGTACAAAGAGAATTAGCCAAAAATGCAAAAGGTACCATGTCTCAAAGCGATTACTTTGTAGTACAAAGAGAATTAGCCAAAAATGCAAGAGGTACCCTCTCTGAATACGACGACTTTGTAGTACATACGTATTGGTATTATGCAGATTACACGAACAAGGTAGAGGAACCATTAAAATATATATATTAATATTATTGGCAATAAAAAAAAAATAAATAAATGAAAAATTGTGAAATGCAAGAGCTTAGGTACCATGTATGAGAATCAAGGAGAACAGCTGTAAAACAACAACAACAACAAAACCTAAAAATCGTTTGGCAATCTCAGTCAACAAACAGTTATCCAGGACAGTACGGTTCTCTCCACGCTCCATTAGTGATTGAAACCGCGTCTTGCTGTACACATGACTGATGGGCTGTTCTAAGTTGAGTTTCGTGTGACCTCGTTAAGGAGGAGTTATGTTCCCCCTTCTCTTAAACAAGGGTTTTAAACTAGTTTTCCCTGCTGATGACTGCTCCATTGCATCTCATTATATCCATCATTGACGAGCGCATCTCTAAACCTGATTTCTAATTTCGATGTTTGTTAGTAACTGGACAACTTACAAGGCATTGTCCAAGTCCACTAGTTTGATATGCTCGTCCTGGCTGAATAACATGATGTTTTTCGGCTTCAGGTCACCGTGTATGAAACACTTGGAGTGTATATGCCGTCAACCAATTGACGAAAGAAGTTGCAACAACTTTGTTCTTTCAGCGTCTGACGGTGCAAAACCGATGCCAACTCTTCACCACGCAAATATTCTGTTATTATCCATGTATTGCAACCGTTGCGATACGTTGCAAAATAGTTGACAATATTCTTGTGGCCATTAAGGTCCTTGGCACAAGAGGTGACTGCATCAACTTCGGAAAGACGAAATTTGGACCATGGTGTTATCTTGTCCATGAATTCCTCTTTTGTACTCTTTTCAATAACTTAATTTCAGTTGCCAATGGTTCCAGCTGCGGCGCGGACACCCAACTCCAGGATATCGGTTTCTGTTGATATATTCGGTGAACATAAATTGATGATTTTAAAGCTGTTGTATAAAAAATTGATCTTTAATGGTTATGCACCGGCAGTCCCTGGTTGCAATACTCAATGTCATAGTTTTGAGTTCGTTTTCCTTGCAGCGCTTGTTTTGTTACCCATTTTTTCGACGATTAGAGTTGTGGCAACAACGCCCAGACTGTGCACATCCACGGCTGGCGAGTATGTAGCTATATTTGGACCCACGAGTAGCTCAGGAGCCGCATACTTCAGAGTGTATCTGGGCTGTTATAGCTGTAATTTAGACGACGTAAGTATAATTACATAAAAAACACGTTAAAAATTTCACGACACGTTCAGTTCTATGATCCCGAATAACACTTTTATACAAAATGGATGTGGTGAGTTTTCGGGTTTTTGGGAAATTGGAGTTCTATAGCGCATCAGGTTTTTCTTTCGATTCACGAAACATACATTTAAAGTGTATTTAAACGACTCGTTTTGTATCATTCCTTTTTGTTGTAGCAAAAGTGGAGACCCGACGTGTTTTTTATGTCATAATATTATAGCTTTACAAAATAAATGTATTTTTCCTTTAAAAAAAAAACACCTATGCCTGTTTCTCTTTGACGCCGACTTGTATGCCGTGATGCTGGCACATCCATAAACTTGAGCGGGCGCTAGTATATACTAAAAGCATGCTAGATGGCGCCACGTTATGCCAAATCATGAACCATTTGTATGCTTTGCAATTTTTTCTGCCTCTTCCTTAGCGGTGTACAAAGAGTAAAAAATGATTCGGCAAAATCTCAACAATGCTTGGTTTATAAGCTTGACATGAGTCTTCGTAAATAATTTGGTCACTCTAGCATAAATTTTAACCTTAACATTGCTAACCTCGACTATTGCTTCTGATAATTTTGACCCATAAAATATATATTATAAGAGGTACCATGTCTGAAAACGACCACTTTGTAGTACAAAGAGAATAAAGCAAAAATACATGAGGTACCATGTCTCAAAACGACTACTTTGTAGTACAAAGAGAATTAGCCAAAAATGCAAAAGGTACCATGTCTCAAAGCGATTACTTTGTAGTACAAAGAGAATTAGCCAAAAATGCAAAAGGTGGTACCATGTCTCAAAGCGATTACTTTGTAGTACAAAGAGAATTAGCCAAAAATGCAAGAGGTACCCTCTCTGAATACGACGACTTTGTAGTACATACGTATTGGTATTATGCAGATTACACGAACAAGGTAGAGGAACCATTAAAATATATATATTAATATTATTGGCAATAAAAAAAAAATAAATAAATGAAAAATTGTGAAATGCAAGAGCTTAGGTACCATGTATTAGAATCAAGGAGAACAGCTGTAAAACAACAACAACAACAAAACCTAAAAATCGTTTGGCAATCTCAGTCAACAAACAGTTATCCAGGACAGTATGGTTCTCTCCACGCTCCATTAGTGATTGAAACCGCGTCTTGCTGTACACATGACTGATGGGCTGTTCTAAGTTGAGTTTCGTGTGACCTCGTTAAGGAGGAGTTATGTTCCCCCTTCTCTTAAACAAGGGTTTTAAACTAGTTTTCCCTGCTGATGACTGCTCCATTGCATCTCATTATATCCATCATTGACGAGCGCATCTCTAAACCTGATTTCTAATTTCGATGTTTGTTAGTAACTGGACAACTTACAAGGCATTGTCCAAGTCCACTAGTTTGATATGCTCGTCCTGGCTGAATAACATGATGTTTTTCGGCTTCAGGTCACCGTGTATGAAACACTTGGAGTGTATATGCCGTCAACCAATTGACGAAAGAAGTTGCAACAACTTTGTTCTTTCAGCGTCTGACGGTGCAAAACCGATGCCAACTCTTCACCACGCAAATATTCTGTTATTATCCATGTATTGCAACCGTTGCGATACGTTGCAAAATAGTTGACAATATTCTTGTGGCCATTAAGGTCCTTGGCACAAGAGGTGACTGCATCAACTTCGGAAAGACGAAATTTGGACCATGGTGTTATCTTGTCCATGAATTCCTCTTTTGTACTCTTTTCAATAACTTAATTTCAGTTGCCAATGGTTCCAGCTGCGGCGCGGACACCCAACTCCAGGATATCGGTTTCTGTTGATATATTCGGTGAACATAAATTGATGATTTTAAAGCTGTTGTATAAAAAATTGATCTTTAATGGTTATGCACCGGCAGTCCCTGGTTGCAATACTCAATGTCATAGTTTCGAGTTCGTTTTCCTTGCAGCGCTTGTTTTGTTACCCATTTTTTCGACGATTAGAGTTGTGGCAACAACGCCCAGACTGTGCACATCCACGGCTGGCGAGTATGTAGCTATATTTGGACCCACGAGTAGCTCAGGAGCCGCATACTTCAGAGTGTATCTGGGCTGTTATAGCTGTAATTTAGACGACGTAAGTATAATTACATAAAAAACACGTTAAAAATTTCACGACACGTTCAGTTCTATGATCCCGAATAACACTTTTATACAAAATGGATGTGGTGAGTTTTCGGGTTTTTGGGAAATTGGAGTTCTATAGCGCATCAGGTTTTTCTTTCGATTCACGAAACATACATTTAAAGTGTATTTAAACGACTCGTTTTGTATCATTCCTTTTTGTTGTAGCAAAAGTGGAGACCCGACGTGTTTTTTATGTCATAATATTATAACTTTACAAAATAAATGTATTTTTCCTTTAAAAAAAAAACACCTATGCCTGTTTCTCTTTGACGCCGACTTGTATGCCGTGATGCTGGCACATCCATGAACTTGAGCGGGCGCTAGTATATACTAAAAGCATGCTAGATGGCGCCACGTTATGCCAAATCATGAACCATTTGTATGCTTTGCAATTTTTTCTGCCTCTTCCTTAGCGGTGTACAAAGAGTAAAAAATGATTCGGCAAAATCTCAACAATGCTTGGTTTATAAGCTTGACATGAGTCTTCGTAAATAATTTGGTCACTCTAGTATAAATTTTAACCTTAACATTGCTAACCTCGACTATTGCTTCTGATAATTTTGACCCATAAAATATATATTATAAGAGGTACCATGTCTGAAAACGACCACTTTGTAGTACAAAGAGAATAAAGCAAAAATACATGAGGTACCATGTCTCAAAACGACTACTTTGTAGTACAAAGAGAATTAGCCAAAAATGCAAAAGGTACCATGTCTCAAAGCGATTACTTTGTAGTACAAAGAGAATTAGCCAAAAATGCAAAAGGTACCATGTCTCAAAGCGATTACTTTGTAGTACAAAGAGAATTAGCCAAAAATGCAAGAGGTACCCTCTCTGAATACGACGACTTTGTAGTACATACGTATTGGTATTATGCAGATTACACGAACAAGGTAGAGGAACCATTAAAATATATATATTAATATTATTGGCAATAAAAAAAAAATAAATAAATGAAAAATTGTGAAATGCAAGAGCTTAGGTACCATGTATGAGAATCAAGGAGAACAGCTGTAAAACAACAACAACAACAAAACCTAAAAATCGTTTGGCAATCTCAGTCAACAAACAGTTATCCAGGACAGTATGGTTCTCTCCACGCTCCATTAGTGATTGAAACCGCGTCTTGCTGTACACATGACTGATGGGCTGTTCTAAGTTGAGTTTCGTGTGACCTCGTTAAGGAGGAGTTATGTTCCCCCTTCTCTTAAACAAGGGTTTTAAACTAGTTTTCCCTGCTGATGACTGCTCCATTGCATCTCATTATATCCATCATTGACGAGCGCATCTCTAAACCTGATTTCTAATTTCGATGTTTGTTAGTAACTGGACAACTTACAAGGCATTGTCCAAGTCCACTAGTTTGATATGCTCGTCCTGGCTGAATAACATGATGTTTTTCGGCTTCAGGTCACCGTGTATGAAACACTTGGAGTGTATATGCCGTCAACCAATTGACGAAAGAAGTTGCAACAACTTTGTTCTTTCAGCGTCTGACGGTGCAAAACCGATGCCAACTCTTCACCACGCAAATATTCTGTTATTATCCATGTATTGCAACCGTTGCGATACGTTGCAAAATAGTTGACAATATTCTTGTGGCCATTAAGGTCCTTGGCACAAGAGGTGACTGCATCAACTTCGGAAAGACGAAATTTGGACCATGGTGTTATCTTGTCCATGAATTCCTCTTTTGTACTCTTTTCAATAACTTAATTTCAGTTGCCAATGGTTCCAGCTGCGGCGCGGACACCCAACTCCAGGTTATCGGTTTCTGTTGATATATTCGGTGAACATAAATTGATGATTTTAAAGCTGTTGTATAAAAAATTTATCTTTAATGGTTATGCACCGGCAGTCCCTGGTTGCAATACTCAATGTCATAGTTTCGAGTTCGTTTTCCTTGCAGCGCTTGTTTTGTTACCCATTTTTTCGACGATTAGAGTTGTGGCAACAACGCCCAGACTGTGCACATCCACGGCTGGCGAGTATGTAGCTATATTTGGACCCACGAGTAGCTCAGGAGCCGCATACTTCAGAGTGTATCTGGGCTGTTATAGCTGTAATTTAGACGACGTAAGTATAATTACATAAAAAACACGTTAAAAATTTCACGACACGTTCAGTTCTATGATCCCGAATAACACTTTTATACAAAATGGATGTGGTGAGTTTTCGGGTTTTTGGGAAATTGGAGTTCTATAGCGCATCAGGTTTTTCTTTCGATTCACGAAACATACATTTAAAGTGTATTTAAACGACTCGTTTTGTATCATTCCTTTTTGTTGTAGCAAAAGTGGAGACCCGACGTGTTTTTTATGTCATAATATTATAGCTTTACAAAATAAATGTATTTTTCCTTTAAAAAAAAAACACCTATGCCTGTTTCTCTTTGACGCCGACTTGTATGCCGTGATGCTGGCACATCCATGAACTTGAGCGGGCGCTAGTATATACTAAAAGCATGCTAGATGGCGCCACGTTATGCCAAATCATGAACCATTTGTATGCTTTGCAATTTTTTCTGCCTCTTCCTTAGCGGTGTACAAAGAGTAAAAAATGATTCGGCAAAATCTCAACAATGCTTGGTTTATAAGCTTGACATGAGTCTTCGTAAATAATTTGGTCACTCTAGCATAAATTTTAACCTTAACATTGCTAACCTCGACTATTGCTTCTGATAATTTTGACCCATTAAATATATATTATAAGAGGTACCATGTCTGAAAACGACCACTTTGTAGTACAAAGAGAATAAAGCAAAAATACATGAGGTACCATATCTCAAAACGACTACTTTGTAGTACAAAGAGAATTAGCCAAAAATGCAAAAGGTACCATGTCTCAAAGCGATTACTTTGTAGTACAAAGAGAATTAGCCAAAAATGCAAGAGGTACCCTCTCTGAATACGACGACTTTGTAGTACATACGTATTGGTATTATGCAGATTACACGAACAAGGTAGAGGAACCATTAAAATATATATATTAATATTATTGGCAATAAAAAAAAAATAAATAAATGAAAAATTGTGAAATGCAAGAGCTTAGGTACCATGTATGAGAATCAAGGAGAACAGCTGTAAAACAACAACAACAACAAAACCTAAAAATCGTTTGGCAATCTCAGTCAACAAACAGTTATCCAGGACAGTACGGTTCTCTCCACGCTCCATTAGTGATTGAAACCGCGTCTTGCTGTACACATGACTGATGGGCTGTTCTAAGTTGAGTTTCGTGTGACCTCGTTAAGGAGGAGTTATGTTCCCCCTTCTCTTAAACAAGGGTTTTAAACTAGTTTTCCCTGCTGATGACTGCTCCATTGCATCTCATTATATCCATCATTGACGAGCGCATCTCTAAACCTGATTTCTAATTTCGATGTTTGTTAGTAACTGGACAACTTACAAGGCATTGTCCAAGTCCACTAGTTTGATATGCTCGTCCTGGCTGAATAACATGATGTTTTTCGGCTTCAGGTCACCGTGTATGAAACACTTGGAGTGTATATGCCGTCAACCAATTGACGAAAGAAGTTGCAACAACTTTGTTCTTTCAGCGTCTGACGGTGCAAAACCGATGCCAACTCTTCACCACGCAAATATTCTGTTATTATCCATGTATTGCAACCGTTGCGATACGTTGCAAAATAGTTGACAATATTCTTGTGGCCATTAAGGTCCTTGGCACAAGAGGTGACTGCATCAACTTCGGAAAGACGAAATTTGGACCATGGTGTTATCTTGTCCATGAATTCCTCTTTTGTACTCTTTTCAATAACTTAATTTCAGTTGCCAATGGTTCCAGCTGCGGCGCGGACACCCAACTCCAGGATATCGGTTTCTGTTGATATATTCGGTGAACATAAATTGATGATTTTAAAGCTGTTGTATAAAAAATTGATCTTTAATGGTTATGCACCGGCAGTCCCTGGTTGCAATACTCAATGTCATAGTTTTGAGTTCGTTTTCCTTGCAGCGCTTGTTTTGTTACCCATTTTTTCGACGATTAGAGTTGTGGGAACAACGCCCAGACTGTGCACATCCACGGCTGGCGAGTATGTAGCTATATTTGGACCCACGAGTAGCTCAGGAGCCGCATACTTCAGAGTGTATCTGGGCTGTTATAGCTGTAATTTAGACGACGTAAGTATAATTACATAAAAAACACGTTAAAAATTTCACGACACGTTCAGTTCTATGATCCCGAATAACACTTTTATACAAAATGGATGTGGTGAGTTTTCGGGTTTTTGGGAAATTGGAGTTCTATAGCGCATCAGGTTTTTCTTTCGATTCACGAAACATACATTTAAAGTGTATTTAAACGACTCGTTTTGTATCATTCCTTTTTGTTGTAGCAAAAGTGGAGACCCGACGTGTTTTTTATGTCATAATATTATAACTTTACAAAATAAATGTATTTTTCCTTTAAAAAAAAAACACCTATGCCTGTTTCTCTTTGACGCCGACTTGTATGCCGTGATGCTGGCACATCCATGAACTTGAGCGGGCGCTAGTATATACTAAAAGCATGCTAGATGGCGCCACGTTATGCCAAATCATGAACCATTTGTATGCTTTGCAATTTTTTCTGCCTCTTCCTTAGCGGTGTACAAAGAGTAAAAAATGATTCGGCAAAATCTCAACAATGCTTGGTTTATAAGCTTGACATGAGTCTTCGTAAATAATTTGGTCACTCTAGCATAAATTTTAACCTTAACATTGCTAACCTCGACTATTGCTTCTGATAATTTTGACCCATAAAATATATATTATAAGAGGTACCATGTCTGAAAACGACCACTTTGTAGTACAAAGAGAATAAAGCAAAAATACATGAGGTACCATGTCTCAAAACGACTACTTTGTAGTACAAAGAGAATTAGCCAAAAATGCAAAAGGTACCATGTCTCAAAGCGATTACTTTGTAGTACAAAGAGAATTAGCCAAAAATGCAAAAGGTGGTACCATGTCTCAAAGCGATTACTTTGTAGTACAAAGAGAATTAGCCAAAAATGCAAGAGGTACCCTCTCTGAATACGACGACTTTGTAGTACATACGTATTGGTATTATGCAGATTACACGAACAAGGTAGAGGAACCATTAAAATATATATATTAATATTATTGGCAATAAAAAAAAAATAAATAAATGAAAAATTGTGAAATGCAAGAGCTTAGGTACCATGTATTAGAATCAAGGAGAACAGCTGTAAAACAACAACAACAACAAAACCTAAAAATCGTTTGGCAATCTCAGTCAACAAACAGTTATCCAGGACAGTATGGTTCTCTCCACGCTCCATTAGTGATTGAAACCGCGTCTTGCTGTACACATGACTGATGGGCTGTTCTAAGTTGAGTTTCGTGTGACCTCGTTAAGGAGGAGTTATGTTCCCCCTTCTCTTAAACAAGGGTTTTAAACTAGTTTTCCCTGCTGATGACTGCTCCATTGCATCTCATTATATCCATCATTGACGAGCGCATCTCTAAACCTGATTTCTAATTTCGATGTTTGTTAGTAACTGGACAACTTACAAGGCATTGTCCAAGTCCACTAGTTTGATATGCTCGTCCTGGCTGAATAACATGATGTTTTTCGGCTTCAGGTCACCGTGTATGAAACACTTGGAGTGTATATGCCGTCAACCAATTGACGAAAGAAGTTGCAACAACTTTGTTCTTTCAGCGTCTGACGGTGCAAAACCGATGCCAACTCTTCACCACGCAAATATTCTGTTATTATCCATGTATTGCAACCGTTGCGATACGTTGCAAAATAGTTGACAATATTCTTGTGGCCATTAAGGTCCTTGGCACAAGAGGTGACTGCATCAACTTCGGAAAGACGAAATTTGGACCATGGTGTTATCTTGTCCATGAATTCCTCTTTTGTACTCTTTTCAATAACTTAATTTCAGTTGCCAATGGTTCCAGCTGCGGCGCGGACACCCAACTCCAGGATATCGGTTTCTGTTGATATATTCGGTGAACATAAATTGATGATTTTAAAGCTGTTGTATAAAAAATTGATCTTTAATGGTTATGCACCGGCAGTCCCTGGTTGCAATACTCAATGTCATAGTTTTGAGTTCGTTTTCCTTGCAGCGCTTGTTTTGTTACCCATTTTTTCGACGATTAGAGTTGTGGCAACAACGCCCAGACTGTGCACATCCACGGCTGGCGAGTATGTAGCTATATTTGGACCCACGAGTAGCTCAGGAGCCGCATACTTCAGAGTGTATCTGGGCTGTTATAGCTGTAATTTAGACGACGTAAGTATAATTACATAAAAAACACGTTAAAAATTTCACGACACGTTCAGTTCTATGATCCCGAATAACACTTTTATACAAAATGGATGTGGTGAGTTTTCGGGTTTTTGGGAAATTGGAGTTCTATAGCGCATCAGGTTTTTCTTTCGATTCACGAAACATACATTTAAAGTGTATTTAAACGACTCGTTTTGTATCATTCCTTTTTGTTGTAGCAAAAGTGGAGACCCGACGTGTTTTTTATGTCATAATATTATAGCTTTACAAAATAAATGTATTTTTCCTTTAAAAAAAAAACACCTATGCCTGTTTCTCTTTGACGCCGACTTGTATGCCGTGATGCTGGCACATCCATAAACTTGAGCGGGCGCTAGTATATACTAAAAGCATGCTAGATGGCGCCACGTTATGCCAAATCATGAACCATTTGTATGCTTTGCAATTTTTTCTGCCTCTTCCTTAGCGGTGTACAAAGAGTAAAAAATGATTCGGCAAAATCTCAACAATGCTTGGTTTATAAGCTTGACATGAGTCTTCGTAAATAATTTGGTCACTCTAGCATAAATTTTAACCTTAACATTGCTAACCTCGACTATTGCTTCTGATAATTTTGACCCATAAAATATATATTATAAGAGGTACCATGTCTGAAAACGACCACTTTGTAGTACAAAGAGAATAAAGCAAAAATACATGAGGTACCATGTCTCAAAACGACTACTTTGTAGTACAAAGAGAATTAGCCAAAAATGCAAAAGGTACCATGTCTCAAAGCGATTACTTTGTAGTACAAAGAGAATTAGCCAAAAATGCAAAAGGTACCATGTCTCAAAGCGATTACTTTGTAGTACAAAGAGAATTAGCCAAAAATGCAAGAGGTACCCTCTCTGAATACGACGACTTTGTAGTACATACGTATTGGTATTATGCAGATTACACGAACAAGGTAGAGGAACCATTAAAATATATATATTAATATTATTGGCAATAAAAAAAAAATAAATAAATGAAAAATTGTGAAATGCAAGAGCTTAGGTACCATGTATTAGAATCAAGGAGAACAGCTGTAAAACAACAACAACAACAAAACCTAAAAATCGTTTGGCAATCTCAGTCAACAAACAGTTATCCAGGACAGTATGGTTCTCTCCACGCTCCATTAGTGATTG